>CM034706.1:169057534-169072402 GCA_020142125.1 Phrynosoma platyrhinos | reverse complement strand
TGATGATGGCTGCTCAGAGGAAACAGAAATTCATGAAAAGATTTCAAGTGATATCATCCATGTTAATCATATGACTTTACTACATAACTTGTCCAGGACTTTAAAAATAAAACTTAAACAACCCTGCTTTGTGCAAGATCATGTTGTGACTTATCTCCATTGGGTTTGCTTTCTAAAAGAACTGTAATATCACAGTTGGTTGGCATGGGCCATCTCTGCCTCACTACCAGAAGATTTATGACAACATGACAGCACAGCAGTGGCAAACCAGTGAGCATACATAAAAGACCAGTACTAGCTTGTTACTTTGCACCTGGGGTGTTTTATTTTAGGCACAAAAGAGCCCATGGAGCATACAGTTTCCTGGGTGCCTTCTTTATGTTAAGGAGGTTGGGTTTCTGGGATGAAGTGTCTGCTAGGCTCCCTGGGACGCTGTAGCACTCAAGGTACCAGGGAGTGTCCTTCCCATTGCTTTCATGGGACAGAGCACTCAAAACCTACCTGTTTGGACTGGAATTCCCAAAAGTCATTACCTATACTGGCTAACATGCAAACTGAGCTATACTCAGAGTTTCAAGCCACCTCCTCATCAGTTGCCCAATATAGGGCTCTTTTTCCAATAAGTAGTTACAAGCACATAGACTTGATTTTTGTTAGTGATGATGACTTAGAGATTAAGTTCATGGAAATCACTGTTGTTGTTGTTTTGTTTTAAAAAACATGCATTGGAAGAAAGAAAAAAAGTATTACTTAGCATAGGGGTGGGTAACTAATTTCATGTAGATGGCAGTGGCTCACACACAGAGAGAAGGAAAACAGGGAGGGGAATAAGGAAAAAAGACAGAATAGATAGACTGGAAACAAACTATCAGTTCAGATTTCTGGCAAGAAGAAGAAAAAATCTCCCCTTTGCCCTAGAACACTGTTTCCAAAACTTTGGTCTTCCAGGTGTTTTGAACTTCAACTCCCAGAAGCCCTAGCCAGGTTAGCCAATCAGGAAATCTGGGAGGTGAAGTCATAAACATCTGGAGATCCAAGGTTTGGGAAGCACTGCCCTAGAAGGAAGAGAAAACTCCTTGAAAGTGATCAGTTCAGATCACTTACCATCTGGGCAGCTGGGGAGGGAGAGGTGTCAGAATGCAAGAAAGAGAATGGGGTGTCATAAAGTATAAAGGATGGCTGGAGAGGGGGAGAGAAAACAGTGGATCTTTCCATTTTGGCAAATGGCCCCTGACAGATTACACCACAGGAATAGGACCTTTGACTTGAGCTGGGAAGAATTAACTTTTAAGGTAAAGGTATTCTCCATTGACAAGGTTGTCAAGTCATGTCTGACCATAGGGGGCAGTGCTCATCTCTGTTACTAAGCCAAAGAGCCAGCGTTGTCAGATACTATTCTATGAACATGTGGCCAGCATGATTGCACAGAATGCTGTTTACCTTCTCACCAAAGTGGTACCTATTTATCTACTTGCATTGGCATGCTTTCGAACTGCTAGGTTGGCAGAAGTTGGGACGAGCGACATGAGCAGTTTTCAAATTTATTAGCTAGTGTGGCCAATGGGAGTTTTGGTAGTCTGAAAAGTAACGTTTTAAAGGTCAACTCGTAACAGGGAAATAGGTTCCTTGTGTAGGTGTTCTGGATGACTGCTCTAAGCTATACAACAAGAGGTATTGAAAGAACAGGCTTCTATGAGTCAATGGAGGCTGGTAGAGTTAGAAGAGTAGAAACAGACATTTGTCCAGCTCATCAGGAAGGTGTGTGAGAGAGTACAGTTGCAGTCATGTCCTGCTGGCATGTTTTCCATGGGTGGGTGCTATTTTAGCATATCAGTAGACATCCTTTGGTCTGATCCAGGAGGATTTTTTCCTGTTCTTAGTACTACCTGCTTCCACAGAACCTAAGAAATGTTAGGATAAATGGCATCTTAATTTGATGAGTTTTATCTCATTAGGGGCACACTTTGCTTGAGGCACCTCTCTTCTACAGACTACTGAGACAACTGGGGATCCTGCTTTTACCTCCAGATCCCTTATAAGACTGTCTATACCTTGGGGCTTGGGAGAGAAGTGTATTAATGGATACTAGCCAATAACATCAAAAGATGCAGCCACTGACAAGTGCAAAAGTTCTTCCTAAGATTTTTTTTCGCTTTCCAAGCAAAATGGAATGCATTAGAGATATTCAGCTGAACTCAGTGGATCATTTTAAATACTAATCTCAGCCAGGTAAGCAAGACCAACTATAAATTGGATTAATTACTGTAGCTCAAGATTTAGCTCAACAGCTCTTAATTTCAACTTCCAAAGGCTACACAAACCAATTTTGTACTCTTAGATTATAATGAGGAGTCTTTATTCTTTAATCAGTTCATCCACTATCTAGCTGTCTAATGTAACGTTCCTTTGAAGTCTAGCAAGATCTAACATAATTGAAGAAATGTCGAACTACTTGACTTTCTCCCTTTTTTAAAAAACATAAAGGAATTAAACATTAATCAGACTTGTGCATCTCAATTAAACCAATTAAAATTATCACAGAATGAACTGCACACTGCAATAGGTAGCTTTAATGTTTGAATACATTATCAACTTTTACCTAATTTCCTTTAAAACGTTTATGTTTTTTTGGAAGAAAGAATTATGCCATCCATCACGACCTGTAACAGTTGAAGAATTTTATACTGTTGATTCAGTAGACATTTCTTCCTTAGATATTCAAGTTATAATGGAAACAAATTTGGTGTAGTACATGGACCACTCAAAAATCTTTCAGTTGTATCATAATATCTTTCTCAGTTTTGGGTATGTACTAGTATTGCCTGACTTTCAAAACAGCCAAAATTTGTGATATGCAGGGATGACAATCAGGTAGTAATTATTAGCACGTTTGTGTTTACCAGTTAGAATCTACCTAAACATCAAATAAAAATATTGATGTCAGTTAAGCTAGATATGTATTTCTCTGTAAAAAAAAAAAAGGTCCACATTTATAAATTACATGATGCACACATTTTTGACTCTGACATCTAATTTTCTCTCTCTCTCATCTATCTGTCTATCTATCTATCTATCTGGAGAGCCAGTGTGGTGGTCTGAGTATTGGACAAGGACTCTGGGAGACTAGAGTTAAAATCCTCACCTGGCTATGGAAACTCATCATACTGTCTCAGTCTAAGAGGAAGGCAAGGGCAAATCTTGTCAAGAAAGTCCTGTGACAGGTTCACCCTAGGGTCACATGAGACACATAACAACTACAATCTATCTAACTACCTAGGCATTTTGTTCAATCTATATAAAAGAAAAAGCATTCCAATCCTGAAATAGCGGACATCTCTTATAATAAGGGATACTTGCCAGTCCTAAAAGGGACAAGCTTTCTGACACTCAAATCAGGGACATCCCTTATAGTAAGGGACAACTGGCATCCATGGCAGGTACAGAAGGATGCATGTGCATGTGTATCCACAGACACAGACAGACACATACAAGAGATGGTGGAAATACAAACAGGTCAGTAAATGTTTGAATTTGTTGCTATCAAAGGCAGGCAGAGTTTGGTCTTGTAAGCTGATGCATATACACAAAGTCCATATAATTACTAATAATTTGTAACAAGTGTTAATTGATAAACAGCTCCCTCTGGTAGTTTAATTAATGCAGTAGGATATCTAGGCAATTTACGACTGGGATTGATCTCAATTAGTCAACAAAAATCTGTGTAGTCTGTTCAAAGTAAATGGGGAAAATTCAGCACTGTGAGGCTTTGGGGATTTTTCTCTTTACAGTTCCTCTCTTCTTTCTTCTTCTTCTTCAAATGGGGAGTAAGAAAGTCACATAGTCTACTAACACTGCATGGCATGTTGTGCTTTTCCTTTACACCCTACAACACTTTTCTTTCATTAGCTTGTTCCTGTTTGGTTATATAATGTTGTATTATGATTTAAAAGCAAGGAATATAAATAAATGTAGGCATACAGTTAAAAAAAATCCCCAAAGACTGTAAACCAAAGAATGGAAAACATTGTCTTTGTGTTTTGTCTATATTATCTTTATCTGTGTATATTCAGCCCATCCCATTCATGGGGGTTCAGCTATGGACCCTTCATGGATAAAGTCCTCCTGTGAGACCTCAAGTCCCATGATCATCAATGGATGCCAATGTGTGCATGTCTGTGTGCATGTGCTGCCACTGATGACAATGAGATGGGGCCATCCATGGATGCTCCAATACATGGCTGGCTAGCCCACAGGGTGGGACTTTATCCATTTATAAACTGATAGTCTGCAGTTTTTATTTCTGCAGGTAATATGTATGTATATGTGCATGTGTGTTGTGTGCTTTCAAGTTGTTTCTGAAAGGTGACCCTATCATGGGGCTTTCTTGGCAAGATTTGCTCAGAGGGGTTTTGCCACTGCCTTCTCCTGAGGCTGAGAGCATGTGACTTGCTCAGGATCACCCAGTGGGTTTCATGGTTGAGCTGGGAATCTAACCCTGGTTTCCAGAATAATAGCCCAACACTTAAACCACAATGCTACACTAGATTAGGCAAATAGCTGGATTGGTGTGCAGGAGCAGCAGTTTTTCTAAACTCAGCTCCACTCTGGCATGATTCTTTGCTCTTTTATCATTTGGATTGATTGCCCAATACAAAATCTAGGAATATCTGAAATTGTGTGAGGGTACATCCACACTGCAGAAATAATTCAGTTTGACATCACTTTAACTTCCATGATTCAATGCTATGGAATTCTGGGAATTGCCATTTGTTGTGGCACACTGCAGTATTAATGGGGTTTGATGCTGCTTTAACTGTCATGGCTCTGTCCTATGGAATCCTGTGATTTGTAGTTTGTTGTGACACCAGTGCTCTCTGAAGGAGAAGGCTATCTCACAACACTACAAACTACAGAATTCTGTCATATTGAGCCATGGTAGTTAAAGCAGTGTCAAACTTCATTAATACTGCAATGTAGATGCAGTCCTGATAAACACAACAATACAGATCTTTCATCTCCCCCCCCTTCAGAAGTCAGCATCCTTTGTGTTTTCACACAAAACATTAGAACTATTTTCAAAAGCAACAGTTCCTTTCTTAATAGTATTACATGAACATCTGGAAGTTCCCAAATACAAATGGGTTTCTAATCGAATCTAAGGAAGAACACCAATATCCATGTAATTGGAACTTCAAAAGCTTGCATTTTATGTATTTTGTGAATTTTGGTTGGTCAAATAAAGGTATCACTGTTTTGTGGACATCTGATGCCACTTTTCTCAAGATGCTTTGCTTTAGCTTTCCTTCAGAGACATGGTTACTGGTGCTAAAATTTAAGTTATGGCTTTGAAAGGGTTATTTCCTCCACAAAATAATAATAATAAAAAAGCAAATCCATATATTGAGTGTTAGATTCTTTCCTTTGTCCCAAAACATACACCACAGAACATCTGGCTATGTTGGATAGGAACATCTTAACATTATAAATATATTACACATATTACATTAGCAATGGAGATTGTGACAGGATTATTCTCAGGGTGAGGACTCCCTGAATAAAGTTGGCATACAAGTTCTTATTCTGTTCTAACTTTTCTAAGTAGAGTAGAAAGTGATGTCTGATCTGTGTAGTAATCATTAAAAATGGAAAGCTGAACATCTCATAAGGCAGGAGTAAATGGTCTGAACAAGGAGATAGCTCACACTATACTTTAGAGAAGTGGTGGACAACTTTGGTGGCTGTGAGGTCCAAATATGCCATGCCCCTGTCCCTGAAATTTGGTGGCATAGTAACTGTGCAAATTGTGCTGTCAAAAACCCATTTAAAGCAAGGGTTTGCTTCCATTAAAAGAGCTTTCCCCAGGATGTCACTGAATCCCGGCATCATATCACTGCTAGCCATTTAAAGCATGGATGCTTCTACATGATATTACTTTTTAAAAATGGTAGGGATTAATAAAAAAGAAAGAAAAAACAGGGAATCAAACTAGAAGCTAGATAATGGAACAATCCTCTGAAATATTGTTACTTGAAACAACTGTTTTTGTACTTTTCACAGCTGAAGTCTTTCTGTGCCAGTGGTACTAACAGTCGGATTCTTACCCTGTAGTAAATTCTTTCTATACATACAGTGGACTTTTTTCATAATGAACTCACTCTCAGTAGTTTTTTTAAAAAACAACAACAACAGAAATTGGCTTATTTTTGAGTAAACAAATATATTCTTGGAATTACTTCCTTTCTGTCTTTGGGTTGCTGGTGGTCAGTTATTTTAAGAATATATGATCTGAATGCATAAATAAAGGAGAATTGCAATTCAATATACCCAACTTAATTGTTTTTGTGTGGAACTCATAGTCACATTTGATTTTCAAATTAGCCTTCAAATCAAGCTATTTGATTTAATATTGCGGGTGCATATAAGAGATTTGTTGCTGTGTCCTTTCAAATCATTTCCAACTTATAGCAACCCTATCATGGAGTTTTCTTGGCAAGTTTCTTCAGAGCAGGCTTGCCATTGCCATCCTCTAAGGGTAAAAGAGTGTGACTTGCCTAAGGTCATCCAGGGGGTTTTTATATGAGTGAGCCAAAATTCAAACCCCAGTCTCCAGAGTCGTAGTCCAGAGCTTAAACCATTACACTACACTGGCTCATATAATCAAGATACATTCCCATCCACAAAGAAGGAGTCATGAAAGATTGCAGTAACTACAAAACCTTTGCACTAATTTCATATGCAAGTAAAGTCATGCTCAAAACTCTGCAGCAAAGATTCCTGCCATATATGGAAAGAGAAAGCCCAGAGGTACAAGCTGGATTCAAGAGAGGAAGAGGCACTAGGGATTACATTGCAAACATATGATGGATAATGGAGTACATCAGGAAATTCTAAAAGAAAATAACTACAGCAAAACCTTTGATTGCATAGATCATGGAAAGTAATGGAATGCGCTCAAAGAAATAGGAGTGCCACTACATTTGATAGTCCTGATGTGCAACCTGTACTCAGGAGAGGGTGCGATCAGAACTGAATATGGAAAAACAGAATGGTTTCCAATAGACAGAGGAGTCAGGCAAGGCTGCATAGTGCCACCAGTTTATTCAGTATGAAAAACAGAAGAATGTTAGAGAAGAAAGTGCTGAGGTCAAAGTCAGGAGGAGTGAAGACTGGAGGAAAGAACATCAATAACCTAAGATGTGCATATAACACAATATTACTAGCAGAAAACAGCAAGGCCCTGGAACAATTACAGAAGAACGGTAAAGAAAGTGCCAAGGTAGGCTTTATGCTAAGAAAACAAAACTAATGACCATGGAAAATCTACAAGAATTAATCCTAGACAGTGAGAAAATGAATTAATCAAAGAGTTCCCATGCCTTGGATCAAACATTGATCAAAAGGAGACTGCAGTCAAGAAATCAGAAGAAGACTAGGATTGGGAAAGGCAGCTATGAAAGAACTGGACAAAATCCTAAAGTGCAAAGATATAACAATGAACAATAAAGTGAGGATCATCCAAGCCATAGTATCCCTAGTCACCATGCACAGATGTGAGAGCTGGACAGTGAAGAAAGCTGACAAAAAGAAAATAAAATCTTCTGAGATGTGGTGCTGGGGAAGAGTTACCATGGGTAGCTGAGAAGGCAAACAAATGGGTTCTAGGACAGAACAAGCTCGAACTCTTCCTGGAAGTCAAGATGGCTGAATTGAGGCTGTCTTACTGTGATCACATCATGAGAAGGCATGACTCATCAGAAAAGACAATGATACTAGGAAAGGCAGAAGAAAGGAGAAAGAGAAGAAGACCACTTGTCAGATGGATGGACTTACTCAGGGAGGCCACAGGCCTGAGCCTGCAGGACCAGAGTAGAGAGGTTGAAGACAGGGGGTAGGAAGACTCTTATGCCTTCCAACATTACACAGATGAAAACTGATACGTGTGGCCAAGCATCATCGGTGTGGTCCAGATGCCATTAATGATACATGAGGAAGACCACCCAAGCTAGGAGAGGCTGCAGCAGTTTGCTTTTGCCTGAGCCTATTGGGAAGGTCAAGATTCCACCCCTGCTCTTCCTGCTATGGAGTTAATTGTGTGTAAACAATTTTTGCATTTTGATATTAGTTTGTAGCAATTGAATTAAGAGCAAAGGGCAAAAGTGGGAGGAGGAGAGAGAAACTGGGACATTTTATAAGTAGCTGAAAAAAGGGGACAATTAGACTATCCCTGCTAGACTGGGACAGTGGGAGAGTATGGACTCTACCTGTGATACCATTAGAAGATGAGTTTCCCTACCCACAAGTGACCAGTGATATGGAGTAGAGGCAGTAAAACATGTGTGGTGAAATCACAGGAAGACATCTTCCTGAAGATAATGAGAAAAGGAAAAGGACCCTAAATCCTCATGTGCTAGTGAATGTCAGTTTATGCAATGGGTCTTTGTTCCTTCCTCTATCACCCTCTGAACTATCAAAGAATATGCTCTACAGGCCACTCCATAGACAGGTTCTGAGAACATACAGGGGAAGGGTTGAAGAGAAGAAGGGCGTTGTCCTCCCTGTTGGATCTACTGAAAGAAATAGTAGAATGACCTAGTGATGGCTGGTGAATTTCATGTTAGTGGGATGGTGAACCTGCTCTGGGTTTCAGTCAGAAATTTAAATATGTTATCCAAATATTGAACTCCACCTCCAAAATAGCTTTGGAAACATAGAGAGCTCTTTAAAGTTCAACCTAAAATCCAGAATAGACCCATCACCCCACTGACATAGAACTCACCACCCACCATTCAAATGACCCCTTTGGATCCTGCCTAAGGAAACCAATCTTGGCCTGAGTCTCCTCTGAAAGTGGTGTACATGTGTTTGCATGAGGTAGGTGTGTGTGTGTGTGTGTGTGTTGGCATTTGATTGTTACAAAAAGAATGGTACCAGGCTTCATATTTCTGCATTCTCCCCCCCCCCCCCCGCCCTCTTCTCTGCACATTGCTACCAGCACCAAGCCTTTGGGATAGGGTAGGCAACCAATGAGGTAAATTCATAAATAAATGCAAAATAAAATTAATAATTATAATATTGCTCCTGGGGCAAGAAGGACTGCGTAGAACTTGAACTTGGCTCTCCCTCTGGGCTTGGCAGCAGACTAGTTCATTGTAATTGTAAATTTGTCCTTTTCATCTAATTCTGTGTAAAGAGCAACTTTTGCCCTCAGGGCAGCCTTGTAAGAGAAAAATACTTATCCACAAAGCTGTTTACTTGGCTTGTAATTTTTCTGTAATCCCTTTGTTATTATTTAAAGTATTTGTATAGGGATAAGAGCAGCCTTCCCATCAGCTTTGTTCCTCCCCTTTTCTCTCCTTGGTTGCAATGGGGAATGAAATACTACATTTAGCTTTAGTCTAGTCTTGCTGGGTGGATAAGTGTGGGCTCCCCTTCAAAATATTTAGGTTGCAATCCTTTTATACATTTGTTTGACAACAAGTGCTGGGGGTCTCAAGCAAGGCTTACTTATGAGCAGGCATGCCTAGGATTTGATTTTCAGGTGCACTGATTTCAGGATAATTACAGCGAGTGACACAGTGCTCTCAGTCAAAGACAGGTTTGCATCCCAAATTGCATCCCAAATTGTTCAGCTGAAATCTTTTATTTTATTGAGGTTATAGTTGTGTGCATGCTAAATTGCACTAAAGTCCCATTGACTTTTTGAAACACATGGAAAGTAAGGATTGGATTCAGACCATTCCTGAGATCCTGCATGGGACATTTAGCTATGATGCTGTCTCTGATCCAACGTCCTAAAACCCAACTTAAAAGCCAGGCAGACATACCAAGTGAAGGAGTTGTGCCGCACTGGCAAGTGGGGTACTGGTGTGTCCAGCTCCTTCCTGCCAAACCATGGTGCTGTGAGCAGAAGCAGGGACCTGCTGCAACTCTCCATTGCACTGTGACTTCCTGATGGAGTGGGCTGGACCTACTTTCCAGACCCTTAAAACTCCTTCATTCAGTATGGCTAGCTTTTAAGGTGGGTTTAAGGGATATTGGGAATTGTGGCAATGATGCCACAATTGTAACTGTGAATATGAAACAGTTACAAGGCTAGAATTCAGACATTTGGATTATTGGCATGCAAAGGGATCCTGTAGCACCTGTGAGACCAACTGTGTGAAAGAAATTGTGGCATAAGCTTTTGTAGACTTGGTCCACTTCATCAGATGCAGAGTGAAGTGTTGTCCAGGAACGACCTCTATAATCAGACCTATGGCTATTCATCCAATTTGATCCTTACTGAGGACCAGTTCAAAGGTTCTTCTTGGCAACCAGTTCATTCCATGGATCTGAGGAAATAGACCAAGTTATGAGGTTATAAGCCTATCTTACAACATCATAACTGTGTAACAGGATACTAGCCTTATTCATGCTTAGAGGAGACCCACTGAAAACAGTGGGACCATGGTTAAGCTTGATTGGCTTAAAGCTCACTAATTTTCAACAATCTGTCCCTATGTATGATTAAATAGGGATCCTTCCCCAGATTTCTCAGTTGTTTCTACCTCTGGTAACCAGCAATGGCTGAGATTCTTTATGGTAGAGTGTATCATAAAAAATTTTGCAGACAAAACTGTGCTACATTTCTCCACTCACCATTGAGCTGTTTCTGCCTCCTGCACAGACATTCAGTTGCTGGTGGATAGTGGGAGAGGGATCAAAGAAACATCTGGCTAAGTCCCGACAGCCAGATGCATACTAATGACATCATCCACTGAGGTCTACCAAGATCTTCTAGAAGTCTAAATGTTTGATGCAATCATTCTGTGTTTGGCCTTGATGCTTCTCTGATCCCCCTTCCCACTCACCACCAGTCACAGAATGGCTGTGTAGAAGGGGCTGCAGTGACTAAACAGTGAATCAGGGTGGGGGCTTTTGTTGTAGTTTTGGGAGGAAGAGAATAACTACCTCTGCAATGATCAAAAAAGGACATACACAGGGGTATATTGGATTTTGTTGTTGTTGTGTGTCTTCAAGTTGTTTTGGACTTATGGCAACCCCAAGGCAAGCCTATCATAGGATTTTCTTAGCAAGATTTGTTCAGAGGAGGTTTGCCAAGATGTCAGGCATTGATTTTCATCGTCTAGTTTGTACTGAGGTTTTTTTTCTAACAATCTGAAGCTGGCGTAAATTCATAAATAAATGCAAAATAAAATTAATAGAGTGTGATTAACTTAAGGTGAACATTTAGTAAACTTTATGTCTGAGCAACAAAGATTTAAACTGAAGGAAATTGGGAGAGTGACTACCAGGCCAAAATAAGGCAGACAAATGCTAAAGAAAAAGTATCTTGGACCAAGGAAATTTTTAGAAGCTGCTAAGTTTTAAGTCCTTAGAATTCTTAAAGATAAGCAGATGAAGCACTTACAGGACTCGCTAATGCTAGCATGGCGTAGCAGTTTATGCATTCAGCTATGACTCTGGAGATCAGAGTTCGATTCACCACTCTGCCATGCAAACCTACTGGGGGTTCTCAGCCCTAGAAAATCCTGTAATAGGTTTACCTTAGGATTGCCATAGGTCAGAAATAACTTGAAGGCACACAGCAACAACAAAAATGCTATCATAAACTAAATGACATTTTCTGCTATTATCAATAATAGTCTGAATGGTAAGGGAAAGGTTCGACATGAAGAGTTTCCACCTGGTGCTTGCTTAGAAATTTTCCATTTTGTCTTAAAAACTGCTGTTTAGCTAATATATATCCAGTAGCTTCCTAAGATTTTCTGTATATTGTTGTATGCTGTTGTTGGCTGAACTTTCCAAAACTACTATAAGATTTAGACTAGCATATGCAATAAATTGTTGTCTTCTTTTCATTAAAATGTCTTGGATCAGGTCTGAGCATAAGGGAAATTAATGTCTAACAAGAATTCTAGTGTGTCAGGTACAGACTATGAATAGAGGTTGCCTTGCCATGGACTGACTAGTGTCATGGACTTAGTTGATATTTATATGATGAGGAACAAGACAAAGTTGTTGAGTTTTTTTTTTTTAAAATGCAAAAATATATTCAAATTATTATTCTTGTCATGAAGACAGAAGCCCACAGAGGCTGTTTAAGGGCAAAACTAAACAATGCTCATAAATTACAACAGAAACAACAAAGGATATTATTGAAGCAAAACTAATTTCTGTTCCCTTATAACATTCTAGCTAGTGCGGTGGGAACAGTGAAGGACACCACAAATCCATTCATTTATTTCAAAATTTGCAAAACAAATCCCTTCTCACACATAGTATTTGTACAACATGAAATTATTATTCAATAAGTTGACATTTTAAACCTATTACTGCCTAAACCCATCTATTATGAAGCTGTTCAGAGCACTAAGTTAACATTTACTGGAACATACATCCACACATCACGGTGAGATCAAGCTCAAATCCTTTATTTCATATTCAGATCTTGTTGGGTCAGGATTGAAAACTGCTACCTTTCTGATACTTTACAGAAAAGCCACTGTGAAATCCACAAAAGAATTATTATCAAGTAACTGCAGTTATTCAGCTAGATGTTGACTTTGATATGTCAACTCTCTGATCTTTAATAGAAAATTGATGGTCTTGCCCTGAGGGTCAGTCATATGTACGACTGGGCTGGGGCAAGGTTTGCATTAAATTCCAGTGCGCTTCACATTCTCATTCTCTAGCAAAGTCAAACAAAGCCAAATGGATCCCGTGTTAGTTTTGTTTTCTTCATTTTGTGTTGGCATATGGATGCAATTTTGTAATGGGGGACCACTGGGCACAATCTGATTTATTGATTTTTTTTAAAAAAACTCTTGAACATCCAAAATTATAATAAACCAAAAACAAACTGCTGCCCAAATTCCATTTTCTGCACTAGCCTTTAATTACTACTTGCCGATTTGTCCTAGGAAATCACAAATCATGTAACCATGTTTCATATAGATCTCTAATTAATTTTCCCCTGCATACATTTATTACTTCAATGAATTCAGCCTCTTTGAAAAATATATGTGATATCAGGAGAAAGTAAGTTGCACAAACTCATATGTATTTGTGAGTTGTGTTGGCTTACATTAGAAAGGTTTATATGAGAGGTAAAAGGTAAAGATAAAGGTATTCCCCATTGACAAGGTTGTCAAGTCGTGTCTGACAATAGGGGCGGTGCTCTTCTCCGTTACTAAGCCGAAGAACCAGTGTTGTCAGAGCCTACTCTGTGATCATGTGGCCAGCATGACTGCACAGAATGCTGTTTACCTTCCCACTGAAGTGGTACATATTTGTTTACTTGCATTTGCATGCTTTCGAACTGCTAGGTTGGCAGAAGCTGGGACTAATGATGGGCGCTTACCCCATCACATGGCACCTGAATCTTGGACTGCCAACCTGCCAATCTTGGAATCAACAGAGTCAGTTTCTTGACATTCCATTAAATTCAAGGGGAAGTGACACATTTTAAGAAACTTATGGCTGTTGTGGAAAATGGCAGCTGTGTGATGAGTGTTCCTTGCTTCACTGCACTGTGTAGTAATCTGTGTCCCGGTATGATTGTGCTATGTATCCTTCCCCCAACTACAATATTGTCTAGACTACAACATTGTCACTGGAGGGGATTGGAAAAGCTCAGTGTAATGACATCAGAATAAGGTAAGTTGTACTTACCTTCAAGGAGACTAGATGAATGACAGCCTTTTTTTAAACAGCATCTATTGCCATGCTCAGCTGGATGTGAAAGCCTTTTAAAAAATTATATCTTTGCTTTTGATCCCAGAAGGGATCCTGAAGATGACTGCCAATAATCACAGTTAAAGCATAGCCAACCTGCATAGGATCAGGATATAAGTCATGGCTATCTGAGTTAGCAGCCTTTGTATGATTATACTCAGTAATTGCTACTTTGCATGTCTGTTGACTTTCTGTTGGTTTACTTTTCGACACCCACTCTCTTCCTACATAACTCTAACCTGCAGCTGTTTTTTGTTTCTTTCCTTTCTTTCCTCCTCCTCTGTTAGGTCATGTGCTTGATTATGAATACATTTTTGTAAGAGAAACCATTTTACAGCTTTTGCAAAGAAGGCTAACTTTGCTTCTTTGCTGTACACTGTATATATATGTGGCTTTGGGATTGATTTTCGTCCCACGTCTGCCTTGCCAATTTGATTACTTTGCTTGAGGGATCTACTACTGTCTTTCACCTTTCCCATCAATTTGAGCAGCCATCTTATTTAAGATGGCCACTTGTCCATCATTAAAAAAAGTGGAGAAAAGAGGACACATACTTGCATAGAATTTCCATATTCTCATTTGTAAATAAATATGCAAACTTAGAAGATTATGCAAAGGGCTATTTTAACACCTTTGAGACTAAAAGAGAGAAAAAAAGACTCAGTCTACAAAAGCTTATGCTACAAAATTCTTCCTAGTCAGTCTCAAAGGTGATACAATATTCCTTTGCCTACTGATCCAGACCAACACAGCTATGCTTTTGAATTAGAAGATGTTAGTATAATTTGAATAGAAGTAGAATACTCTCCATGCTGAGGAAGACTGTGACCAGGTGATCTGTGTGTTCCCTCCCTATGTTGCCCAGGTGGTAATGGCTGATGGGCAACATCAAAGGTTCCTGCAATCCCTTAATATGGGTCTACATCTCTACTCTTGTGCTTGGTTCGGAAACTACAGTTGGTTCAAAATATGGCAGCCAGGCTTTTGTCAGGAACATCTAGGAGGGACCACATTACTCCAGTTTTGAGGTCCCTCCACTGGCTATCTATTGGTTTCCGGGCCCTGTACAAGGTGTTGATTATCACCTTTATAGCCCTAAATGGCTTGGGTCCAAGCTATCTCAGAGACCGC
>CM034706.1:169043269-169057434 GCA_020142125.1 Phrynosoma platyrhinos | reverse complement strand
GGGGGAGGAGGGAATTATACTATTTTAAGCTGTATGTATTTTATTGTTATACACCGCCCGGATTGGCTTGCCACAGAGTGATATATAAATAAAATTTATTATTATTATTATTATTATTACTCTGGATTTAGATGGGACAGCCCCTCAGATGGGGGGGGGGGAAGTGTGATCCAAGAGAGGATTCTTCCTCTCCAAAGTAGGACCCATGGTCAACCTGGGCTAAATGAAATGGCTATACCTCATCTTCACTGCAAACTGTCCAGATGATTTTTGGGATAATTCAGGCTGAATCTTGGCCTTTTCAGGGCTTAAATCAGGAGTTAAAAATAAGGACAAGATTTACTCTGGAGTGGAACTGGAAATTCAGATATTCACTTGTGTGTGTGGACTACTCATAGTGATGTTGGAGTGGGGCTTGGGCTGGGAGATGTTTTTTGGTGGGTGGGACTGGCATTGCCATGCTTTTCTACTGCAGTGTATGTGCAGCCATGATGTCAACGGTGATGGATTAGATCAGGCTGCTACTCCCTCTTCCTCCCAGCCTGCCTGAGTGTTGTGTTTACGGAAACTATTGCTTGGCATTTTAAATTGAATAAAGCCTCCTGGGCTGCAGCTGGGAGGTGGGATGGAGGTGAGGATTATCACATGCTAAACCATTGCTGAATCACCCACCGCCACCAGCCCAGGTCCTAGCTGGGCTCAGCTGGCACTTTTTAGAAGCCAGAAAGTGTTCCAATTTCTGAAAAGTGCCAGCTGAGCCCAGCTGGGACCTGGGCTGATAGTGGCCGGCGATTTGGTGGCAATTTAGCATGCAATCATCCATGCCTCCTGGCTGTAGCCTGGGAGGCTTAATTCAAGATCTCTCTACATACTGATTCTACAAACTAATATGGCTATATCCTTGAATTCTGGCCTTAACAGGGTCACTGCAAACCTGAAAAATGCAAGTTGAGGATAGTTTTTTCATCATATGCCCCTTGTCTAGTTATGAATCTATCAATGATCAAGAGCTCTTCATCAGGCACACATGGAAAGGCTTTTTCCTGCTATGGTCCTAAATGTGGAATGATCTGTGTGGAATGTGGAAAGTGGAATCTCCTTTAGACTGACATTTCAGAAAAGACATTACACTTCTTTTTAAATTTGGCTTTTTAAATACTGAGCAGCCTTTTCAATGTTGTTTTAATTATATTTTGAAGTTTCAATAGGATTTTTATAGCAGATAGGTAGTTAGGTAGGGAGAGAGAGAGAGATGAATTTATCATAGAGCTAGTGATTTTGTGGGAAGGCAGTAGAATGAAACTGAATGAAATCTGTCCATTGTCCATTATCACAATGGACATGGTAGGTTAATTTAGTAATATAATAGTAATATAAAAATGTTTTTATTTACAGTGGAAGCTCATGAGAAACTGCATTAAACAGAACTGAATTTTATAACAAATTTAACCAACAACTGAATGGCAGAAAGTCAATTTTTTAAGGACTTTGTATAAATATTTGTTTGTGTATGTATATAAACTAAGAGCCCTGGTGGCGCAGTGTTTAAATTCCTGTATTGCACCAATCACTCACAAACCACAAGGTTGTGAGTTCAATACCAGCTAGGAGCTCAGGCTCAACTCAGACTGGCATCCTTCTGAGGTCACTAAAATGAGTACCCAGCTTGGTGGGGGCAATTGGCTTACACATTGTAAACTGCTTAGGGAGTGCTTAAGTGCACTGATAAGCAGTATAGAAATGTACTTGCTATTGCTATTGCTATAAATAAGAATAAAAGAATATAAATAAATAAAAAAGAATATAAATAAATAAAACAGATCTCCCTCTTTCCCTTCCACTTTTTCATAATTCTCTTTCTCTTTCTCTCTCCCCTCCCTGCCTCCTCTTCCTGTTTTTAGCTATGTATTACTTCCTACGAAGTTGCATTTTAACTTCTCTTAGGTAGAAGTGCTGTATGGAAAAACTAGGACACCCATGTTTTGGGACCACAGTCAGGATCCAGCTTCTAAGTGTCAGCAAAAGCCGCTGGGGGTTGGGTGAGGGGTACCACTCTATGCGTAATGCCTGTGATGGCTACAAATAGATATGTGGTGTGGCAGGAGCTAAAGGAAATGGAACAGAGGGAATACATTTTAAATAAAAAAGAAAAAACCCATCTCCTTCAACTTCTGTTTCCTACAACTGTTATTACATAAACATCACATCAGACATGACTAGGGAGCCTTAGATGGCATAAAGACTTCTTTGCTCTCATTTGTAGCTCCCCACCAGGTACTTCCATTTGCTGGTTTAATTTGCACAGCTCCTAATAAACAGAAAAAAGATACTAGTAAAAAAGGGCTGTTTTTCAAGATGCATTGACACTTCCATAGAGAGCTGTCTTTGGAAACCATGGACATTTTCTGAACACATGCTTCTGTGGATCATTGTTCTTCAGCAAAAACTGATCCTGCTTAGAAAATTCCTTAGTGGGATCTCTGTCAAATCTGTATCAGTCTTTGTACTGCTGTTTATGAATTAGCTTCATTGCAATAGCTAGAAAATAGGTTTTTACTTTCACTGCTGCTGAATTGGAGGCTAATGTGCAACCTGAAAGTGAGATGCAAAAACTTTACTCGGTTTGGAGAAATTTATTTTAAAAATTTATTTGACTCAAGGTTGTCCATAGTATTTTTTAGTAACACACTTTTCCATATTACTGTAAAAATCAGTGATCTGTAGTATTTGACTTTGGTGGACTATTTCAAATCTCATTTTTAATGTTTCATATCAATAGATAAATTTAGGCTCTTGGGGGTACGGTGTGGGGGGGAGACAGCCAGTATTGTCTGAAAAAACAAACACCAATTACTGCACAAGAAGGGAATTTTTTTAAAAACTGCAAATGTACATTTTTTTATTGATTTTAGACTGTGTGCAAGATGTGTTGTTGTTGTGTTTAACACTATTTTTCTTCTGTGTGATAAAATTCAAAGGAAGGCATCTTTTGGAAAATTAAAGATAAGTTACTTTTTAGTGGCATAGTCTCTTTGTGGTTGGTTAGGACTGTTTTTCCTTTCAGAGCAGATCAAGCACAAGGTAAAACAAAACAGGGAGATTTTTTTTAAATTTTTCATTATAATGTACAAGGATAAAATAAATTGTTACTGTATTCCAATTTACTAAAGACAATTCTTGAAGTTACCTATCAAGTCTTAACTACTTGACAGCAGACAACAGAAACACAAGTCACCTGGTTATCTTCCCCTCTACTGGGGTAGAAGGGAGATGTGTTTTACTTCTATTCCTTTCCCTCAATCTCTGTAAAGAAATCCATCTTCTGAACTGGGTTGTAAGTGTATTAATTCTGGGTATTGCTGGGTACTCTATCCAGTTTTGCCCATTTGGTCACAGGCTACTGAATAAAACATCTGTCTAAGGCTCTAAACCAGAGGGTTAGGGCTTTTGGATATTTCAGTCTTAGGATCTGGTGTATGTCTTGGTTTGTTCTGACTAAGGCTAAGGGGATGTTTTGGAGTGGTGGCAGTTCTATTTTTCTGGATTAGTTTCATGGTTAGACCCAAGCAAAGGCTCAGGAGACCGGCTGGTACAGCTGGCATCCCTTATAGGCCCTTCTGTTACACCCTGTTCTCAAGGATAGTTGGAGTGTTTAAGTCCATTGTGTGCCCCACATTGTGCTTACATTGATAATGATGACATAGCCTTGAATGATTCATTCTTTATAGATTAATGTCCTCATTTGTTAAAAAAAATAGAAAGAAGAAAAGTTCTCATGTTCTGAGGATGGGAAACATGATAGAATTGAGAAGGTGAGGATTACAGTTCATGTAGGAAAATTCACAAAAACCTGCAAATTAATTAAATAACTCATTAATCAAACCAAGAATAGGAATCAGACTATAGTACTGTAACAGGCAACAATGAAACTGACAGATTTTCACATCTCTGTTGACATTTAGTATTGTATGTAAGACACCACTGGATCTATTAGAAAGATATTAAAAGCACAGATTGAGAACTACAGGAAATTCACTTTTGTGTGAGGTTTGAATTGCTCTTCTTGTTGGAAAACTGTACCAAAATTATAGTAACCCAAGAGGTGATCAGCTTCACTTTCCTTTTGTTTTTTTGGCTTCCTGCATTCTTTTGGACTGGTTTTAAGACTACCGAAGTGGTGGTTAAATGCTCTGTTTCCCTAGGCAGCACCAAACAGACTATCTCCATATCCATGGAGTCTGCATCCACAGATTCAACCATCCATGACTTGAAAATATTTTTAAAATCCTCCCCCAAAGCTAAGCTTGATTTTGCCATTTTATAGAAGTGACATCATTTTGCTATGTCATTGTGTATAATGGAACCTGAGCATCCATGGATTTCGGTATCCAGAGTTGGTCCTGGAACCAAACCCCAGCAGATACCAAGAGCCCACTGTGTCATAGTCTATTTTGATCTTGAACAATAGGACTTTGGGTCTTAATCTGATTGTATTGGGCTGTATTATACTGTTTAAATAGTTTCATAATAATCTTTAAGGTGTTTTACTGAAAGTACTGCACCCTACAACCATCAGGTGCAGCAAGATTTGCAAACTTTGGTCTTTCAGATGTTGTTGATTTCAATCCCTCCCAGAAGATTGACTCACTACAGCCAATGGCTGAGGATTTTGGAAGATGAAGTCCAAAACACATGGAAGATCAAAAACTGAGAATTGCTGAAATTTAGGGTAGGATAAAAATATTTTAAGAGATAGATTGATAAAATACACACAGATTTTGCCATGAAAGAACTTCATCTCCATGAGCACAACATAGATGTATAGACCCATTGCTGTCTGCAGTAAAGACTATTTGAAAAGTGCAGACAGAGTATAGAAATCAGTGACTTAATGATACATCTTCCCACTCTGTAGGTCACAAAAACTCTCCATTCTGTTCAAAGGAGAAGGGAGAGCTGGTAATGCTTATTGCATTTCAGGGCTGACTCCTTAATTACCCTCTGGAAATGGGCATTTTGCCACGGGAGGAAAAAAATCAAAGGGGTTTCAATATTAATAATTAACAAAATTTCCTGTTCGTACAGGGTACTTTCCCTCTCAATTTCAAAGCATTTGCTGAGGTTAAAAATGGCTTTCTTGTTTCCTCCTCTCATTGTAGAGATTGCTTTGTTTTGCATTTTTAACTGCAGTGTTGTAACTGAATAAATTGTGAAATGCCATCTCTTGGGTTTTGGGCTGAGCAGTAATGAGGTTACACAAACATGGTTTTCCAGAATTCTGGCCTTCTTGGTTATCCTGAAACACCAAGAATTTTGTGCAGGTTCATGCAGATTAATGTCCACCACTTGATCTTTCATCAGTGAATTATTGATCATGGGAAGCCTCTTAGCAGCTGGATTTGTGAACTGCCTCAATTAAGAAAGTATCGTTTGATGTGATATGAAATATCTATTTGTTGTATTTGATTGGTGATGACTTTTTCAACACACGCAAGTCATTGATGCTTGTTGATTATATGAATGCATGTGTGAACAGTACGCAGCCTCTCTTCTAGTATACCATACAACCAAACTTTCATTTCAAGACAAATCTGTACTTTGGAAAAAAAAAAGTATAGGGAACAGTCCTCCTAAATGGTGCTTGAATTACAGAAGTGATGAGGGGTTTCATCCCCTTTTACCTCATGTAATGGTCTCCATAATAATTATGAAGTAATTATTTTAGAAGGTTATAGGAAGGCCATAATTTAACTAAATTGGGGAGGGGGCAGAGTTAAGGAGTGGACCTTGTGGATTTCTTTATCCTTCCTCTTCCATATCCTGTTTCTGGGACTGTGCCACTTTGGAAAGAGAGGCAGCATACTGTTATGGACTGAGTGCTGGATTACGAATCCAGAAGACTAGACTTTTAATCTCACTTAGCCATGGAAACCCAGGGAGTTGCACTGTCTCAGTCTCAGATGAAGGCAAACCCAAAGGTTAGCCTTAGAGTTGTCATAAATTGAAAATGACTTGAAGGCACAAAACAACCACCACTTTGAAAAAGAGGTAGGTGACTGCCTGTTTCATTTACTACCTCAGTTAAAGAGAATATCAGGGCAATAATTTAGCTAAAATTGGTTTTCTTCTAGATTCCTCTTTGATATGGTAGTTCCCAGTGTACTGTGAAAATTTTTTTATAGGATGGAGCACTCAAATATTAAGTGAAGTAAAAGTTTGTTGTGGTCACATGACTTATTCGTATTAAAATCACAAAGCCTAACTAACAGAGAGGACTAAGAGAGTGTATGATTTCTTCTGGTCCCTATTCTGAATTGGCTTAGCCCCAGGGAGACCATATGATACACTTCCCCTGAATGTCTCAGTCTGCTCTTAGACAGTGGTCACCACAGCAAAGCTCCAGAACTACTGATTTCAATCCTGAAACCTACACCTGAAACCTACACCTGGCTGAAATGTATATAGCAGTGGGGAGGGAATTCCAGTCTATGGTCCCAATCCATGCCACTTAGACTGGAGGTTTAGATTCTCCCCAGGTGATGCCTCTTGCCTTTTGGTCCTGCTCTGTGTGGATGATTCTATGAGCTCCATCCCACTTTGTCCTCCAGCTGGAATCCTGATGAATAGAAGTCTGCACAAGTCAGAGAAGCATGATTTTTTCCTGTAAATTTATTCACATGCTCTCACACTGATACAAAAGAAAGGGTAAAGTCATTTTCTTAACTCCACTTTCTTCTGACATTGACGCTTTTGGAAAAGCTACCTTTTCTGAGAATTCTGGGAGTTATATTAAAAAAGAAAAATGGTAACGTTTCCAAACTCTAGCCATATGCACTGCTGGAATGTGAACTCCAGCATGTTTTGAATACTGGAAGAGTTGAATATTATAAGAAAATGTTCCCCACCTTTGGTAGATAGTACTGTCAGTAACAAAGGAGACTGTTTCTGAGAATGTGCATTGGACACACCCTTCACAACTGTATTCCCAACAACTATGGCCTTAGGAACAAGTGCGTTTAAACAGAAGTGCATGATTACTTCCACAGCCTGTTTTGTTCCAGTGATGAAACACTTGTAATATGTTCACAATATCTTGGCTGGGGCATATATGGCTAGAGTGTAGCTCCCATCTGCCCTAGCCAGTATAGTTAGTGGTTGTAGACACTGGGAGCTGCAATCCCAAAACATCTGCCTGCTTTTGACCCAGCAGCTTGCATTCTGGTTTCTTCCTTACTGTTGGCACAGTCTTTCTATGGGAAATGCTGGGTTCTTCTCTATTTCAAAGAACCTTTCTCTGTAAATGCTCCCACCAGAGATGGAGAAGAAGGGGGCAGTGGATTACTCTGGCTCTACTTATAGAGAAGGTTTACAGTTTGTCCCTTGAGAAAGAGGGAAATACTACATTTGGTCTCAGGAAAAAAAAATGAAAGAAAGAAAAGAAGGAAAGAAGGAAGCAGGGGGAACCCAGCCTCCTTGATGAATACTTTGCCTACATTTTCTATGTAATTAGGAAATGACATTCATCTGACAATGTAAACTCATTAAATCCTCTCAATGGAAGCCACAGGCATTGTCGAGAAAACCTAGTGTCAACATAAACTGCTTAAAATATTTTTCCCCTTCTCTAACCCCCCTGCACACACCCCCACCCTATGCTCTCTCCTGTTTTGCAAGCTGGCTCAGCCATAGCCAATAAGGTGTGTTAATGGAATGGGAGTGCTAAATGCTTTCCCTGCATTTTGAAGGCTTCGGAGCCTCTCTTAGTGCGAGTTCTGCCTCACAGCCAGATCTGGCCCCGTGCTCACCCTGGCCCTTTCATCTCCCTTTGTTCCTCCTCTATGCTGAGGCAGAGACTTTCCCACCTCTCTCTGTCTTACTGTGGCTCTGAAAGATGATTGCCTTCTGGTGAAGCCCTTTCCCCCTTCTCCTGTACCCAGGCTCCATGTTCAATGAACATCAAAAAGCCTTCTCATACCCTGATGGTTTAAATCTTTAAACAGAGAGTAACAGCCTGAGTACATCCAGACCCCTCTCATCCCATAGTCTTGTCACTATATGTTCCTGCAACAATTACCAGGAGAGGGAGGCTGGCGAGCAAAATCAAGTAGTGTGTGTTGTCTCCCTGGACTCCATGCTGGTGCTCTGATCAGGACTTCAGCAAAATTCTGTTTGAAATGAGAATAGACTAATTTTCATCAGCCTCTTCTCAGAGGAATCCCATGTGGGCCAGCATGCCAAGGGTCATCATTAGAAAACCGCCTTCAAAAGGAACAAGGAAAGGAGGGGAGAGGGGTTTCCTGTGGCATAGCACTCCCCTCCCTCCCTCCTGCTCTCTCCCTTTGTTAAATTGATATTTATAGAAAATGTATACACTAATTGTTACTCTCCCCACCCCCCACCCCAGATCTGTGTTTCTTCAGAAAGTGTACAGAGCAATGCCCTGGAAAATATATTTGGAGGGGAACAAGTTCATAAAAATAGTCCAGAGAAGGTGAAGATAGAGAAAGAGAAGAAGAGATAGATAGAGAGAAAGTCGCCTTTGGAGTGAAAAATTCACAAGAATTCCTTGATCAAAGGATGCTCCAACTCCCAGCTGTTCAAAGGGACTTATTTTTTCCTTTAAAAAAATCAGATGTGACCAAGAATAGAAAAGAACTCATTAAGAGCTTAACAAGATGATGGCAGGTGAAGCCATTGGTTGCTTAAATGCTGTAACATTTTTCCCCCTCCACTCCACTCGTGCCCAGCATTTACTCCTTTGTTTTCTTGGAATCAATGAAGATTTCCTCAAGATCGTTACAGGATCAAATCCAGTTTGTCCATGATGGATAATAAACATGAAGGCAAAGTACTGAATGACAGAGTAATTAAGACATCACATCATTCTCACTCCCTGGCTCACTTGGATAATTGTCAACTATGTTACAGGAATTAGTAAATTTTATTCCCTTCCCCATTTATCAATTTTTTTATGAAGTTATGCCAGTTATTAAAAGACAAACGAAGGGCATTGTGGAATGTGTAAGCCAGAGAAATGGATCTCCAGAAGGTTTACTCTAAGCCTTGAGACATAAGGAAGAGGTTAGTTTTCTGTGTCTTTGGAGACTTGCTATGAACGCATGCTGGATGAATATGACTCTCACTTCATTTTTATTGCTATTGTTTAGCTACTACAGTGTTTGTAAAGCACAGGGAAAAAATCTTTATAATTCTCTTAAGCGCCTTAAATCCCTTTTTGCCTTCCCCAGGCAGAACCTTGATTCTTTTGCATGTTTGTGGGCTCTCTGACCTTCACAATGCACATCTCCCAACAGAAGTAGCCAGTTTCTTATGTTTTAAGTGCTGGAGGAGTCATGAAAAATTCAAGCACCGGGTTTCCCTGAGACCAATCTGGTGGCTTTGTCTTTGTGCTAACTGCTGCTTTCTATGCATCATTCACAAGGTACATACTGTTGTCAGCCCCTGAACTGCTACTTGGTGTTAAACATGAATATTTGTAGCTTAGCAAGGGACCAAATTTAAAAAAAATTAATATTTGACAACCTTAGAGAGGCTGCGCTGGCATGGATCTCTGCATATGAAAGATGAGATTTGTGAAAAGTCTAACTTTCCCACCTTATTTTTAGAGGGGGAGTGGAAGGAAGGAAGGGAAATGAAGCAAACTTCTCTCCTTCACCAGGACAATTTGAAATATTGTATAAGTCCCACTTTGGAATAATTCTGATAACTGCTGTATGAACTGGATAAAGACATTCTGATTGTACCATCAACCCTCCCCCCTGGAAAAAACCCCAATCTGCCATGGGTGCAGGATTGGGCTGCTTTCTTTTCTCTGCCTTTAGACTGCAGAGGAAACTCATTCTGCCCTTGGACCACTAATCCTATCTGACCCAAGCAATGGGACATATTGATATACAGTTTATTCTGGTTCCCCATCAGAGATCTATCCAATGGCAAAATTGCCTTTTCCCACATTTCTTAATTAGTATTGGAGTCAGCTTAGACCTAATAGATTCTCTTATTAGTTGCAAGAATTGCTCACTCTCTAGTTCAAGTGGCATATCTGTATAACTTATAGCCTTAAGAGCTTAGCCTGGTGGAATGCCTTTGACTTTCCCATATTAATGAGTTGTTCTAAATTTAGTCTACTGTGACAAACTAATATTAATACAGTATTTTATGGCTCAGGGCTTTGTTAATGCATAGGAATGAAACACTGAATCAAAGGAAAAGGGAGGAAGAAGCCAGCTTACATCATGTGTGATTGTCAAGATAGAAGATAATCCAAGTATGTAGATATTAAGACTTAAAATGTAATACACTGCTTATGGATTTCTATTATGTGAAACATTTTCTATTATTTTAAATCCCTGCTGTCTTAGTTTCCTATTTTCAGGGGTTTATAACTCGGCCACAAAGATTTGCTCTGGGCTATAACTTGTCATACAGGTCTTAACCTGGGAGCAAATGTTTTTAGGAAGTAAATTTTCAAACAAATCAGTGTTGTCATTGCACCCCTCCCTTTTATAACATTCCTGCCACCTTACATGGATTTTACTAGAAGAATACAGTTGCATATAGATCAATTTTAAAATCTTTGAATATTGAGCAAACTTTGGAATGTAACAAGTTGATCTTGGTATCTAACCTTGGTATCTTTTGTATAATATACAAGCATGGGAAGGGCAGCTATGAAAGAACTCAACAAAATCCTAAAGTGCAAAGATATAAAACTGAACAATAAAGTTAGAATTATCCAAACGATTGTCTTTCCCATCACTATGTACAGTTGTGAGAGCTGGACAGTGAAAAAAAGCTGATAAAAAATAAACTAATTTCAGATGTGATGCTGAAGAAGAGTGCTGAGAATTCCATGGACAGCCAAAAGAGGCCAAATGGGTCCTGAAACAGATCAACACTGAACTCTCCCTGGAAGCCAAGATGACTAATTAAGGCGATCATGCTTTGGCCACATCATAAGAAGGCATAACTCACTAGAAAAGATAATAATGCTAGGAAATGTGAGGGCAGTAGAAAAAGAGGAAGACTGTATATCAGATAGATAGAATCAACCAAGGAGGTCACAGCCCTGAGCCTGCAGAATCTGGTGAGAGCAGATGAGGACAGGGGAGCTTAGTTATCTCATTCATGAGGTCCCCATGTGTCAAAATCAACTTGAAGACAGTTAACAACAATGTTATAATCACTTAAGAAAATGGTTCCCGATATTAGGCCACAGATGTTACTGGGAGTTAATTGAGAAGCTTTTTTATGTTATTCCATTATACTTCACAAAGTTAGAAGAGAAAAATATCAAATTCTGAAAATATCAAATAATGATTTTTGTACATGTGATAAGCTAAGCCCTCCAGAGTGCAGGGCTGTTGTGTGTGGCAGCCCTTTGCAATTGCAGCTGCCAATCGCCTCTTGAATCTGGCTGCTGTGTGAATGTGCAATGCAGCAACAAATAGTGCACTACAGTAATGAATGGAACACAAGGCAGAAGCAGGAAGGATATGACATCATGTGATAAGTACCAGGCAAAGATGCTTTTATCCTGTTAAAATTCTGTTTTTCTAGTCTCATGTGATCATTTGTCCCCTGTGCCTTCTAGTGCCCAGTAAGACTCTCAGGCAAAGCAAACCCAACCCAAACTAGCATCAAACAAAACCTATAGTACTTCTCCTGGTATTTGAGTATTAAGTATTCTGTCTGAAATATCTCTGTTTGGTGATCTGTAAGTTCTTGTTGTAAGGTATGGTCATTTACTGCTTAGCTTTTAGAAGCCAATCAAATGAATGCTAGCATTCTGCAAGTGACATTATATCAGCACAATACAAATGCATATCTTTTTTTGATTGTGGAGGGAGAAATTGCTATCATATGCCACATCTATTTAGTGACCAGTCAAGGGCAGGGGACAGAGAAGAAGCATCCAGCTGTGGTGTCTATAAATGAATGCACAACAACAGAGACATTATCTGGGACTTCTGCAAGGGGTCCTCAGAAGATCTTGTAGCATGACATTCTCCCTGTGCTACTCCAGATTCCCCCTGCTAAGTCAACCACTGGCCTCTCTGTACCTGCGTGAGTGTGTTTGTGCACAGGAGTCAGCTGAGTCTTGTGTGAGGTTATAAATACCTAGTCTGGGAAGATCTGGGCAGAATTTTATGTAATCACCTCATTTAAGACCTTGGCTGAAATCTGCAAAAAAACCACAAACAAATATGAACACACACTTTATCTTATGTAGGAGACATTTTGTAGGAAGTGAGTTCCCATAGTTCAGGAGTGGGCAAACATGGATCACTGGAAGGCATACTGCCCCCCCTTAGAATCTTTGTTTCACTAATCTGTTGCCTCCCTAAAGGGGCGCAAGGGCAATTTTTGCTCCATGCTATCCCCCATGGCAGGCCACATCATTCAGCTTGATGTGACAGAAGTGATGTTGCATCAATTCTGATTTTGACTTTGGCTGAATCTTGGCTCATTTCTTTTGTTGGGAGACAAGTATCTGGTGAAGGGAGTGAGCCAAAATGGGTACAATTTGTAGCAGGTTTGAGGTGTTGGGAGGGGATGTAAAACATTGCCTGAAAATAATGTAAATTTACAAGGCTTCTGAAGGCCTTCAAGAACCAGACAGCCTTAGAAGGCTTCTGAGGATTTGGGACTTCAAGGATTTCATGAAACCAGTGGATTAAAATTTCCTTAACCCTGCTCTAAAAGCAATGGTGGCAATTTTATCTTGTTTTAAGTCCAGGAGATGACTTTTTTGAAACAGGAAGTGACCCAAATGCCAATCTCCAGTTCCAATTTCGTTCCTACTTGAAAAAAGTATCTCCTGGCATTAAAGCAATTCTCTCCTGACAGTCAATTTTTTTTGGCAGGAGGCTGCAGGAGGCCTGTTGGCCAACCTCTGTCAATTTCCCATAAATATCCAAAAAGCTGAGTAGGAGCTATTGTGGCAACATACATTTATCTCAAAAGGCAGTAAATCAATTTTTTTAAAAAAACAACAGATTCACAAATAAATTTCCAAAGATTCTATATTCACATCTCTTTGTACCATATAAGTAATTGTTAGTGCCACAGGTAGATCTCAACTGGATTAGTGCCCAGCGTTTTCAGCACACTAAAACTATTATGACTTCTTGGTGGGTCTATAAGATCCTGGCCTTTCCATCACAATTAGCAGTTAATAAGTCAGTAGTAACCCATAGGGTTACAATCAGCAGATCTCTCCACACCCTGTGGTGTTGTGGATGCCACCTCTGATGTTCAGGAGGTGCTCACACAATGATAATGAATTACTATAGAAGATTTATGACTTATTTTCAATGATTCTTGTAGTAGATAATGTTTTTTAAGTGTGCACACAGTTTCTAAGGTCAGGGAGCCTTCCGTTATGTTACTGACTGTGGCTGGAAGGCTGCATCAAGAGACATACATCTGACACATAGCTACATCTCTGAAGCCATGTCTCCCTGTGCTGCTCCCAAACTCCAATGTTTTAAGTAACAGAACCCTCACAATTCAGCCATTTTCATGTTGCTGGAGAGTGGAGAAGAGGATCAATAGTGATGTGTCCTGTTGTTTTCCTGTAGCTGTGTGTGCTACAGCAGGATCCAGAGGGACTTCCAGGTGTTCCGGATAGATTCCCACAGATGATGTCCTTGTCCAGTGCATCCAAATACAACACAGTATTTGAGCTCAGTGCTGGACAAGGATGATGTCCTTGTCCAGCATATCTAGCTGCAGGCAAATAGCCAGATGCAGCCACTCTTCAACAACATGGAAATGGCTTGGTTGGGAAGACTGCATCACTTAGAAGGGGGATTTGGGTAAAATAATTTGGTCATTGCATAGTTCAGGGGTAGGCAACCTTTCCCCTTTAAGGGCCGAGGGACTTCAGCTCCCAGAATCCCATTAGCTATTGGCCAACATGGGACTATTGGACAACACGGCTGAGGCTACCCCTGGCATAGTTGGTAAAGAATGTTAACCTCCACAATGACCAATAAAAAGGAAAAAAGGGCTATGATCATGTTAAGTTGGAAGCATGCTATTGTAACTCACCAACAGGACATCAGCCTGCATTTTCAGTAGAACAAGTCTTGGTTTGTGTCAGGGACAGCCAGGTGGAGGACTTGGAGGACTCTGAGGGG
>CM034706.1:169019867-169033217 GCA_020142125.1 Phrynosoma platyrhinos | reverse complement strand
CCCGGGCCTTAGGTTGCCTACCCCTGGTTTATTGAATCTGTGGTAGATTGCCATATGAGGCCTTAGTGTGTCCACCAAGAGGGGAAAAAATGGTGTAGAAAATATATTTTTATTATTCTAGTGCATTTCAGAATCGCTGAATTATAATGGTTTTTCATCGGGGAAACTATCCTTACAATCCAGAGCAAAGACAATAGAACCAGATAAAATCATTGTGTAGACTTTCCCTAATAATGGACAACAGAATAGGATATCTTCATTATGTAGAATTTCCTCAGTGGAAGTGGTCTGAAATATTTTGGAATAATCAACCTTTTTAACCCACAAACCTTTGTTTTTGCTTTGTTATACTTTTGGTGGCCTATTCATGGGTTCCATTTTGTTGGGCACAAGCCCATAGGCCCAAGACACTGAGCTGCTCCATTTGTTTCTGAAAATACTCACACCCTGTCTGTGATTCTCCTTCATCTGTATTCCCTTTGCCTCCATATCTAGCTGTGATCTCATTGTAGCTGTGCAGTGACACTGCCCCTTTCAAGAAAAACAACAACCTATAAACTATTTCCCATAATAATAATCAAATGTGCTGATGCATCCAAAGGCAATATCTTCTCTCCCCCTACTCATCCTTTTATGTTATTGTTGTTGGTTATTGGGGGTAAAATCCAGCTTGATGCTATTCAGAAGCTCCTTGTGTGTTATCACTTGGGTTAATTTGGTCCAAGTGCTTGGCATTACTGTTCATAAGAAGACAATCTGGATATATAATGGTGATGTGTCCCTAGGAGGGTAAAAACACATCAGTGAAATTACAGCAAAGGCAATGGCACACAATCATCTCATAGATTTATAGGCATGAGTAAGATGCTTGCCAGTGTACAGGCTTCAAATCATCATAATCAATCACAAGAGTTTTATCCTTTCTGTTAGAGTGTATTAGGAAATATAGTAGCAACAAGGGTGATACAAAAAAGCAGATGCCGGAATTATTTTAGCTGGTTTGTTTTTATGGCATGGGCTTCCACTTTCCTCTGACAGTCTACCCCTGACATCTACTTGTATTATTATTATTATTATTATTATTATTATTATTATTATTATTATTATCTTCCACTTAATCCTTGGGGTAGCTCTGCTCAATGATTCTAGGTAACAGAAAGGTCTTTGATCACTAGAGGGCAGCATTTGATTAAATGTATGAAACAAAAGCATTTGGGTCCCCCCCCCCAACACTCATAGAGGTAGATATGCAAAAGATAATAATGGAATAATTGAAAATAATTTCTTAACAGTTTTAGTAACCTTTTTGAACAGGGGTTTCTAAATTCTGTTTTGTTGGCCTTGGCTACCACTTAGTTTAATAAAATATTTGGAAGGACTCTTAATGCATCTAAAATCTATATCTATCATTTCCATCCATCCATCCATCTTGGTTTCATAAACTGTATGTTAGATTATAGCCTCAGTGCTTAGTATCAAACTATTAAAAATAAATAAATTAATACCTGAGATCTCTTTCATCTTTCTATCAAAACAAAGTAGATTGCTGGAAAGCAGAGAGATGAATAAAACTCTTTCCTTGTGGCTGGACATGCATCAGGAAAAGAGTTGGATGCATCATTGCTTATCCTCTCCAGCAACATGGCCATGGCTTGGGGAGTTTGGGAACAGAGTTAAAAGATGTAGCTATAAAGATGTAGCTAGTTCTCCATAGCTCTGTGTTTCAATGCAAGATCTTGGTCTATGTCTTCTACAGTTTGAAATCCATAGGATTAATTCTTTCCTGTTCTAAAAACCAGTGTCTCTACTATCCCCTCCCCCCCCCCCAGTGGTTGGGTGATAACTGGATTTAAAACCATCATGAACCATCATCCCCATATCTCTACAGCATACCCTGCAACATTCTGTAGATGAAAACTAGGATATGTGTGACCAAGCAACATCAGCATGATCAAGATGAAAAAAAGTTATTAATAAGGAAGAACACACAAGCCAGGAGACACTTCAACAGTTTGCTTTTGCCTGAGCCTACTGGAAGATTGCACCCCTTTCCTCTCCTCGATCCCCTGCAGGTTAGGTGAATATGAACTACTTTTTCACTTTGAACTCAGTTTGCATCAATTGAAACAAGCTGTGGACAAGAGGAGGGGAGAAGTGAGAGGAAGGGAAAGAAATTGGGACATTTTAAAAGCAGCTGAAGAAGTGGGATGATGAAGGATTAATTGGAAGTTTCCCTGCCAAATCAGGGCCATTGGAGGATATGTTACAGAGGTTTTACTTGAACAAAATATTAGGATATCAGGTGTGCTTTATTGCAAACCATATTATGCTGTGAGAGGGTTCACAGAGGCTAAATGCTCAGATGAAGACTGGCTATGGACAAGAATTTTAAAAGTCAAGCACATTTTTTTCTTCCTGACTTGGAAGAACATATAGTTTTCCCCACTCTCCACCAACAAAGAGCTCTTACCCTCACTCCAAGAGCTCAGTTTCTTGGAAAAGGCCTCCTAATAATGGTGAAATATTTGCAATGGAAAACCAACACATGGCAACATCAATATGTCACCCCTACCCCCATATGTACAGTATTCACTGCTGCGAAATAGCTACATGGAAGACCTGTTCCTGAATATCCATTTTATCCCTGCCCCCCGCCCCATTGGAAGCTATAATTATAAGTCTCTGATGAGCCTGATATTGTATGACTCTCATGTTTCTGCTCTGCTCCCTTCATAAAATTCAGTCCTGAGTCAGATTAATGAGATATCCATGAAGAAATGTTTGTGAAAAAAAGTGTCATATGTTATGGCTGGAATCCTGTTAATGGAATATTTAGATGTTAAGTTCACTTTATATCAGCAAAAGTTTTTTGGTTTTGGTCATTGCAGAAGTTGGTGTTCTCTTCCACCCTCTGCAATGATCAAAACCTCACCCCTCAGGGCTCACGGATTCACTGTAATTACCTCTTGAACAGCCATTCTATGACTGGTGGAGAGTGCAGGGGAACTGGAGAAATGCCTGGCTATGCTCTGGAGCCAGATGCAAACTGATGACATAAAACCCAGCACATTTTAATGAAAGCTGTCATTGGTCTGTGGTTAGCTGTAGGGAACAGGCAAGCACTTTTTGGATCCTCTTCCACTCTCCTACCAGCCAAGGAATGTCTGCTCAGATTTCTGTTGCAGCAGAATCTTGAGGGTGGTAAGTAGAGAGACATAATTGAGGGTTTTTTTCTGCAGAACTCTTACACTACAGCAGGCAGGTGTGGGATTTTGGTCTGTGCCTTCTTTTCTAGGGCTTAGAAAGATCAGTCCATTGCTGTTGGAATAAAACCTTAGCTAAAGATCTTTCAGAGGCTCTGACATTCAGAGTACACAATAGTGGCTTGGGTGGACAAAGAGTCTGGCCTGGCATAAGAGGGAGTCCAACCCCACCAATTTTCATCTGTATTTGTAGAGCAGGGGTTCCCAACCTTTTTGACTTGTGGAGCCCTAAGGGGTTGTAGAGCTTTCAATAGATATCTCCATGTAATTTTAAAAAGTAACATTTCCAAGTTCTGCAAATTTGATCCCACCATTCTTATTCTCCTTCCCTCTTTTCCACTACTTTCACTTTCCCTCTCCCTGCTCTTTTTTTTTTTTGTTTCATCCTGTCTTCTCTCATTTTTTAAAGGTTTAAAATGTGTGCCTGTCCCCCTCCCCATACATGCATAGGTGGTGGTAATGATGGTGCTATTCAGTTCAGGTGGGCTGCTGATGCAAAATTGAGTCCCCCTCCCAAGCCACCACCTAAGGCGCCTGTGGGCACTCTCCAAGCAATACTAAATCACATACCAACTATCTGCAAACAATGAGTATCTTTTCTCTTGTATGCTTGTTTAATTATCCCTGGGTTGAATTTTAAATTGTTGCTTAGCTTTCCAAGTGGGAAATATTTTAAATGCTCCCACCCCCCAGTTGGAATCTATAATTATAAGTCTCCAATGAGCCAGATATTGTGTGACTCTGATGTTTCTGTTCTGCTCACTTCAAAAATTCAGTCCTGAGTCAGATTAATGAGACTTCTGGGCAGATGAGTTAATGTGCCAATGTTTGTCAACAGATGTGATCTCTTGTAATGAAGCATGTGTTCTTAATTTGGCACTGTTTGGCACTGGGAGGGAGCTCCTCACAAATAAAGTGTCATTTCAGGCATTCTGAAAGCTTTCTTTCTCCCCTGATCCTTAGTTGATATCTGAACGCTGCTTGAAAATTGGCATGGTACCTGTGCTAATGGGCATGATGCCATCAGGACAGATGGGCATGTGTGCAGACCTGCCAGTGAGCCAGTGAATTTGGAGAGTTTGACTGTAGAGGACCAAAAGATTCATCAACAAAAGTCAAGAGAGAGAACAATTCTCTCCCGGGAATTCTTTGGTAACACCATCAGTGCCTGAGCTCCTCAAGAGAGATCTGTTAAAAGACAGTGGTAGTTCCCACTGTTGTGTAAAAGGCGAGGTATAAATAAAATTTATTGATATGATGATTATGATAGCTGGTATCCTGTTTAATATTTATGATTTTATAGGCCAGACTTAGGACATCATAAGCATTGTAATACACATTTATGGTTATGGCACCATGACTGTAAATGCTCTCCCAAATCCATCTTAGAAGCCAGACAGCCACAACAATGAGTCCTGAAGCCTGGAGAGTAGGATATTGAATTCTGATGTGCCTAGCCCCCTCCCACCATTGTGAAATCAGTGCCCCTGCCATTGCTTTTTTCAGCCCACATCACACTGGTAGAAGAGAACTAAATGTGTCAGTATTTAACTGATGCCTTTTAAATTGGTGTTGTTCATCTATTAATTGTTGTTCCTTGCCTCGATCTGTAGGGAAAGGTGGGCAAGAAGCAACAGCAATAACAGCAACAGCAACTGCCCAGTATCTTGGAACTCCTTTGGTTGCTGTGGTTGCCTCGTTTATAAAGTGAGTTTTGGGGGGTTACATTGGGAGACTTGTGACAACAACAGAGCTCTATTACCGTAGCTAAGTCTGATGAAGTCAACAAGTCTTAGCCTTGAAAGAATAATAACTTGAGGGAAAGAGTAAGATGCAATGTGTAAAACATATTGCAATTCAGTGCAGCCAAGAGTTCTTATTGAATTTCAAGGCACAAGTGCTAACACCAATATTAGTGCATCGATACTGTGCTTTACACAACTCAGAGCATATTACCTTATTTTCCTGCGTATAAGACTACTTTTTTACCTGCAAAATATGTGGCTAAAGTGGGGGGGGTCGTCTTATACGTCGGCTATAAGGATAATGAGGATAGAGGTGCTAAAACTCTATATTTTGGCTGGAAAAATTGGGGGGTTCGTCTTATACGTGGGTCGTCTTATACGCCGGAAAATACGGTAAGTACATTATCTTAGTAATCACTGCAAAGAACTTGGTTGTGTGACATGCAATCAGCAATTCTTTTCCTACACAAACACACACACAAACACCCACACACACACATTATGTGACAAAGTGCTTTTGAAATTTTGAAGGATTCCAAAATCAGTTTGTGATATGTCATAGGCCTCCTGATCAAAGAGGTGGAAAACTCATGGAGCATGGTAAAACCTTTGGGCTTATTTACAGGAGCTTTTGGGATCTTCAGTCCTTTTGAAGATAAAATGTGAAAGCTGAGACTGAGAGATGGTAACTTCTCTAAGGCTATCTTATGGCCTGGTAGTGAAAGCAAGGTTTGGAGCTGCATTTTTACACTGCAAAGCTATATGGGTCTACTGTTAAGTAAGTCCAATTCAATTCAATGGAACTTACTCTTAAGTGAGGATGTAGCCTCATTCACTATTCCACATTAGCAACTCAGCTGTTTAAAGATATGTGAAGTATGAATTGGATCCCAATTAGATCCCAATTACCTAACCTTTATTGTTTTAAATGTATTTTAAAAATGCAGGAAAGGAAGCACCACTGTCTTGAAGACCACTTTCTGAGAGTAAGCATCATGTGCCATGAATGCATAATAATTGCTTTTCTTATTGCACACCAATCTCTAATGCCCCCTCTGCTATTGCACATCTTCTTTGCTCCTTTCCACAACCACATCATTCTTGCTCCCTCCCCCAGATTCTGGTGAGTATTCATTTTGAAATAATGTATGCAAACTGAACACACTTCTACAAGATAAGCAACTGTCCATGCTCATGTGATTTGGATAAATTGTTAGAATTCAAAATTTGGTTTATCTTTTGAAAAATTTAGTGTACATTTTGTTACTGTTTTTGCTTTGGGTGGAATGAAAAAGCAGAGAATAAAAGAGCCTTGACTATTTTGCTGACATGTCTGTTTTATGGAAACTTCCTTTGGTTTCTTAGGATAATGCTAGCTTCCAGTTTTCTCACTGGGGGAACTGAAGGACAGCAAGTTAAACCTTTGGTTCTGAATTGTTATTGGTAATTCTAACCAGAGTAGACTCATTGAATAGTGAATCAACATGTGGTTCTACTCCATCTGGAATTACTATCAGGATTCAGATCCTGGTGTGTGAAGCTGGTGGTGTAACAGTGAGGAGCTAGGAAATGAGAAGACAAATTCCCACTCTATCATAGAAGTTGCTTTCTGAATGTGTCCCTAATGTGTCCACATATCTGAATCCATCTCTCTAGTACAGTGCTCTTTTGAACCCTATTCAACTGGCTGGATGTGCTTTCTGTTGTGTCTAGAGATAGATATCTATGTCTGGGGTTACTTATTCCTGTGCATCACTTGTAACTCCTTGTGATTGTGTCTACAGTTTCTTGTAATTGCTTGTCAAGATTGGTTGTCACTGCAATTCTCAAACAAATTAGGCCTCCTCATGATCCATTTAGTAGTACATTAGTGAAAAGGCAGGATTTGGCAAAACTATTTCAGTTAAGAAACAGCTTCACTGAGAAAACTGATTTAGGTCTGAAACAGATGCACCAAAAGCACTGGCTTCGACTGGTGCGCCAACCCAGAAGAGCCAGCACAAAAATGAGCAGCAAAAAGTTGCTCCTGCCAGTGGTAGCCTGCTTTGGAAGCTGGCCCAAGTGGTCATTGCAGTCCTTTTGCCCCATCTGCATGACCCCTTAGTTTGGTCCATGGAAAATACAGGCCTCAGTTCTATTATTACTCTCGACTAGAGTTGACCCATTGAATCCATAGAATTTATGTATGTGTAGACTCATCACTGAACAATTGATTCATTGTGTCTATTCTAACTGACAAGATTTCAGGTATATATGTGTTCCCAATAAAAACAAAAGCAAAACCGAATGGAAGAAAATATTTCAGCAAGCATTTAAATGTCCTTATATTTGAATGTAGAAAAACTGAAATTCATCATCATCATCATTATCATCATCATCATCATCATCATTATTTCTGTTATAAGCAATTCCAGTAGTAATATTTTGCTGACAAAAAAAGCACTAGAATTTGATGTGATATTGTACTATTGTAATCCTAATATACTTTAACAATTGTTTGACTTAGGTTTTTCCATGGCACCCTCTATCAAAGCACTGATAAGAAAGGATCAGCTATGAGGACTGTGCATTGAAAGAAATGGCTGAAAAGATTATCTCCTCCTAGTCAGAAGGCAAGATTTTACAGAAAAGGAGCTAAAGCCTCTTTTTCCTCTGTGTGATCATGATCGTGACTGTAGCCATTGTAAAATCCCTAAAGGCTAAGTAGCAAGGGTCGAAGGGATAACACACATGTGCAAAAAGCTTTTGTCACCCAAACACTGAAATCTGGACACATCTCTCTACCACCAGAGAATTCGTGCGCTTGTGTATCCATTTGAGCTATGGCTATTGTAACTTGTTGCCAATTTTGTACAATTAAGGTGTACAAAATGGTCTCTCTGCTAGGAATATTGGCTGTGCGATTATACTAATTAGGGGGTTGTCTACTCTATGTGCATGCCCGACTGCCATTAATATTAATGGAAGTAACGTCCAAGCATCAAGGGAAGAAAAGGCCATTGTAACGGTGGCTTATGCATTTATATATATGAAAAACCCTGTACAGTAATTCTGAGAACACTTTTGCTTGAAAATTAAGGATTTTTACTAGTAGGAAGTTGGTCAGCACCCCCACCCCCCACTCTCGCTGCTGTTATATTTGTCTTATAGAACATTGACTATTAACTTCACAACTTTATTTTTAAAAGCTACATTTTAAATATTTATGGTCCAGTAAATCTGGTTGTGGCATAAAGGAGAAACCTGGACCTGAGCAATTTCATAGACCAATAGGTAATGGATGTAAAGATGTAAACTAGGAGCATGTACTTTGTTAAAGGTGTGTTCTTCTCACCTTGTTTGAAGTAGGAAGAAATCTGGAGGTTGTCATGTGCAGCAAAAGTACACTTTCTGGAGAAGTATAGACAGAACTCTTTAAAAATTGTAATGTATTCCTTTCTTACTGCAAATCTAGAAAACAGATCTAGATACACACATATATACACACATATATACATATATATACACACACACATATACCTCCAGAATATGGATAACATTTGGGAATTAAAGATGGGAATTCTAAACTAGATAAGAATCTCCATGGTGAGCTATTACTGGCATTACATTCAAAAGACGATTGGAAGGCCATAGTTTTCCTCCCCATTCTAGCTCTCCAAATCACATCTCTGCGAATTACTACCATACTTCTATTTCAGAGGTGTGTGTATATGTGTGTGTATGAGAATGAGAGAGAGAGAAGGGATAGGACAGCACAGAGACAGCTATGGAATCCTGAAAACTCTGCCTACTTTGGGCTCTGTCTACACCTACTTTTGGCTTTGCCTGCCATTTGATCTGGCTCCCTTCCCCATTGGTTCTGGTTTTGTCCATAGGTCAGTGGTCCTTCATAGAAAAAATGTCCTCCAACTATGGTAGAGAACAGAGTAGTGATCTGGAATTCAAGGGGGAAAAAAGTGCAATGTCAACAGAACTGGACCAGAAGGACCAATGGCCTGATGCAATATAAGAAAGGTTTATAAAGTCTTTAAAGATTTATAGGATCTCATAACTGTCTAACATAGTGTAAAAAAAGAGCACATATGCTTATGATGACTATAGCACTGCTTTCCTATGTAGGTGTGCCCTCACATGATATCAGGTCAAAGATAAGGAACTTAGAAGAGAAGGGCTGAAGCATTATATTTAATATTAATATTAGCCTAGACAATCTCAAAAACTGTATTTCCCAACATAAGCCTGTCTGAGTTTTAAGATCCTCAGGGGAGAGATTTCTCTTAGTCCCATTACAGTTACAGGCATGTCTGCTGAGGACATGGGAGGAAGCCTCGTCAAAGGTTGTGGAAGTCCTTCCCTTATGAGGCCAGGTTGGCCCCCTCTCAATTTTCTTTCTGTCTATAGGCAAATACTTTTCTGTTTACCCAAGCTTTTGATTGTCAACTGGCCAATGCAGTTTAACTGGGCTGTTTTGTTTTGTTTTTTTGTTTTTTTATTTTTTAAAAATCATCATTAATATGTTCTAACTACTTTTTAAATTATTGTAAATCGATGTTTTCAATGTAATTGTTTATTAAATTTGTATTATGCTTTGTTTTAAGGTGGTGGTGGTGGTGGTGTGTGTGTGTATAGAGTTTCAATAATTATAAAATCAAGAATACATGCACAAAGTTGGAGGTTAGAAGTAGGAAAATAGGATGGATCCTTCTAAAGTTCTTTTCCTAGGAGCAGAAGCAGACAGGACTTGCCCCCAGAGCTCAGGCTGCATTTGTTCCTTTGAGGAGAAAAGGACAGCAAATGTGTTAGGCAAGGGACTTATTTAGGTCTACTTGGCATATCTCTGCTGCATATTGGAGGATCCTCAAAAACTAGAGGGATCATCCTTCTGCCTCAAGCAACCCATTGTCTAATATATTTGCTGTTTGAGTAACAAATGTGCCTCAAAGTCTGGAGGCTGCTGCTCCTAGGAAAAAAAGAATCTCAGAAGGATCCAGCCCATCCTTCTATTTGCAGCAAAAACAGACAGGCTATCAAGTAGACTTCAATGCTGGCTTCCAAATACAGGAATATCAAATCAGTAACTCAACAATATACAAGTTACGAGTCAAGTCAGTGCATCATTTATGTGGAGATGTCCAAGTTGAGTCATTGAAGAGACTTGAGTCCAAGTCAGTTGACTCAGTTCTACATGATAGATAGGTAGGCAGATAGATAGATTGGAAAATTTAATTCAATTTCATTTCACGGTAAGGGGAAAAAAACACTAATAAGTTCATGTTAAATTGCTATTTACGTTAAATGATAGTTTTAAAAAGCCTTACTAGAATAAAGTTGAAAAATGTCATCCATGATTTTATTCTCCCCTCATCAATATCTGTTCAGAGCTTTGTAGAGAAGGAAAGAATCATATGATTTTTTCTGAAAAACCCATTTCTCAGCTACTCTGCTAAAAACATTTTTTTGTTTTCTCTTTCTCTTCCCTTTTAGCCTCTTGCATTTCCCTTCCCTTCCCTTTTAGCCTCCTGTTTCCCACATGCATCCCTTAACACTAAGGATTGGGTGTATGTGGTTCATAAGCTGCATGTAGCCTGTGGGGGTCTGGTGCAGTCCTTGGGAAGCCCCACTGAATCCCTCCAAGCCCCTATTTTTCAGCTGCAAAAATATTTTAGGCCAAGGAATACTCAAAATACATAAATGATAAAAAATGTTGGGATTTTTTTTAGTGGGGGTCCTCATCAGGGAAATAGCAAGACCTCACTAAGATGGTCCAGAGGGTGACTGGGAGTGATGCCATATCATTTCTGTTCACCTGAAAAAGCAATTGAAGCAGCAACACTGCAGCCTTTTGAAGCTCAGGAGGAGCTCAAAATTGGTTGGTGTAACAAAATAAATCCAACTAAAACTACTTTTGTGTAAATGGTTTAAACGTTGTGACCTAAACACTAATTCCCCAGCCCTCAAAGATCTGCAAAAAGCAGGAAGCAGTTTGCAAAAATCCAAGAGAACTCAGCTTTTGGTAAAAAATCAACTGAGAAATGTAAATTTAATAATAATAATAATAATAATAATAATAATAATAATAATAATAATAATAATAATTTATTTATAGCCCGCCCAATCACAAGGAATCTGGGCGGGTTACAGCAATAAAAGTGCATGGAATACAATAAAATTCAAAATTAGTCCCTTCCCAAACCCTCCCCAATACAAAAAGATTTTTTTTAAAAAAGGGAGATAATTGGTGGATAGTGTGACATAGATCACCTTGTGCCGGGAGAGGAGTTAAGTTGGGAAGGCCTGCCAGAAGAGATCCATCTTAAGAGCCTTTTTAAAGGCTATAAGAGTAAAGATGTGACGGATCTCCTCCAGTAGGTCATTCCACAACTTTGGACCAGTGCTGGAGAAGGCCCTCTGGCTAACCGAAGTTAGCCTAGATTTTTTTGGCTGTAGTAGGTCCATCTCCGAGGACCTTAGTGTGCGGGATGGACAATACGGAAGAAGGCGATCCCTTAAGTATTCTGGTCCCAAGCCATGTAGAACTTTAAAGGTAATAACCAACACCTTGTACCTTGCCTGGAAACTAATTGGCAGCCAGTGAAGGGACTTCAGGACCAATGTTATGTAGTCATTATAAGTACCTGTAATCAACCTGGCTGCCATATTTTGTACAAGCTGAAGTTTCTGAACTTGGCACAAAGGTAGTTACAGAAATCTAATCAAGAGGTCACCAATGCATGTACTACTGTTTCAAAGTCTCCCTGCTCCAGGAAGGGGAGCAGCTGGCATATCAGCCGAAGCTGATAATAGGAACTCCTGATTGTCGCATCCACCTGTTGTCTCTTTAGTTCTATCTTGCTTTTAACTAATTATTTATTTAATAACTTTTAATTAATACCAGTAACTTAATTTTGGAATTAAGTTCATATTTTAATTGCAATTTAAGTCAGCCACCTTATTTAGAAAATAAACTTAAGCTTCCCCTTTTTGTTAAGAAATTTTCAATTTAATTGATAACATAATCAATTTGAATTAGTTTCTATCACAGCCTTAGCCACCATGCTCCTTAATACAATCTATACTCATTAAGTTCTGAATTATTAGGAGTTACATAATCAAAATTTACAAGACAATAAGAAATATAGTCCATTGACATTATTATGTTGTGAACATTCTTGCTGTTCACACTCTAAAAAGCGTACATTGTCCCAAATGATTGCAGGATGCTCTCACCCAGTAAACAAACAGATTGTCCCATTCAGTAGTGTTCAATAATAGCACATTTGACCTCCAAAAGATGTTGCTAGTTCACACATCAGACCAAAGTCAATAAGAGAGTCAAATTCTGTCTGAGGGAGCACGACTCTGACTCCTGTGGAATGCTGAATACTTCACAAAAGAAAAGAAGCACCAGAATGCTAACTGAAAGAAAGAAGTTGGCAGCACAAGCTTTTGCAGACTTCATTCTACTTCCTCAGGTGCTTTTGGTGAAGTGGAAGCCAGGGACAGACATATATATGCCTTTGGTATGTGAGAATGTCAATTCTAATTCAAAATCCTTTGTGTATGTAAATGAAATATATGCCTGTCCCTGGCTTCCACTTCACCAAAAGCATCTGAGGAAGTAGAATGAAGTCTACAAAAACTCATGCTGCTAACTTCTTTCTTTCAGTTAGTTTCAAAGGTGATACAAGATCTCTCTACATAGTGATTCTACAGACTAACATGGATGTATCTTTGAATAAATGATACTGTTTGCAAAGGGATCTTGTAACACCTTTGGGACTAACTGAAATAACGAAGCTGGTAGCATGAGCTTTTGTAGGCATCACCCTACTTCCTCAGGTGCATGTTTGGAATGGAGAACCCAGAGACAGAACTATATAAGCCATTTGTGGGTGAAAATGTCAATTCAAATTAAAAACCCTGTATGTATGGAGATGAGGTGGCAAGCACAATTTTTACTATGGTCATTGGGGGACAAAGGCAGAAAACAAGTTGTTATTTATAGCCAAGGAAATAGAACCTTTGCTCCCCCAGTGTTCATTGTTAAAACTGTTTTTGTTTTTGTTGTTAACTGCCTTTGCATTAATCTCAACCCATGGTGACCCTGTGGATGAGACATCTCCAGCCGCCCACCCCCCCATCCTCTACTGCTCTGCCCAGCTCCTGCAAACTCATATTCGTGGTCTCTTTAATAAAGTCCATCCATCTAATGTGGCCTTCCTCTCTTTTTACTTCCCTCCACGTTTCCTAACATTAATGTCTTTTCCAATGATTCATGCCTTCTCATGAAGTGTCCAGAGTATGACAGTCTAAGTCTTGTCATCTTGGCTTCTAGGGATATC
>CM034706.1:169006636-169017198 GCA_020142125.1 Phrynosoma platyrhinos | reverse complement strand
GACTGCCTTTAGCTGCTCTTGCAAGTGTGTTTTCCTTTAGTTTCTATCCATCTCTCTGTTAGTGCCCTTGTCCTACCTGTGTGACACTTTCGGTGTCTTCTCATAGGGTTTTCTAGGTGGCGGGTTACACAAGGAGGAACACCTACACCTCCCTGTGTGCAGTGCTAACACGTGTTATTTATGATGTCACTGCTGTTCTTCACTTTAGTGACACCCACCACTACTGTTGCTGCCCAGTAGTTGTTTCCCTATGTCATTCTCCCTCCCCTCATTATTGTTGAATTGATCATTTCCCTACCCTTCTCTTCCCTCCTCCTTCCTTCCCCCCATTTCCTTCTTTATTTTAGTCTCTCATCTGTCTTCTGGCCCTTGTTTGATTTTCCTTGTCTGTCCTCTCTGTTTTCTCCTCTCCTCCCTCTGGAAGGTGAGGTGGGGGGGGGGGCTGTGATGGTCTGTGCCAGGGCTGGGATGGATTCATGTGGCTGGGAGAGGATTATATGGAGTCTTTTCCCATCTCTGCTTGCTGCCTCCTGAGGCTCCTTCAGGATGGGGGAGGGGATTAGATGGAGTCTTTTTCACATCTGTAAAACTGTATTTGCCACTTATCTCCATCCATACAAAGTTTTGAATTTGAATTGACATTCTCATACACAGATGGCTTATATAGGTCTGTCTCTGCATTCTCCATTCCAAACATGAATCTGAGGAAGCAGACTGAAGTCTACGAAAGCTCATGCTACCAACTTCTTTCTTTCAGTTAGTCTCAAAGGTGCTACAAGATCCCTTTGCATACTGATTTCCCAAACTAACATGGCTATACCTTTGAATAGATGATACAAACACTGCTCTACTTTAAATAAAAAAAAAATTTGGGGTGTGTGTGGAGAAACAAAATACAATAACAACAAGAGATGCACAACTCCTATAGAATTTTCAAAAGATATTACAAATTGCAGAGATGAATGCTATCACAGAATACCTTTGTCAAACCCACTCATCCAATCCCTCAAAGGTGTCTTACTGCCATATCTTGGAGAAAGCTGATTATGGTTGATAAAAGGGATCCTCAACATGGTGCTCCCCAAGATGTGTTGGACTACAGCTCCCACCAGACACAGAGCAAGGCCACTGGATATGATGGGGTTATAGTTCAACTTATCTAGAAGACAACAAGCTGGGGAAAGCTAGTATATAATCAACCCTAGCTGCAATTGAATGGCACCCTTATGTAAAATGGTGGGAAGATGTCTCCCTCCCTGTTTGATCCATGAGTAGTCCATCATTTTATCTGTTAGTTGTGGATAGTTAAGAACTTTGCCACAGCAGAGAGTAAATAACCACCAGTGGAGTTAAATTCCACTTGCAGTATACTATCTGTATACTGAATTCCAGTGTAGTGCAACATATATGGATCACTGCCAAATGCATATGGCTGAGAGCTCATTACTCAGTTGCAATGTGTAATGTGATGGCCATTGTTATATCCACATTGGGATTTTGCATGCTCTGAAATGGGGCCTCAGGCCACATTATAGGATGGACAAGAGCCCTTCACATATACCCCACCTGATATACAGTGGGTTTGTATTCTACATGTAGACCTTGGCTTCTGTCCTCACCTGCTGGATATGACCATTGTGCAATGACCAATAAAAAGACACCTCATGACTAACACAACTCATGCCTGTGTATGTCACTAACATGATGCTGGCAATTATCTTGGGGATGGGTCATTACATAAAGATCAGAGTGCAATATAAAACAGTCATAAGTTCTACAATTTATCTCTATTTAAAACAAACTCTATTTGTTTTCTTGAAAAAAACAACCCTTATGAACAAAATAACCTAAGTTAAAGATGGGTGGAGAAATCAGACTTCAAAGTAATTATACTTTAAATGAGTAGAAAATAAAGCCCATGGAAAGAAAGAAAAAAATTCTTAGAAAGTAAATTGACCTGTGCATAAATAGTTTGCCCATTAAAACAACAACCACAGCAAGAAAAAAATAGCCATCACAGTCTGGAGAAGATAAAAATGCTAGGGAACAATAAATTCATACATTAAAATGTATAGATAACTCTCCCCCCTCCTTAAATTCATAGAGAATGCTCTTTACTTAGCTATCAAGGTTTAATGTAACTTGGCAGATCTGAGTTACTTCAGGAAAGCTTTAATGCTTGGCAGGTCTCTACATTTTATTTATGATATCAAAGCTGCGACTCAGATTTTTACTCAGTGGAAGACATAAAAGAGATTCAGAAGTCGTCCAAATCATCTTGTAATTAATGTTACCATGCACGCCCAAGACATTAAAATGTTAACAGTGTTAGAATCGTGTGCTTTGGAATACAGAGTGAGGGCTTTATTAGAGAGAAATACACTGCAGATGTCATCCACCCTAATTGAGGACATCAGGGTGCCTGCTGCTTGTTCTTATCAGTGGTTCAGATTTGTTTTAATTTATTCATTTTCCTTACTGCTAGAATCTGCTCTCATTATTAGTCTATCTTGTCACTCATTTGCATTTCAAGTGCTGGGACTGTGGGGTACCAGCTAGCTGCCTTAGAAGAACACTTCAAGGGGTTACTCTATCAAATAGCAGCACACTATCACAGCGAATTTGACATCTGGGTTATCTTATTCCCAGATGCTCCATGGTGTCATTAGCAGGATTAATCTTAGCTTTAATTTCATAATGATTCTTATTCTAATATATGTGAATGAACACAAAGTCTCTTGACTCATTATCACCAATTTACCCAAGATATGTAATCAGGCTCTTATATTCGCCAACATTTATTTTTGCTAATACATCTAAAATTGTAGATTAAGCAAATACAGTTAGTTCCAGCTGAGTGAATGCCTAGTGAAGTAACAATGTGGTATTTATGTTTTAATTAAACTACGCAATAACAATGTTTTCTTTTAAATAAGGATTGTTCTGACTCTCAGAGCCAGCGATTCTTCCTCAGCCAGTGTCCTGCTGGGAAATCCATCAAATCTTTACCTTATAGCATTAACATCTTTTTTTCTCTGTGTTAACAAACCCACAGGAAGACACATTGTAAGGTGTGTAATCAACACAAGGTGTGCATTTTTAAAACAAAGGAAACAACATTTTATTCCTAATGCTGTTCTGAAACCAATAATTCTTAACAAAGAGATAGTAATGAGATGCTATTTTAATTATTCTTTGTGATTCCTGCATGAGGCACATTAAATTCCCTTGATATTAAAAGGGATGCCTATGTTAAATTTTATAAGGTGCACATCTGAGAAGTTCAGTGTACATTTGTATCCTTAAAACGTTTGCACCCATCGACATGATCTACGCAAGCGCAGGTTTCTTACTTCCCAGCTGCTGTGGAATAGCATTTGAGGATTGGTTTGTTATTGATGGATAGAATGTTCAAACATTTAAAGAAATGAAAGTCAGCTTTGCATTTTTAATTAATTAATTGAAAGGACTGTAAATGCCAGCTTGTTAATTGCTTTGCACCTGCAAGCCAACACAGGTTTTGCCTGCCCTTTCTTTGAATATTAATTTCTCCCCCCACGTATCTTTCTAATGCTCAGAAAGTCTCCCCTGCAAACATATTAGTAAAGAGTAAATATTGAATCTAAGACAAAACTCACGGCTTCATCTTTCACTGTACACAGAATAAGATTTAAAGGAGGATTTAGATTTCCAGGGCTTCTAATTAAGTAGTGATAATCAGGCTTTCTGCTGAGGGTCACTTCCTGAGAGTAATTTGAGTTATTAAAATGCATGTTTTTATTTGTTCTGCTTTGCGAGCTAAAACTGATCCCTTTTAATATAGCAGCTAATATGCAAATTGGTGTTTCATTATATTATGCAATTTATGGCAATCTTCTCTAATTTACAGAAAGGGCAAGAGACTGACCTTGTCATTCAACTCCTCTCCCTCCCTCCACTCCTGTAAGCTAATCTAATTATATGGATCTTCTTATGAAACTTGGAAAGTGTGCAGCAAGGTAAAAAAGAAAGAAAGAAAGAAAAAAAGTGACAAGTTTGCCTTCCGCTTAGCTCTTTGTTTCGTCAAGGTGGCCTTGGGTTTGAGTTGAATTCCAAAGGTGGATGAGATCTTTCAAGATATATTTGAATTTTCAGGTTGTAATGATGCAAGGACTTTTCAAAACAGATTGATTGTTTGTTTGCATATGGCAGCCAACTTGGAAGGCAATGAAACAAATGAATTGAACAGTTGTCTAAAGAGTTTAAAGCTCATTATGAAATATATCCATGGAGAATCACCTATCCTGAATTGTGTATGTAGCAGTAATTTTAATTCATTTGGATATTTCTGATAATTTCCCTGGCATGCCATTTCCCTTCCTTAGATGTTGGAATATCACTTCTTTGACTGAATGACTATTTTATTTTATTTATATCCCACCCTTCTCTGTATTTCATACCCAAAGTGGCTTATGGTGTAAAAATGGTGAAAACAATACGAGGTTCAAAAGTTTAAAAAGCAGCAGACTATCCATCCAATTAAAATGTTAATTAGAAGCAATTAAAAACATCCTAAGCATGCTATATATATATATATATATATATATATATAGAGAGAGAGAGAGAGAGAGAGAGAGAGAAAGCAAGAGTGAGCACACCCATTACACATTCTTCTATCCTTCTATCCCACCCAATTAAGGGCAAAAAGCTTGTTTGAATAAGAAGGTCTTTGCCTGCCAGTAGAAAGGAGGCCAATCAAGCTTCGCTTGAGAAAGAATTCTATATCCTAGGAGCAGCTACCAAGAAGGCTCTGGATTTGTTTATCCAGTCTCAATGAAATAAAAAAAATAAAGCTGTTGTTTGAAGTTACCTTTATGTGCTTCTAAAAATACTTTTTGTCACTAGTGTGACATCTTGTCTTTTGCAGGGGCCAATAAAGGAAAAGGCACTTTAAACCTCTTTGCTTCCACATTCCTCTCTATGGACGTTATCACATGTGGGCCAGAAAGCGAAAATAAAGTGGAAATGAGGCATTCTGAAAATAAATGGAAAATAAACCTTGATTCCACAAATGGCTTTCACACGTAATTACCTGAATTGCGAATTTACAGTAAGCGCATTTAACGTTCACACACAAGCGAGAAAAGCCTGTAAATGTACTAGAAATGATCTTCTTGCACATGCACAGATAGAGGAATGCTCGCTGGAACCATGGGAAAAGCAGGGAAATGCTCCCAAATGCACATTTGCTTTTCACATTACGGTAAATGCGAAATTACCTTAATTTTGCATTTGCATTTCCTCCAAACAACCGAATTTCAAAAGATCTCGGTTAACACCAGTTTCTGTGCGACGTCATGTGAAAACACGAGGCATAAATCCAGTTTCTGTTTGGGATTTGTGTGGATTAACCAGCAGATTTGCCCCCGTGTGATAATGTCCTATGTAAAGTAAAAATCTCTTGTACAGGGATGTGCACTATATAATGTGGCACTTCAGATGTCATTGAACTGCAACTCCCAACATTCCTCACTATTGGCAAGGCTAGTTAAAGACTTTTGGGACTTCCAGTCTAATAACACCTGGAGGGCCAAATGATTCCCACCTCTGTTATAATGCAATAGTGTAAGTAAAGTCGATCTTTTTCTGTGTTACTTGCAGGGCCTTCTCTGGCCACTGTAGTCCTTGCTTGCATTGTGTCTACTACATGTTGGCTAAGATCTGGCCATTGTGGACCCTATTTCTGTGCCTTCTTGCAGAAGGTTTAGGTGGATAGACTCACCCAGGCAAGAGGCTATTGGCCCCTCTGTTGCTTTGAAGTGGTAAATGCATGCTAGGCATTACAGACACTATCCAAAGTCCTGGACTTACTTTGGGAACAGAAGATTCAGCATCAGGGACAGCTCATACAGAATTCAGAGTAACCTCCACCAAACCCGACAAGGATTCACCACATTAAAACAATGAAGCCAACGGGCCACCTCTGACTTGAAAGGAAATTGTTAAAAACAATGGTTTGATTTTTTTGGTAATTAATTGCTTTTCTGAACAATGAAGGTATATTATACTATCATTGTAGCTTAACAAGGATAATATCACACAGAGTTTAGTTACTTTTATAGTTGAAGGGCTGTGACCTCACTAAAGAGCAGAGGAGGAATATCATATGGTTCACTGCTGGCTGCTGCTGTATCTCATCTCTGTTGTGGGTGTTGAAATGATCATGAGATAGAGAGGAGAAAAATGTATGTTTTTATACCACAGTAGTGGCTTATGTTGCATACAGTTTTTAAAAGGTAACTAAAAGTGAATTACTTTACTTTTGAAAAAAAGGAAAAAGTAAAGTTATTTTTCTAATTTGGTTTAAACTTGGTCATGAGTTCACTCAGTATTTATTAACCTCTCTTATTTTTACATGAGCATTATCATACATCTTCCTGGGAATTATGATGTTTTTTTGGTTCCATCTGCCTGGCACCTACCAAACACAGTGGAAATAATAATAATAATAATAATAATAATAATAATAATAATAAACTAGGCATAGTGAAAACTCTGGAAAACAGGATTAAACAGGAAATTCAGCTACTCCTTCCAACAAATATACTTGAGTGGGAAAATAAAAGATTTAAAATTCAGATGAGTGAAACTAATCATAAAAAACATGCACTGAAAAACATGTGGCAAAACCAAGGCCTATAAAGAGGCTGTCAGCTGAAGAAAAGGCTACTTGATCAGATGTACTTGAGAGTGTAGTTCATAAATGTGAAATAATGTTTAAATGAAACCTTGTTGGACTGCAGTTCCCAGCAGCCCTACCTAGCATAGCCCATGGTGAAGAAAACTGCTATAGCCATTCAACAAAATTTGGAGAGTACATGATTTTGACCCATATTTAATCATGTATTTTATATTTTCTGGTATTATGTGTCTGCTGAAGTATTTTTTCTCTCTGCTTTTAAAAATTATTTGTGAGCCTTATTTTATTTTATGGTGTTTCAATAGGTACAGCACCCAGTGTGAGTTTGTCTATGAAGTACTCAAGACATATAATTAATAAATAGATAAATAAATAAATACTTAGATAAACGTGTTGCTCTCAAGCACAGAAACTACCACATGTTGTTGAAAAAGAATCAATGTGTAGTAGGAATATAGATTTACAATGAGATATGTTGCTGTTATCTGCCTTCAAGTTGATTCTGACCTATGATGAGCCAATTGTGGAATTTTATTGACAACATTAATTCTACGGAATTTGTTACTGCCTTCCTTTTAGGCTGAGAGAGCATGATTTGTCCAAAGTCACCTAATGGATTTCCATGGCTCATTGGAGATTTGTACCATGGTTTTCCAGAGTCCTAGTCCTATTCTGATTCTCCTATTGAAACATAAGAATAGAATTTTCTCCACATTACCCATGCATGGAAGAATCCTCACAGAATTCCCTAGAATCCTGTTTCACTTGTCTGGAAATATGTGTGCCATGGCAATGGATACTTGTATCTTAAGTAACTTCCACAGGGTTGGATAGGGGTATGGGATGTGCACACAGATTTCCCACTTCTTTCTGCTCTGCTGGGGGTTGGAGGGGAAAAAGCAGGGGTCTGAGGAGAGATCAAGCCCTTGAGTTGTTTCAGATTTCTATATCTTCCATTCTATCAAACATCTATAGAATTGCCTTAGCACCTGCACATGCTTGTTACACGGTAAGCAGAATTCAGCAGCACAAATGCTTTGAAAAACAACTCTTTCCTGTATTTTGTGTGTGTGTGTTTTTTTTTTCTTGGCACATTTATCATAATACAAATCAAAGAGCAATATTCACGAGCTTCCTAATACACTATGTTAAACCTCTATAACTGTCAGAAAGAGGATGTTAGTAAGGGAAGAACCGAGTAGTTACAGAATCGCAAACCAAAATAAAAAGATGTTGGCAGAAAAGAACAAAGAACTGGCTAAGGAAGGAGGCTGTGGAAAACTACTGCAACACCTTTGTCATGTTGCTGTGTGAGCAGGTTGCTGAAATTATGTATGCCTCATAGAAAACACCTCTGTGGCTGGGAGTAATTGCTTCTAGTACAAAGCCATACAAAACTAGGCACCTGATTATCTTTATGTTTGATCTGTGGTCAAACGGAATGGCTACAGTACATAATATTGGCATAAGGTTGAGCAGAACAGGAGTCTGCCTCCGCAAGCTATTCATTTCAAAAGTTTTGAAACAGACTGTGTTGTAAAGAAGGTGAACCCAAGAGGTGAGGTGCAATACTTAATTAAAAATGAAGAACTACCAGGCCCCAGGCCTCTATGGGAGCCAGGCTCATCCAGCCTAAAACAAAGCCAATGGGGACCAGCTGCAATTTCTCATTGGTATGGCAAAGATACTCTTTCCTTGCTGAAAAGTCGTTTCTTCTGCTTGTATATTACAGTTCCATCTCTATTTATTTTCTGAGAAAAAGCATGGCAAAGGATGAAAAGGGATGGTATGAAATAGTTTTGGTTATTTTTTTTTAAAGGGCTTACTCAACTGAGGCTGAATTTGCACTGCAGAAATAATGCAGTTTGACACTGCTTTAACTGCCAGGTCTCAATGCTATGGGATTCTGGGATTTGTAGTTTTGTGAGAGATTGAGTCTTCTCTGTCAGAAAAGCTCTGGTGTCACAACAAACTACAAATCCCATGATCCCATAGCATTGAGCCACCTGACTTAGTGGTACCACACTGTATTAGTTTTGCAGTGCAGATGAGACTTTAGAGATCATTCCCAGGATGAGATACAAGCAATAGGTTGGTAAAAGCACAACAGAGGGTGAGAACATACTTGCAAGGATTATATTATGTACTAACAACTAGAAAACATATCCAAGGGTAGCTGTGTTGGCCATGTAGCAAAACACAGTAACATCCAAAATTCACAAAACAGTGATAGCTTTATTGGAACAACCAAAATGCACAAAATACATGTTGCAAGATTTTGAAACTTCACTCAATTTAGGTGGTATTGAAAGGACATTCATGCAAGTCCCAGTCCATTTGTCCTCTCTTTAGCTTTCTCATGATTCAGCAAAATTCACAAAATAGTGATGGAGTTTATTATATTTTACTAGATGGCCAATGGGACTACACAGAATTTAGGGCCAGAATTTACAAGAAAATCATTTAAACATGGAATTCAGATGGCACTTTACACCTATAAAAATAGCAAAAAATTATAAAAACACAAGCAAAACTTCCTAGAAATGCCAGTCTGCCAAAGGAACATGATACCATATGTGGTGGGAGTGCTCCAAAATAAGAAAGTTCTGGAACTGCGTGCATATAGAAATCTATAAGATTTTAGTAACAAAATTTGAGATTTTTCCAGAGGTGTATATCCTAAATATGACTAATAAACTACAAAAAGCAATTATATGGATATGTATATATGTGCACTGCAGGGAGATTACTTCTGGCACAACTCTGGAAAACAAACATTATTCCAGCAACAGAAGAATGCTTGTTTAAGTTACAGGATATTCAAAAATGGACCAGTTAACAAATGTAACAAATGGGAAATCAGAAGGAATAGGAAAAAAATGATAAATACTGTAGAAAAAAGATAGAAGAAAATGAAAACTAACAAAATTAGATACTAACAGGTATCATTAAAAAATGTAGCATAGCAATGCTGAAGTTAACAAAGTTATTACTTTAATCAGAAGTAGAACATACCTTCAGGAAGCCATCACACAAAAAAAATGTATTAATAGCCATCACATAAAAAATATATTAATAGGAAGTACAAAATAAGAAGAAAATAAAATGTGCCATATTTGTAAAATTTCTTTATTCTTATTATATACATTGTAAATAACAGAAAAAAACAAAGAGATGTATATTTGTTTGGAATAGATAATTTGATGGATTATAACTTGATTTAATAAAGAAGAATGATAAAAAAAGAACACTCTGGAGGCAGTCTGGAGTATCCTGGCAAGTGTAGATAAGCCTTCCCATGTCCTCATCAAACGTGCCTATGATGGTGGTGGGACTAAGGGAAAGTCTTCTCCATGAAAATCTTAAAGCCCAGGCAGGCTTATATATAGATATATATAATCTTTCAGATTGTCTGAACCCAAGGTTAAGATGGTGACATGGATAGAAGCATCTAGTGGATTTAATTTGATTCTGACACAAGTTTGTTTGGGGTCTGATTCAGATCAGAAATGGATCCGTCTATTTGTCCTATACTTAACAATTTTGTGCTGTCCCTGGACACACTTCAAAGTATTAATAATAATAATAATAATAATAATAATAATAATAATAATAATAATAAATTTTTATTTATAGCCCGCCCCTCTGCTTGGCAATCAGGGCGGGTTACAACAGATTAAAAGAACAACAGATTTAAAAAACATTCCCTCAGTCAACAACCTTCCCCCCCTTAAAACAGAATTAAACTTGAAGAATTAAAATGCTATGATAAAATTAACAAGAGCAATAATAATATAAAATAGGCAAGAGGGTTAGGGACAAAATAAGATAACTTAATTAAAACTCATCCCTCTGAAGATATTATTCCGGGAAGGCCTGTCGG
>CM034706.1:168992694-169006536 GCA_020142125.1 Phrynosoma platyrhinos | reverse complement strand
TCCAGGGAAGGTTTTTTTTCAGGAGTGGCTTAACTGCCGCCTCCTTTAAACAGGGTGGCATGCTACCTTCCCTGAATGATGCATTGATTGTGTCCCGAAGGAACACTTTCAGCACGTCTCCTCCCTGGACGACCAGCCAAGATGGACAAGGATCGAGGGGGCAAGTCGTCTTCCTCATCCTTCCAAGCAGCTTGTCCACGTCATTGGTACTCTCAGATTGTAATTGATCCAGTAAAATACCATCAATGGAGTTACTGGATACCTCGTCTACGGATTCTGCGAAAACACTGACGTCCAAGTCGGCTCTTATCTGAGAGATTTTATCTGCAAAGTAGATGTTAAATGCCTCACAGCAGGCTGTCGTTGGGTTAAGTAGGGGATTCGGTGCAGGAAATACCTTTGTCAGGTCCCCCACCACCTTAAACAGTTCTGCTGGGCGAGACTCTGCAGACACAATACGTGCAGAACAGAAAGATTCTAGGCAATGCTTCGCCTTTTGCAACAGTACCAGAGATTCTTCCATGGAAAGATAGAAAATAATCTAAATTGTCCCATTCTGCAGTGTAGCACTGCAAAGAAGCATTGGATGTGTTCTGGATGTTTCTGGAAAAAGTTCAGTAGTTGGTCCCAAATAAAACAGAGCCATTACCTCAATGGGGAGTTAGTAAGTCAACTCCTTTGTAAATTCCTACTCCAACTGAGACTAAATTTGGATTTGTGCTTCTGTCAGTTCATGCACAGTGATAGTGTCACTGTGCCCGTTATGTTCCAACAGGCTTAATTAATGCTTAGGATACATGTCCTAAAACCTATCTCAGAATCTTCTCCAACAGGTTCCATGGCAGAAGAATTAGTATGGATAGAGTTATCCAAAGGTAAAAGTCTGCTTTCACAAAAAAAATAAAATAAAATAAAATAAAATAAAATAAAATAAAATAAAATAAAATAAAATGCTGAAATATTGGATGTGCTCTTAATACATGGATTTCATGTGTGTGGCTCAAGATATGAGTTTACTACTTGACATGTTTACATTGTACTCATTTCTTAGACTCTTGCTACAGATTTTGATTCTACATTCATAGAAATTAGGAAATGGATCCTGAAGCCCCTCAAAAATAAAGAATAAAAAATAGAGACCCAACTCACGGCTGTCATCAAGACAGCCTATGGATCTGCTTTGGGAAATGCTTCTGAAAGTTTGATTGTGATACAAAATTTATGAGTGATTTTACAACCACTATCTCTGTAAGTCATTTCCATTTACACTTTTGTCTTGCTTCTTTTGGTGGTGTTTTTCTTTTTAAAGAAGCCCATCTTTCACAATACCTTATTCTCTGAACATGAATGCTTTATTTTCCTCAAGCTATGCAATATGCAATATACAACACACAGCATCTTTGCTAGGGATGTAGTTTCTACACTGCTGGGATGTTCAAATGAAACAATTTTTCATTTGCATTTTCCCCATCCTCTTTTTTTAAAATGGGCAAATCTGTTGACTTGAAGAAATATTTCCCAGCTTAAGAATAACTGAAGAGATTTTGTGTAAACTTTTCATAATGGAACAAATATTCACCTCTGGGCAGAGTTAGGTTTTTACAACCTTTTCCCCCAAGGTGAATATTTTGTATGGGCAGGTGTGTGCAAAAGCCTCATTGTTAATGGTTTAGGAAGGTTAATTGTAGCAAAGGCTACAAAGGCATAGTGAAATGTGGAAGCTTAGATGCTTCCCCTGGAGTTCATGCTCAGGAGATCTTTGTTGTGGTCTTTTCTCAATTGATTATCATGTACTTGTTTGCTTCACTATTTGTGTAGACATAAATGCACAAAGCATAAGCTATACCAAAGTGAATCCAAATTTAGAGCAAAAAAGAGCATGCTGGGATGACATGAGTTCCCACTCCCCTACACTCCACCAATATATACAAATAATAATAAATAGCTAGAGAGCCCAATGCTGTGTTAAATTCAGATGTGGGAAGAATCTATGCTGGGGCAGAAATGGTGAAAAGTCTTGAATTCTGCAATGTTTGCTCTTCTTGACTTTCTCCACCATTCTTCTCAGTGATGTTCTCTCATTTCTTTATTTACTGCTACTTTTTTGTCCTTGGATAGTAGTGTGGATGAGAATCCTCCTCACCCGTCATTCTAGAAGTTGGCTTGGAATATCAGTTGAAAACCATTTATTGTGCACTAACAAGAAAAGTATACAATAACAATAAATCAACAACTGAAAGCAGTATGCATGTCTCCTCAGAGTAGGCCCCTCTGACTTCAATGTGATTCAATATATGAGTAGAGGACTGCAGCCTTAAAGTACAGAAAAATAACTCACATTTTCCTAGCATCAGGGAGATAGAAAAGAGGATATAGTTGATGCATGCATATTTATTTAGCCATCCCATAGTACTGTATTTTACATTTTATTTTCTTAAAATACTGAACCAGGGCAAAACTGTCTGCAATTACAGTGGGTCCTTGGTATCCTGTGGGATTAGGTTCCAGGACTCCATAAGGAAACCAAAATCTGTGGATGCTCAAGCCATCTTATATATAATGCCATAGAATAATGGCATCCCATATATAATATCAAGGTTTGCTTCTTGGATTTTTTGTTTTAAATATTTCCAGACTGTGGATGGTTGAATTCATGGATGCAGAATTCATGGATATGGAGGGCCAACTGTATTCCTTATATTAAAAAAAGATATGTTCCAGTGCCAGTTGGTGGCTTCAGAGGCAGCAGGGTAGTTGATTGACTCTGAGATTTAATAAAAAATTAAAAGTTTCTGTCCAAGACATTCCTTTAGGGATAGGTTTCAGCACCTTAGACAGCTTCTTTAAGGCTTTTTTCAAACCTGGAATAGATTTACTGCTCCAATGATATAGTAGCCAGTAGATCCCACCACTGATTCCAATGTTAAAATGCAAACTCTTTTTATATTATTAGGAACTCACTTGCCATCTCTCTAATGGCTGAAAACTCCAGGGTGCAAACATGGATTCTAGATTCTTTGTTGAGGTCATCAGAGGCTTGTTACTTTTTCATTTATTTGCAAGGCTCAGATGTTGGCAATGGCAAACTCCCTCTGAAGAAACTTGCCAAGAAAACCTCGTGATAGGGTCACCTTAGGGTGTCATAAGTCAGAAACAACTTGAAGGCACACAACAACAATACAGGCTGAATATAAGCAGAGATTTAAACCTGTGCTTCTCAAGCTATCTGATGTGGCAAAGTGGCATTTTTTTGTCAATATATCAAGAATCAGTACCATATTTGTGCTATATTATCATATTTGTGTAATTTCCTGGAAACATGACTGGCAGCTAATGACTCATAGACTGGAACTGGTCCATGGATCACTACTTCAAGTAGCATAGGCTTAAATTCCTGATAGGCCACCAAAGTTCTTTGTTTCCCTTCAGATAGGAGGAGTCCCTAGTCCAACAGCAGATAGTATATCTGTGTCTCTTCTATTTCAGTCCAACTACTGCTATTTATTCCCACATAGAGCTTGAATAATATCATTTCCAAGTGGTGACTTCCAAATGGGCCCTCCTCCCCCAGTGGATGGAAGGGCCATCTACTGATAGGCATCTCGACAAAGAAGGGTGCCTGGCTACTGTGCTAGAGCCAAGGGATAATCTCAACAGTTTCACCAACTCTATTAACCCTCCCTGCACCAAGATCCACCCTTGCAATTAAGAACTGCAAATCTATAATATATCTGTTAAGAAATCATTTAGTCTAAACTTCCAAATGGGTAACATTTGCATCATCATCATCAGCATCAGCAGCATCAGCATTATCATCATCATGCTTTCATATGCTAAAGTGTTCCACATGCACTATGCAGCTGATGTTATACATACTACAAGTATTATTACCATAGGTCAGGGGTAGGCAACCTAAGGCCCAGGGGCTGGATGTGGCCCCCCGAGGCCTTTGGACCAGCCCCAGGCCGGTCCTGCTGCTGCCTCCCCCCACCGCTGCTGCCACCCGCCATGATGATATTGATTATTGTTGTTATTACTTGTTATTGGGGTTTTCTTGGCAAAATCTCCACAGAGGTTTTGCCATGGCTTTTCGGGGGCTGAGAGAGTGTGCATGCATATTTTTTAATTTTTTTAATTTATTTTAAAAAAATATTTATTTATTTATTTATTTATTTTTGGTACTTCGGCCCCCCAATTGTCTGAGGGATAGCAACCCAGCCCCCGGCTCAAAAAGGTTGCCTACCCCTGCCATAGGTTCTAGGTCTGAGATTTAATTGATTGAAGGGCTACCTTCTGAAAACCCTTGGCTAAAATTGCCCCTATCTTTTTTATAATTTGTGGGATTCCTTACCTTAGTTTCCATACAACCCCTCCCCTGAATTTAGTAATCTATAGATATTTTAGCAGTGTGTTTGCTTGTGAATGCATGTGGTGTGTGTATGTGTGTACATGCTTTGGCAGAGATATGCAGCAGGTCATGATATATTAAACTATGCCTACTCAATCTATGCTAATACTTTGCATACTATTGTAGAAAAATTCTTGCTCCATACCCATTGGTCCTAATTATCCAATATTACTGTACATTTCTTGTTGTCTACAGTATTGCTTCCTGGTTTTTTTTTAAAGTTTATTTCAGACAACTTTCCAGCTTATTCATCAGTAGGTAATAATGTTATAGCTCACAGTCATGGCTCAAGCAGAGTACTGTGGCTCCCACAGGTTTCTTCACAAAAATGACAAGGCACAGCCCAGCGTATCTCCTACTGTTTGCTCCGGTCAAATGATATTTTCCTCACAGCTCCTGCTGTAATCACTCCTATAATCTTTCTTTCTTTCCTCATTCACTCCTTCCCACTTATCTGCTTGCCAGATCATTACTCCAGTTAAACTTCCTGTAGACAACCCCACTGTTAATAGGATTTAAACAACGATTTAAAAAAAAATTATGCAGGGAATAAATGCAGATAAACAGCAAACCCAAGGAGATGAATAAGATGGATGCCTTTAAAACAGCTAATATGCAAATCTGAGTGACAAGCAGGGAAAGATGTCAGGAAGAAAAGCCCTGGAAGAAAAACCACTTTGTGCCAACAGCTATATTTGGGTCACATTTGACCCTTTCTATGACCTTCATCTTAGCCTCCTACTGTTCTTACGGCAATTGTTGCACCAAATTTTCTTTCTTATTGCAGTTGTAGCAGTTTCTGTAGTCAGGTCAAGTGTCCATGTGGTGCATAGGTTGCAACTTCCTCCTCTTTTCAAGTGTACTTCTTATTGTATGTTGTCAGCCTGCCCTTCAGAGAGGTTTATTTATTTTCAGCCTATGAAATGGTTGCCTGTAACTCATGGTAACAATAGTGGTGACAGAAGAGATAGCAGATGGGGTGAGAAAAAAGGAGAGGGAAAGTTGAGATGATTTTACCAGGTTACTTCCAATAGTGTTTGCTGACTGGGAAGGAGATTTGGTGGACAATTGTCCAGGACATTAGTGTATGAAGGCTGAAGTTATGGGACTGCCATTACCATTGAGGTCTAGTGAGTTGGCCATTGCAGACAGGTCATTTAGGATGTCATTAAAAGGTACAGTGAATGAATTAATAATTTTATTTTTTCTGCCAAGAAGGAGCAAAATTATGGGGTGGTGCTGGGGGAGGATTTTCCAGGTATCATAATAACTTGACCTCTTGAAAACCATGGACCTTTTTAATGTTTATGGTTTTAACTGATTTTAATGTTAGTGATAGTTTAATTATTTTTAAAAACTTTTTATGAGATTTTTTAGGCATGCTTGTTTTAACTGTTGTAAGCTGCTTTGAGACCCATATTGGGATAAAGGTGGGATAATTATAATCACCAATATTGTGCATTGACTACTGAGGGCCTCGGCAGACGGAGGCCCTGGAGCCGCCGCCGGATGGAGCGCCGGCGGAGCGGAGCCTCCGCACCGCGGCGCACCGTCGGCGCATCTAAAAGGAGCACCAAATTGGCGCTCCTTTTAGATCTAAGGGAAAGTGCGCCCCAAAAGCGGCGGGCGCACTTTCCCTGGCTCAAACGGCGCAGCGCATGTGGGCGCTGCGCCGTGAGGTCATCCCCGGTGCGCCGGCCGTGCGGACGGCCGGCGCTTCTGGGGGCGACCTCGGGGAGAGGAAGGGGCGCCGCTCGTGCGGCTGCCCCTCCTCTTCCCTGCCCGGAAGACGACTTTATTAGTCGTCTGCTGAGGCAGTTAGTTCCATCTCCTTGCCCACATTAACAGTTAGCAGCCACATTAACTAGATTACTGCACTGCACTCTTATAGTGCTGCTATTCCACTTTAACTACCTGCCTCCTGTTGCATTATGGGGTTTGCAGTTTAGGGAGGGGCATTTAGAATTCTCAGCCAGAGAGATCTTAGGACTCACTGAACTACAAACCCAAGAATACAACAGGAGGCATCCAGGGCAGTAATAGTGAAATAGAAGCATCATAAGAGTGTAGTGCCATAATGTGGTGTGTGAAAAAGGTCTGTTCCCTTGCTGATCAGGGCACAAGGAGAGGATGTTTTTAGCTGTCTCTTACTAGCAAGTGAAGCCATGCAGGAGTCCTGCTTTGGATTGTCACATCCTTGCTCACCGGTGGGAGGAGACTGAAAACATCATTCTTCTTGTGTCCCGACTTGCAGCTGGACAGACCTCCTTTGTCAGATGTGGCTGCTGGTTGTTAAGGTGGGCCTGAGAGGGCATTTATGTAGTCTTATAGTAATACTACATAATCTTACTGAATACAGAGCTGTTATAACTCTAAGTTATGAAAGAACTATAAAAGATCTTAAAGTACAAAGATATACAACTGAACATCAAATTTGGAATTGTCCAAGCAGTTGGAAAAAATAATAATGCTAGGAAGGATGGAGGGAAGCAGAAAGAGAGGAAGGCTGCATGCTGGATGGATGGACTCTATTAGGGATGTCATGGGTATGAACGACATAAGCAGAACAGTGGAGGATAGGGAGTCTTGGAGATGTCTCATCCACGAAGTTGCCATGTGTTGAGATTGGCTCAAGATGAGTTAAAAACAACACCAGACTCTTAAGTTATGAATCTGTAGCTGCAATGCAGAATGCCAGCTGCTAGCAACAACAGCATCCACAGGTGAAGGATTTCAAGAATTATAATGCCTGCTTTGACTGAAAAAAAGAAAAACTTCACATTTTCCTAAGTATCCTCTGGAATCTATGTAAATAAACCACCCCAAATGCTCTGTAAATAAGACTGTAAAATCCTCCATGTTGAGAATGGAGGAATTAACATTTGATTTGGTTTGAACACATTGACAACTGCTGCATCCCAGCAGCAGAGGACCTGTACATGCGTGTGTGCATATAGGACAAGGCACATGGTTGCATTCATGAGAATTATTTCTGGATGTAGTAATTGTCAACATATTACATTCTGGGTCAGATATATCCTTCCCTTTGTTTTTACAGGTAAGGAGGTGGGGAAATGTCCTTGGATCAGGACAATGTTAGATTGAGAGGAACCACAATTTAATTCAGTTACAAAGACAAAGCCACATTTCTCTCTATGGCTCAGCAATTTGTACAAAGGAATGGTATGACGTGTTGTGAAATAACCTCCTTACTTTGGCAAATGATGCAGAAAATATACTGCAAGGCTTAAACTTTTAATGTCATTTAATCCCCCCCCCCCTTCCATTTTTACTCTTCCAGGGGAAACTCATCAACAGTAGGGAAAGGAGCTGTTTGCAGTGTTCTCTGCCCAGAATATATGTATATTATCTCCACCTACTGTGGCATATCTGCAGCCATGCTTGTTAGCTGGCTCTAGCCTCCCATTAACTGAATCCCTGGTGGAAAGCCGTTTCCCTACATTATATTGTAATGCTCTTGTTAATGATAAATTGATGAAGAGCTGCTTTTTTAGATTAGGTGAGTGGTCCTTTGATAATGGGGTTGGAATCTGGCCAGGGGTTTTATACTACTTTGCCTGGAGGGTGAGAATCAACTATAATATTCCTTTCTTGTGTTCTGTTAGAAAGTGAGACAGTCAAAGAATTTCATCTTTAAAAAAAAGAAAGAAAAATTAATGGAGCTGTTTCAAACCTAGTTTATGCAGTTGGTATTTTTAGATGCTGCTTTTTTTAAAGAAATCTTGTCCTGTATTTCTAATAAATTATTAATGGAAGGTGTTTCTCATTTAATTAGCAAACTCAGCACCTTTTAAATGAATTTGTTCTTGTAAAATGTCTGAATTGCTTGGCTTCATTACTTATGTCAAAAGAGCATAAGCTATATACCTTTATTTCATGTTTCAAAGTTATGTGTAATTGGTATATTCTTCTAAATGTTAGATCCCATGATTCCAAAACATACCAGAATATCTGCAATTAGGAATAAATAAACCACATCCTTGTTTTATCTTTGGTAAATTTCAGCCTTAAGTCTTCATGACTGAACTCAGCAAAGCATGCATTCAGCATCATCAAATTAGCTTTTTTAATAAAGATGTTGATCAGCAGTATCTGGATACAGTGAAAAACAGAGAGTGCACCACACATGCTTCTGAGAACAAATGAAAATGTCTACATCCATGGAACCTTTTTGCCAGATTATTTAACTGCCCAACTATGAGTGTGAGAACCAACCAGAAAATATTCAGGACATTCCATGTTTGTCAACCTAGTAAAAAACGAAAACAAGATGTGTATATGGGAAACTACTAAATCAAGGGTGAGAGCCAGATACAAACTTTTCACCCTGAGGCATACACTTTCTGCTTCTTTTTGTTTAGAGCAGGAGTCAGCAAACTACAGCCTGCGGGTTGAACCCGGCCCGCCGAGGCCTTCCAACCGGTCCCTGACCTGTCCTGCCGCTGCCGCCTTTCTCTGGTGCGTGCGGCTCTGGGGTGCCATTTTGTGTTCCAAAATTTTGTGTTCCTGCCCTGTGACAGGAAAGGTCATGCGAGACTCTGGGCGCCATTTTGGAACACAAAATGGTGCCCTGGAGTGGGTCCCCTGCAGCTGCGCCAGGCCTCTCTGAGACCTCCTGGGGGTCCCCCGCGGCCGTGCAGGGCCTCTTCGAGGCCCGGTGCAGTCACTGGAGCCCTCCACGCAGGGCAAACTTCGGGGTTCCTCAGAAGATTGGAGGGCCAAAGTAAATTTTTTTTTAAAAAAACTGCACCAGGCTCCGGTGCATTTTTTGTTTTTTTGTTTTCACTCTGGCCCTCTGATGTTCCGAGGAACCCCGAACTGGCCCTAGGCTCAAAAAGTTTGCCTACCCCTGGTTTAGAGTTTGGCTTATGGGACACATGGCTCAATGAAAGGATTTTGGTCACTTCACCTCTTAACACTACATCATCTCCCATACTATTGTTGAGGGTCCCTTGACCGGCACTTTTTGTTTTTTTTATGTATTACTTGTTTTAATGGAGGAATTTACCTCCTTATATTGTGTTTATTTTAAACTGTATTGGGTTTAATAACATTTTAAGGGGGGGAGGGGGAGGTAATTGTTCTTAACTCTTGTTGATAATTTTATGATGTAAGCCATCCCGATTGTGCTCAGAGGGGCGGGGTATTAAATAAAATTATTATTATTATTATTATTATTATTATTATTATTATTATTATTGATTCTCCGCAGCAACTTTTTAAGGAAGAGGGTGAAAGAGTGGTGTGATCTCGGCAAAGGTGAAAATCACTTGCTCATTTCCTCCAGTAAGCCTCTCTATTGGATCTGTGCCCTTTCATTAAGTGGAAGAAGCTTTCTGTCTACAAAAGGCCATGTATGGATACAAACCACAGGATTACCTTTTTCAAGCAAAGAAGTAGCCAGGTCTCTCTCTCTCTGTGTGTGTTTGTGAGGAGGAGGAAGAACAGCAATTGACTTTCAATAAGCTTACAATTGAAATTTGACAATAGGGAGATAAGACATGCCCAGAACTTGGAGAATTACATTTTTGGATAACAGCTCAGATAATTTCTTAGCCTCCATGGCCAGTGGCTAAATAGTATTTCTGCATTTGGATAAAGTGCTGTGTAACTTGCTCTGGAACTATCTACAGGTATATTTGGAGAATACCATAATGTGCATATTCAGACTCCATTGATTTTACTTCCCTAAGGTTCCCGAAGGAACCCTAACTATTAATTTTGTATCATGGTGATCATGCTTTGAATCACAAGGCTTTTACAAAATGTCAATCCCCAAGGTTCCTTGCTTTGGATTTTTAAAAGAGTGTTGTGCTGGTTTGGTGGTTTGAGGGGAAAAGATCTGTGCTGATTGAAAAATAACACAGCTTAGCTGGAAAACAACACTCTCCCAAGCCAAAACGCATTAATATTTCTGTTGCTGCATGTCTTGCCTTATAAATGTTAACAGCCATTACAAGGGAGAGGGTTCAAATATATAAATATTAGGTTTAGGCCTAGCAAAAAGCAAGAACCCAAAGGCCTAAGAGACACATTCCTTGAGTTGATATTTGTTTCAACCTACAGAAAAAGCCATGGCTGACTCTGAGTGCTTGTTAAGGGTACATTTCTTTCAAGTTATAGGGAGAGAGATGTCAACTGTTTACCATAAATATATACCTCTACATTTGAATATATAAATGATACTGTTACTTTTACCTTGAGTAAGTTTCTCACTGACAGGCATGTTCAGAAAACATCTCTCACAAAAACTGAAATGTTGATATAAATATCTGAAGAAAAATACTAATCACAGAATACATTGAACAGACTTACTGATCTTGTATACCTGGAAAAAAGATTTTCAAACAGACTTTGTCAGCTCAGCCTTGGCATTCCTTGTCAAACAAAAGCATGCCTAAAGACACATTTCAAAAGCAGACAATGCAGCACTTGCTAACCTGCAGAAAATCGAAAAGGATCAGGGAGACAGAGAACAAACAGAATAGGTAAGCAATAAGAAATGGAACACAGTTCTAAAGGGCTGTTTCAGAGAGCCAAAGATGTTTAAAGAAGTCCACATCAATAATTAAACATGAGTAAGTAAAATTCCAGTATACTTTTTGGTGGTATTGTTTTAAGATTTGTAATAGAGAAATGAAATTATTGATTCAGTATCAGCAAGGTTAAAAAAAACTAGCACAAAACTAGCTATAGTGAAAGGTTTAGGGGGGGGGGAAGTGAAGGGAAAAAACCACTTTCTCTCTCTCTCTCTCTCACACACACACCTCTGGCTCTTTCTTCCACAAAATGTTAGCCTGGAATGTCAAACTTTTGCTGTGTTGAATGGCCTTACATCTGAATCCATCCACCTCTCTCGCCTGAAAATTCAGGTCAGAGTGCTGTTAACGGAATTGACAGCAGCTATCTGATTAAAAGTAAAATGTTCTCTTAAGAAGAAGGGGAAGCAATTCATTTTTTCCTCATCTTGTCACATTTGCCCCCTTCATGTCGCTGACGTTGTGTCACACCCTGCTCTGATTTGATGCTACATAACACAACATGACATAATGCTCAGTTCATAACTTAAGATTACCCATTTTAAGGCTGTGTTCCCCCCCTTCATCTGTGCCAATGTCCTATTCCATGTGCTGTTCTTTCAGCTTATGGTTAATTTGCATGGCACTCAAAACTAGACTTCGGTATCTAAATATATTTTTCATTGGCTTTGATGATGGAAAATTGAGGTCATCTTAGATTCCTTTTACACCTGTGTGGGTAGTTCTGTTTGCTCATCCAAAGTAAGATATTAAAGACCAGTAACAGTGCAGCTGAAGAGAGAAATAGAAGGAATATTTTGAAGAAAATCTAGAATCAGAACCAGACCAAAATCTTGAGCAAATTGATGTCAACTAGAACACATCTTATTGTGGAAGAAATGCATCAATTCAACTTAGACAATGAAGAAATAAAAAGAGTTAAAGAATTTCCATACCTAGGATCAAACATTGATCAAACTAGAGAATGCGGTCAAGAAATCAGAAGAAGACTAGGAATGGGAAGGACAGCTATGAAAAAACTAGACAAAATCCTAATGAGTAAAGAGATATAACTGAGCACTAAAGTTAGAATTGTCCAAGCCATGGTATTCCCAATCACTATGTATGGATGTGAGAGCTAGACAGTGAAAAAAATGGATAAAAAGAAAATCAATTCATCTGAGATGTGGTGCTGGAGAAGAGTGCTGAGGATACCGTGGACAGCCAAAAAGATAAACAAATGGGTCCTTGAACAGATCAAGCCTGTAATCTCCTTGGAAGCCAAGATGATTAAATTGTGGCTTCTGTACTTTGACACATCATGAGAAGACATTAGAAAAGAAAATAATGCTAGGTAAGGTAAAGGGTAGTAGAAAGAGAGAAAGACCACATGCTAGATGGATAGATTTAATGAGTGAGGTCATGTGCATGAATTTGCAGAACCTAAGCAGAGCAGTGGAGAATAGGGACTGTAGGAGATGTCTCATTCACAGGGTTGCCATGAGTTGGGATTGACTCAAAGGCAGTTAACAACAACAACAACAAGAGAAGAAAATTTATCACTCAGAAAAACAGGACTTCTTGTTAATCATAGGCAATAGGAATGCAAAAGAGGGAAACAGAATACAATCAAAGATTGTTGGAAAACTTGGCCTATCACCAAAAATGAAGCAGGAGAATAGTTGACTGAATTTTGTGAGGCCAACTGTTTGTTCATCACAAATACATTCTTCAAGCAACCAAAGGCAACTGTATACATGGACATTACCTCATGGCCAATACAGGAACCAAATGGATGACATCATTGTAAGCAGATGATGGAAAATTTCCTTTTGCTCTGCAAAAACAAGACCAGGAGCAGATTGTAGCACAGATCATGGACTGCTAATATCAAAAATTGAAGCAAAGCTAAAGAAGAATACTAAACCAATCATCATGCCAAAATACAACCTGCAGAACATCCCTGTAGAATTTAATGATAATGTAAAAAACAGACTTGTACTATTAAGCCTAGATGATCAGGAGCCTAAAGAACTCTGGACTGTAGCCATTCCAGGGAGGAATCCAAAAAGACACTATCTACAGCCAAAGAGAAAGAGAACCCTTTAAATGGATGACAAGTGAAACTCTTCAAACAGTTAAAGGAAACAAAAGTAAAAGGTGGCAGAAATAGTGTCAGATCCCTAAATGCAACTGTTCAATGCCTTGTGTGCAGGGACAAAGAGAACTATTATAATCAATGTAGAGAAATAGAAGATGATGACAAAAAAAGGTAGAACAAGAGACTTCTTCCATAAAATCTGAGTAATCAAAGGGAAATTTAAACCAAGAATGGGATGTTATATGACTAGCAGTGGAACACATTACATGATCAAATACAAATAAAAACACGTTGGAAATGATACACTGAAATACTACATAAAATAAATGAAAGGATAACAAATTCATTCAAAGAAGAACTGTTTGAGGATGAACCTCCAGTTTTAGAAAGTGACACTGAAGCTGCACTCAGAGTACTTGGAAAAAATAAATCACCAGGAACATATGACATACTAATAGAGTTGCTTCAAGCTAAAGAGATAGACTCTACTCTGGTTCCAACTAAACCCGGTTCACAAATATGGAAAACAAAACAATGGCACACGGATTGTAAAGGTTGAATATACATTCTCATTGTAGTAACCACAGTGCCATTGCATTAATTTCCCATGCCCAGGATTGTAGTAACCACAGGACCATTGCATTAATTTCCCATGCAACAAAGTGATGTTCAAAATTTTACAACAAAGACTTTTACCATATATGTAGTAAGAGACGCCAGATGTCCAGTCTGGGTTTAGGAAAGGAAGAGGCACTACAGATCATATTGCAAACATAAATTGGATAATGGAGCAC
>CM034706.1:168970164-168987775 GCA_020142125.1 Phrynosoma platyrhinos | reverse complement strand
TCGTTGAACCACCGTATGCTGCTGCAACTGTTAGATGCTGCACACGGCTCCGCATGTTGGGGTTGTGTACAGCGGTGTAGTGTGCGATTCCTCGTATCTCAAATCTTGCTCTCATCTCAAAGCAAAATATTGCTCGCTCGGCGGCTCATATCTCAAAACACTCATATATCAGGGCACTCGTATGTCGAGGTATCACTGTATATGTAAAATGTGTGTGTGTGTGCCTGCATGTGGCCCCATGCGCGCACCATGGGACCACACACCATTAATTTAAATGGGGCTCACATATTAGTGAACCACCATTTTTGTGAGGCAGTGGGGTCTGGAACGAATCCCCCATGAACTGGGAGGGGCAACTGTATAGAGATATGTTTGGTGGTGGTAGTGTGCCTTCAAGTGTTTTTAGACATATGGCTGCCCTATCATGGGGATTTGTCATTGCCCTCCCATGAGGCTGAGAGAATGTGATTTGCCCAGGGTCACCCAATTGGTTTCCATTCCTGAGCTGGAAATCATATCTTAGTCTTGTAGTCCAACATTCAAACCACTACACCATGCTGGTTCCCAGAGCCATGTATAGTCAAGTGTTAAGGGGTACTTTTAGTAAACTAAGCAGTCCTTCTTTTAAAAAGTGTTATACTACCACATATCTTTTTGGAGTGGTTGTGGAAGGAGGAATTCAACATTTCCCTCATACATTGACACCCAATTAACTCAAAACTCACTTACCTTTTGCACGCACGCGCGCACACACACACACACACACACACACGGCCATTTCTGACAGAAAGTGATGGGGAAGCATCTTGCTATGTCTTTATAGTTTGATATAAAGCATCAATGTCATCCTCTGTGACCTCTGGCCGACACCTGGGGGGGTCCTAAAAGATGCCTTTTTCATCTTCCAGCCCCACTACCAGCCACTAAATGGTCATATTGAGCCTCCCCTTCCCCCCAAGAGTCAGGTGAGTCCTGCAGGACGTGAGAGGAGAGGCAGTATGTAGCTTTATGGGGAAGAACTTTACACTCTGTGTCCACATGTAGGATTTTGGCCATGACAACTGGTACCAAGCAAATGCAGCTTCATTTGTAACACAGACATACAACTAGCTTTGCAGGCCTACCACCTCCATAAGGTAATGCTGCTTTTCTATCTCACAGAAAGACAGAGAAGCCCCATATATTGGCAAGGTAACTTATCTCTAGCCTATACTTTTTCAGGCACTCTTTAGAACATGAATGCTATCAGTACTGACAGCTAGGGGAAGAGGAGAATATCTGTGTCCATCTTAGAGAACTGCAGCCTGTGGAGCAATTCTTGCGATCCTTGGAGACCCAAGGACATGGTCAGCAGTGAGGAATTTCAGTTTCCATCAACCAAGAGGCATGGAGCTATTATTCCTTGTCTTCATAACTTGTTTTTACAAATGTATGTCAACTGTTTGTGTTCAGTAAACTGTCATCTTACTGCACAGAAATGTGTCAGATGTTTCTGCATTAGGTTGGATGTCTCAGACCAAACAGAAATATAAGACAGTTTAGACAGGAAATTCCAAAGAAAATGTTGGCCATTCCCAAGTATAATAACCTCTGACTGACTATTAGTGTAAAAAGTCTAATCACTCTAATGAATCTGGGGATGTCCCACAAAGGCAATGCCATTAAAGAAAGTACTAGGAAGGAACTTGTGGGTCTGTGGTTGATAATGTCAGGGATATCCTCAGATGGGGATGAGCCTGATGGTATTGAGCTACTTTCAGTTTTCAGTGTTATTCAGAACCATTGCTCTTCTCACTGCCTATTAGTATGACTTAATGGTCATGAGATGAAGCTACTAGTAGGGTCTGGCTTACCAAACATCATTATTGCAGTTCAGATGGACTCTGTACTCTTTTTGATATTTTTTTATTGTTGCCCATTCTGAGTTACAGCCAAAGAACATAGTGTATCTTCCAGTATCATCAAAGGCTGTATTATATTCCAGTTTGCTGTGCTCAGGTTCAGAATTCACATTTGCTCTGCTCAGGAGAAAGTGCCAAGGTGGGAATCTATTGTTGATCTTGGAATAATTATATTTCTGGTCTACAGCTTCCAAAATGACAAGAAAGCACAGCCTGTGAGAACTGGCTGAGGAATTCTGGATGTTGTAATTGGGGAAAAAAAAAAGTAAAGCTTTGCTTTACAGTAGGATCATACTATCAGAAGAGACTTTCAGATGGTTCTGAATCAAAATAATACAGGACCAGTCTTACTAAATGCTGATAAATACTATGTGGGAATTTTGGTTACATTGCCAAAGTGTTCTAAAACTATAGTTCTTCTCAAGAATCTGCAGGAAGCTAAAATGTAAAATGAATACAGTAAGGACTGCATTCTCCCATACAAAGCTGTGGAGGGAGGAGGGGAATACCAACTTCTGCTGCACTTAAAAAAGGGGGGCATTCAAAGGCATAAGGCAAATTCTATGTGTGTATGTTACAAACAGGTTGCCAACTTTTGCATATTGACCTGGGAAAATGTCTTCAAAAAATTAATGATTTTACAGCTGAATAGATAATGCAGTTGTCTAATGAATAATATTCTATTGGAGACAGGTTGAGTAATCTTTCACAATACATGCTACTTTCACAGCACAGCAAGCTGCCACATCTTTTTTTTTTTTTACTCAAAAGTAGAAAATTACATTCTTTTAACAAGTTAACTGGCTAAGCTTGTTCAAAAGTAAACGTGGAGGACATGATATGGAGGCCCTGATTTAAACATCTCCCCCCCTCCCCCATTTAGTTTCTGGGATGAAAATAAATTTATTAATCTTTTAAAGCAATGTCCATGCAGAACCCCTGGAAAATACTTCTCAGACATAATATGAAACTTTGGTGATAGAAACAGGAAGTTCATTGCAGAAAACATTTTCAAGTGCTAGTGGAATTTTGCTTTGAAAAATATTTGCAAGTCAGGCTGTTCAATAATTTGTCATGTGCTAATTACCTAAATGAATATAACACTTTTTATCTAGCTGTGAATTATTCCCACATGATTTCTAATTTCTCCAGATGGATTTTATAGTCAAAGGTTTTCATCAAATGGTTTATTGAAATAGTTTTCAGGTTGAAAATTGTTTTCCGGTTTATTCTTTATATTCTCTTATCTCACATTCTAGCACTCTGAACTGAAATACTTAATGTTTTTCCCTGGGCCATTCTCCATTCCCATCTTTCTATACACCTGGCCAGAAGGATGATAGCTATTAATTGAGTTTTCTGGTATGGTAAGTTGAAGTTTTTCACCACATAAATGATTCATTCAGAAAAAGTGAATTTATTGAACAAAAGTTAAATTGGGCTTTAATTTGCCCCAGGTCTTTTTTTAAAAGTCACATCTTTTCTTGTTACTCAGTTCTGAAATATTCCTTTTATCTGTATAACTTTTTTAATGTTGTTTTTTTTTAAAAAAGAAAAGAAACTGGAGCAAAGTGAGTGGATTTTTAAAATATGACTGCTACGGCCAAACAGGCCACAATGCTTCAGAATATGCATGAAAAGAAAGTTTCCTTCTTATTCATATGTGTGAAGGAGGAATTTTTTAAAACCCAGTTCAAAACTTTCAGTAAAACAGAATAATAAAATATCAGGTTAGATCCAGACTGAATCATGCTCAGAGTATATATGATGATATCAGAAGGACTTTTTTTGTCGTCATGGGTCTGCTCTAAAGTTTGAAAGAGTTTGCTCCAAGCGTGACTTAGAGTGAGCCAATGTATTAATACTGTCAACAAAAGTCCAACCAGCCAACATTTTCCTCGTTAAATTAATGATTGTACAGCTGAGTAGATAATGCAGGTGTCTAATGAAATTTTGCATAATTCTGTTGGTCAGTTACTCTATAGAGTTGGTACCAATTCCCTGCGGTCCTTTGACACCAGTCTCAGTGATGCCATTGACATCATGCTTGGTAACTCTGTGACCAAGCATGAGGATTTGTATGGCACAGAGTCAGGGCAAGTGCATCCCTAAAGCCCCAAGGCTGTTTTTGCAGTCCTCAACCCTTCCAGACTCTCCATTCATCCCTTTTCTTACCAAAACCAAGGGTAAATTGAAAAACTAGGATGTGGTGGTGAGGTCTCTTTGAAGTGGTACTACAATTTGAAAGAGCTGCTCTTGGCTTGCCAGATGATGGAGTTTGATCAGCATAGTATAGACCCATGACACTTTTCACATGCTAAAGTCTATGGACTATAATACTATCTCATTCAGCCTAGCCTCTTAGGACCACATAGGATTATGACAGTGTGAGGCAGCAATGGGTTTGTGGGAAGAACTTGGGAAACAGAGGTTGCTTCCCATTTTTAGCCCGCTCCCAAAGTTTGGCTATGCCAAATTCATTTCCTCTCCTTTTGAATAGGGAAGGATGGAGCCCATTTCAGATTCTTGAAAAATATCAGTTCCCCAAGAATATGATGGATCTACACAGAATTTTTCTCTTCTACTTACATTTAATGAATTGCTCATTCATAATCAGAGCATCCCAGTGGATGCCTGGAAGTGTGGGTGGTGGGTGGAGGGGGTGGGTCCTTTGCCAATGGGGTAGTGGGCTTGCTCTGGATTGTGCACTGTACTTTAAATGAAATACCTAAGGAGTTGAACCCAATCCCCAGAATAGGTTCAGCAGATCCACCATTCATTCATGCAGAATCATGAACTCATTCTGTGAGCGAATCACATGTCCACATGACCAATAAGTGCATCAGCCCTAGATGATTTGGCCAAACACAAACACCACATTCCAACAATCAACCTTTCCAGACATGGACCTCATCCAGGCCTCTTTAGCCTTAGCAACTTTTGAGGGTGGGGGGTGGGGGGTGGGCACGTTATCTGTTTTTAGACATATGGAATATAATCCACAATGTATATGCAGGGACAACATAATTTAGTCTTTGCATTGGAGAGGTAACAGAGCAGCAATGGTCTGAGTGGCTTTATTATTGTTTGTGTATTGTTGCTATGCTCTGTTAACTCTACAGTTCTATGATTCCATGGCTGGGCACCTCATTGTTACATCAGAGAGAGTGACTCATGACAGTAATAGTAGTGCCAGGAAGCACAGCAGGATGTATATTTAAATTGCCACCCAGTATCACTATGTCTAGGTTTTCCTGCAAAATCTGGAACTAAAGTTGAGGAGTTTTTTTTACACTGGTTTAAAGGAGGGATATGGTGGATTGGTGCAGAGCTGGCCTCACATCATGAAGACAGTCCACACAGTCTATACTTGAATTGGGGATTTGGCCTTGCAGTGAGGGTGGGGGGAAATCAGTTAAATAGGCCTGTGTAGATATACCCCAAGCTGATCCATTCTTAATGTGGTCTTCTCTTTTACTACTGCCTTCTACTTTACCTTGTTACCATATACCACAGCATGACTCTAATGAATTATGCCATCTCATGATATACCCAAAGTTTGATAGCCTCAGTTTAGTCATTTCAGCTTCTAGGGAAGTTAAGGCTTGATTTGCTCTAACACCTATTTATTTGTGTGTTTGGCAATCTGTGTGGTTTCAGTAAAACATTTCGAATGAATTTATTTTCTTCCTTTCATTTTTTGTCATTGTCCAGCTCTCATACCAGTACATGGATGACCCTGACTTTGGCATTCAATAATATGTCTTTACACTTGAGGATCTGACCTAGTGCTTTCATAGCTGCCTATCCAAGTCTTAACCTTCTTCTGATTTCTTGACCACAAGTTCAAGCCACCAAAGTTTTCCTTTCTAGCAGTGATTCCTAGCATCTGTGGTAGATGGCTTCATCTGCCAGTTCCAAGCTAGGGATTCTGGAAGCTGAAGACCAAAATGCCTGCAGGATTAATTGGCTGAGTATCACTGCCCTAAAGCGCCAGCATGGTGTAGTGGTTTGACCATTGGACTATGGCTCTGAAGACCAGAGTTTGAATCTCCATTGGCCATGGAAACTCCCTGGATGACCTTGAGCAAGTTACACTCTCTGAAGCTCACAGGGAGGCAATGGCAACCCCCCCCCAACAAATCTTGCCAAGAAAACTCCATGATAGTGTTGCCTTAGGGTCACCATAAGTCAAAAACAACTTATGAAAGCACACAGCAACAACAAACTGCTGTCTTACAGAAGCCCTGTCAAAATGAATAGAAACTAGAAAAATATTATTGATTTGATTTGGTTTGAATCATGTTGCACTCTTTCTTCTAAAAGTATATGTGGGTAGTGCCAAGCAGCATATCAAGCAATGAGGTATACCAATTGCTTAGGCCATCCATTTATACCAGAAAGAAAGAGAAACCCCTCAAAATATTCTGTAAATGAGTCATATATTCAAAACACAGCAAACAATAATCTCTTACCTATATAGTGCTGACTGATTTCGAAGTATTATTATGGCCTCCCTTTTTCTTATCCAAGAAAACAATTTCAATGTTTGGCAGAGTGATTATAGTCAAATCTTGTAGGGTTTGGTATGTGTGTGTTGTGTGTGTGTATGCTTGTGTGTGGCAGGGGGGAGATTGGCAGGCGGGTGTGTGGTGGTCTCCATCTTAGCTGTTATTGTTGTCACATAACTCACCTGCCAACTTGTTCTTGTTAATTCAGCTCTTCTCCAACATCTCTACTTGGAGATGAGGTGAGTGAGATGGAATAAGGGGCGGGGGGGAAGCAGCAGTAGACGAAGCAAGATGAAAATGAATGCTATTTTCAAACCCTAAGCAGGGCCACAGAGGCTAATAATTACATTAAAAAGGCCCTCTGTAGGTAGGTGCAAATAGGCTAGTCTAAACAAGTGCCACTCTTTTTTATGTGGCCGATTCGAGATGCTGTCATTACCTGACGAGATGGCCACCTTTCACCTCGAGCCATTGTGCTCTGTTAGATCTCACTAACGGGGAGAGTGAGGAACTTGTTTGCAGGGGATTTGTTGTCTCACGCTCGGAGGCAGCTGAGAGACTTGCCAAATGACAGGAAGACGCTTACATTCACAAGGTGTTATTGCCTAAGTGTTTGACTGTGTCTAATTAGCTTGCCTTTGCTGGTTGGTAGCTCCTCAGTCAGAAGCAGATTGACTCGGCAGGCTTTAAGCAAAGTGGTTTGATTGGTGTTGTTATCCTATGTTTATTTAACTCTCTCAGTGGCTTCAAAACCATACACAGAATAATATGTCCTTTCTCTTTTGAACAAATGATTCCATTTTTGGTTAGTTATCTGTGGCATGTGGTATTAGCTGTAATAACTTGTCTATCTTCTTTTCTGAGAGTCCATTGGCTTCCTTTGTCAGGCTTAACTGGCTTTTAGTGGTGTTTGCTTTCTTGTAAGGCAGCTGATCTTCTCTTAGGGGAGAAGATAACATGGTTTCTGTATAACACTAGCAGTAATTGGCTTAAATGGAAACAAGTGGTGACCTGTAGTAGCTACTGCTGAATGTGTAATGAGTATGATGTTTCTTTCATGCAAAGACACATGGAAGAAGAACAGGTGGTTGGACTAGGTGGCCCTTGGGATCCCATTTAACTCTACAATTCTACGATTCTATGAAATATATCTGAATACAAATAGAATATATCTTCAATTTTTTTTAAAAAAAACCTTTCCTCCTTCGAGTGGAATATATTGGTATTAACTTCTTTTATGTTCCCAGCAAATTTATGCTATAGGTTAGGCATAGATATTACCAATGACTGCCACAAGTTCATCCAGGGAGGTTAATGAGGAAGCATGAAGCATCCCCAATACTCTATAGCTAGAAGTTATAACCTTATTGTTTCTATCTTGTATGCTATTGATGTCAATGAAGATTATCTGCCCTTTTCAAGACTCCTTTCATATCAAAGGTGATGCTCAATAAGGCATATCAGCAAGAATACATTTCAGAATTAGAAGATGAGACTTGGTAATTTCCACATCTCCTTGAGACCAACAGACTGCAGGATCTCATCTTGACCAAGTTTTATCCAAAGTGGATATATGGCTGCTAGATGTAACTTTATGGCAAATAGCTACCTTTACTAGGTCCTGTGATTTTACTCTTGGCCATCTCCCTACTGGCCTAAACCTAACACTAGGCCATTAATTTATCCACAGAGTACAATGCTTGCTATACCAGATATCATTTCACCAATGTGTTGAGCTTTTGGTCAGTCCATAACTAGCAATGTGATTTGGGTTTAAAAATCTTATACAAGTGTAACTAATTCATGGGCTGCAAAAAAGTGTACTTCTGTTTTCCAGCCCCGTGTCATTGAGATGAAAATGCAGATATCAGACTCCACTCCCCTTTTGAATTATATATATATGAATGTACACTATTCAAAATGCCTATCTTTGGAACATGTGCAGAAATATGCTTCAATATATACAAAATGTGTACATTAAGAAAAATGGATCAAAAGTGCATTCATTAGGAAAAGGAGACAACAAAATGTGCATGACATTCCATGAAAGCATCCACAAAAGCAGAGTGGCCTCAGTTCTATTGGTAAGTCCCAAGTGGAATAGATCCATTGAATCAATGGCTGATGGCTGAGTAAACCCATAGCATAAATCAAATGGATTCAGTAGGTCTACTCTAGTTGGATTTAACAAAATTCAAACCTTTTTATGAAAGAGGGGGTGGGAGGAAAATACAGATGGAATGGGGAGAAATATTACAAAGCTGGGACTGAGAGATTTTCATATTCCCTAGCCACACATACCACGTTGGCTGGACCAGGGAATCAGGGAAACACAATGGCCTTCCAAATATTGTTGGGCTACAACTCCTGGCTTCCCTAGCCAGAGTAGAGACTATTGAGAGAGGATGGCAGTTGTAGTGCAGCAACATTTGGAGGGCCTCATCTTCTCCATTCCAGTGTGAGAAAATGACATCTGACTTCCTGTTCAGTAATGAGATTGTAAGCTGGGCCTTTGATTCCATAATTGCTGAGGATTCACATTTATAGTCATTAACAACCAAATGTGATCTCAAAATGCTACCTTTCCAACCTGGCAGTGCCCCAGTTAAAGGGTTTCTGAGACACTGCAGATCAAGGGACTGGAAAACACCATCTGCAGTGCTCTGCTGGTTATGGGGCATATTGAGACAAGCAGTCGTGGCAGGACTCTGAAGGGTATTTCCACTTACCCATTCTCAATGCACCCTATGACCAGGAGCAGTTTGAAGACCCATATTCTTCAAAGTATCAGACATAAAATCTCCTAAAGTCAATGGAGTGGCACCAGGAGAGTGATGCAGATGTCATTTTCTAACACTCAATTTGAAGTTCCTCACAAGCCCTTCAGCTGAGGAACTGCTAGGCCGAAACAGTAGGTTTTTGGCAGGTGGTATGATCAGATGTAGTTACTTCTGATGATTCAGGATCTTAGCCTATTTTTCCAATATGTCATGTAAATGCTTGTTTTCTTTACAGGTGTGATGAAACACATCTTATTCAATTGGTGCCACTCCATTGACTTAAGCAACTTTTATGTCTGATACTTTGAAGAATAGGGATCTTAAAACTGCTCTAATTCTTCTTTCAGACAGCTCAACCTGCTAGCACTCGACACTGGGACCAGATTTTATGTACAATGTGTATAATTGTAGGAAACCATGGCTTATTCTTTGCCAGGAGAGATTTCTCATCTGCTTGGTGTGCTAAGCTCCCTGAGCCGTCACCTAAATGGCAGTGGCAGGAAGAAATATAACCTATCAAGTTAACAGATTAAAAATAAAACAAACTGATATTTTCTAGAGCTTTTACTAATTGTCACTTCTCGACAATGTTACACAACTCCCCCGAGTGGGTGGACTCACTGGCAAGTTTCTGTGTACATAACTGGAACTCTGGCTCTGCAAAAAGACCCTTATCTTAGCTACACTAATTTGCCATGTCAAATTAGTGTGATGAAACAAATTCTAATTACACTGAAAGATCACTTAGAGCATTAGCACTGCTGCTGTGGCCTGTTCTTGTACTGCTTTATTTGCATCCTAATCCAGGGTACCTAGGTAGATGACAACATGAATTGCTTTCTTGCGTGTTTACTAATATTAGCAGAGGGAGGTGCTGGGAGGCAACTGTTCCCAAAGGCTGGAGGGAAACAGAAAGTAGAAACCTGGATGATTAACTTGAGTGAAGACAGAATTTCCTCCTGTCCATTTCCAGTTGAATAGGTATGGGAGGAATAATATGAAATGCTGTTTTCTGCACACACACAGAAAAGCATGTACAAATGTGATACTGAATAATCTCCAAACTGCAAATAGTGTTTGAAAACTGTGTAGCTTAAAAAAAAAGTTTTTCTTGTGGTGGGAAGAAAATTGCTTAAATAACTTGTTTCCTTGGAGTGTGGAATTAGTAAGGAATTACAGTCCTCCCTCCATATCCACGGAATCTGCATCCACGGATTCAGTCATCTACAGCTTGAAAACATTTGAAAAAATACACATTCCAAAAAGCAAACCTTGATTTTGCCATGTTATGTAAGGGACTATTTTACTATGCTATTGAGATTTGCGCATCCGTGGATTTTGGTATCCACAAATGGTCCTGGAACCAAATCCCAGCGGATACCAAGGGCCCACAGTCCTGGAAGACAGACAAGCAACCATCCAAATGATCATGAATGAAACTGGTCTCAGTTATGTTAGAGTGTGGGAAATTATAAACGATGAACTGCACATGTCTAAGGTGTCTGCACACTGGGTTCCACATTTGCTAACCCCTATCTAGAAACAAACATGGTGTGACCTTTCAAGACAGATGTTAATGTTGTTGGAATGGGTTGAAGAGGATTTTTTTGTCATCTAGTAACAATGGATGAATCTTGGATCTATTAGCATGATCCAGATACCAAAACCATGAGCATGGACTGGAAGCATGCTAATTCCCCTCCTCCCAAAAAGAAAAAGGTGCAAAAGTCAGCAGGGAAGGTCATGCTCTCAGTTTTTTGGGACTCTCGTAGAGTCATTCTCACAGATCACCTTGCAAAGGGACAAGTCATCACTGGCACATATTACAGCAATCTTCTGGAAAAGTTGCAAGATGCTCTGAAAAAGAAATGCTGTGGTATGCTCTCCAGAGGCATTTGTCTCCTAGCTGACAATGTACCAGCTCACTCATCTCAAGTTGCGGTTAACAAAGCAAAGGCATATGGCTTTGAGATTTTGCAGCATCTGTCTTATTCTCCTGATCTCGCACCAAGTGATTTTTTCTTGTTCCAGAAATGAAAAATCTGTTGTGGGGTCGCTGATTTGACAACACAAATGACGTCATTCATGCAGTGGAAGACTGGTTTAAGGTGCAATCTGCAGATTTCTACAATAACAGAGGCAGGGCAGGGCACCAGGGCAGAGGAGCCCTGGTGGTGCAGTGGTTAAATGCCTGTACTACAGCCACTCACTTACAAATCACAAGGTTGCGAGTTCAATACCAGCCAGGGGCTCAGGCTTGACTCAGGCTTGCATTCTTCCAAGGTCACTAAAATGAGTACCCAGCTTGTTGTAAACCACTTAGACACTGCATAGCGTGGTATGAAGTGGTATATAAATGAAGCTGCTATAACAGTATTGAGAGGGTCAAAAAATGCTGGGAAAATGTGTAAATCTGGATGGTGACTACATACAGAAAAGTTAACAACTACAAATCAAAACAAACTTTCTGTCATTTTTTTAAAAAAAATACTTTACGATACCACCTATACCTTTGGGAAGAATCTGTTGTTTTTTGCTCTTAACCTGACATTTCTCTGGAGTAAGCAAAGTTAGGGAAAACCCCAAGATTTTCAGAAAACCTTGGAGTGTCTCCATGTTTTTTAGTCATGTGAGCAGCTTAATCAGGTCAGATTCATATGATCCAGTAGTCCACAAACCAAGAGCCATGGCATCCCCCTTAGCCTGAATGAGCAGTGCAGGGAAGGGGATGGATCCCCTTTGGAGCTTCCACCACTGCCAGCCAAGCAACTCACTGCAAGCAACTCCAAGGAAACAAGTGCCTGCCTGGCACACTGCTGAAGTCAGAACGGGGCACCCCTGTGATCTATGAGGAGGGGCTAGCGTCAGCCTCACTGGTTTTCTGCAGTGGCACAGTGTTGCACCAGATTTGACCTGGTGCATGTAGTCACTGTCATGGTCAGTCCAGGGCCAATTTGGGGCATAATGCTCTGGACTGGCCCAGTGTAGATGCACCCATAGTTCCTAATGATACATTTAGTAATATGTCTGGTTTGTCTTAACCTCTTCACAAGAAGGAAAGAGATTGTACACAGAATTGTACAAATATAGATGGTTTTGTGCACAAATATTTAACAATGTGAGATTATAGAGAGCTGAATGCAGATTGTGCTTATAGGAGGATAACTTCATTTTTGAATAACTGTTTAGTTTCTGTAACTTTCCATGAAGCCATATTTAGACAACAGAAATAAAGTTCACATGTGACTGAATGGCTATAGCAATTATTTTAGACTCTCAAAAGGAAGCTAGGATTATGATTGCATACAAAAGGTAAGACTCAGCCAACTTTTGGCTGGAAAATGGCATAATAGTCCTCAGTTTTGTAACTCACAAGCATATTTAATTTGGGGTTAAATTAAATTCCCCTCTGGAAAATAAGCTGAATCACCAGTTAGTATATAATGGTTATTCTTTTGCCTATGGACAATGATATTGTAGTTTAATAACTGCTTTTATTTTCTAGTGTGCTCTACCATAAAATAGGAATGACAGTTTCGAATCTTAGAAAAATCTATTTTTAACCTCAATTTCTTTTCTTCCATTTTAACTCACTGTACCTAAAGATGGAAACATAATGAAATGTCATCTATTTCTCTGAATACTCGCCATAACCTTACAATATATCTTAACTATTGAGTACTGACTTACTTCTGTAAGTAAGGAGTTTGTGTAGCCCACGAGCTGAAGTGGGATCCAGTCTAGTGCAGCACTTGAGACTCCCACTGGCCCACTCCCCCCCCCCCAATTCTGGCTAAAAATATCTTTTTTGGCTGATAAAACAACAGCATAGAGACACTTGAAAATTCAGAAGCCCTCCCCCAAAAGGAAAAAAACACCTCAAAAACCCTATCTCCAAAAGAAATTGGAAGAGATGCAAGCTCACATCCAGTCACCCAAAATGGCACCCACAGTGTTGTGATGCATCTACCCAAATAGCTCAATGAGAACAGAACATACTAAATGGACTGCTGACTGACCATTGGGGGAATAAAAACTAGATGTAATGGTAATGGCATGACCTATCCACACTTCACAATGGGCCATTTTGTTGGAGGTATCACTGAGATGTTAGGAAAAAAGGTACATCTGTATGTTATATCCCCTAATTTATATGTTTTTATATCCAAGGTACATTCAGAGATTCTAGTATGTTAACCTTATTGCAAATCTAATTTTTTCCTCCTTAATGCATAGGAGATTTGACTTGTGAAACATGCAATAATGCTGATTGAAGATATACAGATAAATGGCCAATGACTGGCAAAAAAATTGCATCGTACACCTAATTCAAATGAATTTCATGGCTTGTTTGATGTCTTCATGGAGGTGCATGGAAAATTAAAACATTTATTCTGCTTCAGTTCATGGGTGATATAATTTACACAGGCTTTCTTTTCTTACTGCAAGTCAATGACTTCTTGATATGTTGACACCATCTCAAGTCCATTCGTCTCTGTCACTGAAGGAATCTGCCACTTCAGTTTTACTGACTTTGGAAAAGCTGCAGTTGCTGAAGTTGGAGATGTGCCATCACCCTGGTCTGGATTGTGTCTCCTTTTTGTTCACTTATTAATATGTTAAGGTGACATCATGTGATAGATAGTGCCAAAGGGACTATTTTCCTGCTTTAATCCTGGTTTAATAGCTGTGTGTGATAAAGTTTCTGGACTACAACTCTGGAGATCAGGGTTCAAATCCTTGCTCAGTCATGGAAACCGTCTGGGTAACCTTGTGCAAGTTATACCCTCTTAGCCCCAGAAAACTCAGGAAAGGCTCACCTTATGGTTGCCATAAGTCCCAAACAACATGAAAGCTACAACAATAACACTGCTACTGTACATATTAATTAGTACAGCTGGCCCTCCACATTCACTGGGATTAGAGCTACAGGACCACCATGGAAGTGGAAAAACTGAAGTAAAATTTTTATTTTTTTAACCTGAAAGAACATTTCTCTAGGAACCTCTAAGTCCTCCAGTACAACTCTATGTCAACATCTGTCAAACACTGATTATAGAATTGTACTGGAGGAACTACAAATACGTAGAGAAATGTTCTCTCTTTGAATCTCTAGGCCCTCCAGTGTGATTTTTGGTGGAAGCTGATTATAGAGTTTTGTTGGAGGACCTAGAAATTCATAGAGAGAACAAATTAATCAAATCTATGAATAATCAAATCTGCCAAGGTCAAATTGGCAAATGCAGAGGGACGACTGTATATGAACATGTTATGCAAATTTTCGCCCTCCTTTGCATCACAGAAGAGATGACAAAAATATTTGCCTTAAATCTGTCTACTACATAGAAAGCTTTAAGTGTCCATGGATATGTTTTCTGTGTGAACTTCATCAGTTTTTAAGATCTCCCCCAGGAAGCTCTGCAGGGATTTCTGTATGTGAAGTTCTTTCCGTACAGCCATAGCAGGATCTATTCTGGCATGGCAGCACCAGTGTAGAACTCACTTCCTGATGAAAACAGCCTGTTTACAACCCTATGGTTTTAGATTGAAGGTGGCAAGTATGGTGGGGGTTATGGATATCTTTCAATCCTTGCCATCTCAGAAAGCCACACCATGCTGCCATAATGAAATTGGAAGTGATATGACATCACTTCCAGGTTAGTTTTCAGCCATTTCTTGATCACTAGGGGAAATGGGAAGAAAACTATTCTATTTTGCAGTGCTTTTGACTCCCTTTCCCTAATTATTGAGCTGAAGAACAACCCCCACAAATTAAAAAAAAAGGGAGGTCTGTGGGCTTGCAGGGATGTCCCAAGAAGCACCAAGGTTCATTAAAAAAGGGTGTTTTGGAGCCACATGCAGTCCATAGACCATACCTTCTCCACCTACTTCTGTTTTAGATGAATGGGTTAAACCAGCCTTCTCCAACTTGATGCCAGACAGAAATATCAGGATATGGCAACTTTGAGGACTCAGGTTGTTTTATTGCTCTGTTGGTTTTCACTATAATTTTGCTAGATTTTCAGGTTTTTGCAATTTTATGACTTTGTTTTGACCAGTTGGAGCATCATTTAGAGATAAAAAGAGGCTGATTAATTTTATGAATCACAAAATGCTGCCTATGAGCCTAACTACCCTAAAAGCAGCAGATCCTGTCTGATCTTGGAAGCTAAGCAGTTCAGCCCTGGTTAGCACTTGAATGGGTGACCACTAATGAATACCAAGTACTAATTCATGAGGTTACTATAAGTTGATAGGTGTCTTCAAGACACACACACCAATACATTCTGCATACTTGATGAGGTTTCTATATTCAGAGCACTGTTTCCAATGGACTCTACCCCACAGTTGCCAGATCAATAGTGCAAAAATAAGGTTGTAACCAGAGTACTTTTATTCAGATCTGAAAGGTTCGTACTGGTTTTAAACATATTAGTCTGGAAAGGTATATAATCAATATGGAATAGCAAAGTCAACATACCCTGAAAATAGAGGCAAGGTGCGGCATAAGAAAGAAAAGCTGATGGGGAAAAACATTGGAAAGTATTTTCTATCTTCTAATTGAGCCAAAACACATTTTTTCCAAAGGGATCCTTCCCACTGCCTGCAATGGCATCAGGGTCAGGCCCTATGCCTCCATCCCTCCTGAAGGTATGGCTAAAACATCTGTCATATTCAATCAAGACTGCTGTATTCAATACATTTATTTTATGGACCATCCCATGGAATCATCTATTGGGGATATTACTTCCTGTGAAATGCCAAAAAATGGCTCAAAGAGCTGTACAGAGTTATAATTGTCTATGTTATTCTATAAAACTTTAATCTGAAGGTTAGCTCAAAGCCCTTTCTCATTCTTATTTCTACTGGAGCACAACTATTTTGCTCTATGTATATATAATCTATACAGACACATACATACATAAATCAAACAATAACATTTGACAACTGGAATAAAAAGCTTGGAAAAACTGCACGTTGGCTGAAGGAGTCTGGAATGTATAGTCCAAAACAGGAACTTTTCCAAACTCTGAATATTTGCCAATTAAAATATTGAGTGTTAAGTATCATCAAATCATCCTGCAAAACACCATGCTCAAAACCTATTCTATTCTTTATGTCTATGTACATTGGTTGATGCTTCTGAATTATAAGTTTGTGATTATGCAATGTCCTCTAGGAGAAGTTAATGGGGCACTTTTGATCAACATGGGGCCTTTGCAGACTGCCAGAAATAGTGCAAATTGAGTCCACTTTTAGGGTTAGAGTTAGTGCTAGGGAATCATGGGAATTGTTTTTTTTCTGAGACATTGAGCCTTCTCTGTCAGAGAGCTCTGGTGCCACAATAAAATACAGTTCCTATGATTCCCTAACCCTAACCCTAACCCTAACCCTAACCCTAAAAGTGGACTCAGTTTGCACTATTTCTGACAGTCTGCAACCCCCCATGGTTAGCATATTAATATATATATGGCCAAACATTGTTATATAATATTTTATTTATCAATTTATGGAACAGTTGTCCAGAGCTTTATTTCCCCCTACTGTATTTTCTCTTGGTTTCCTTCACCACCCTCTTCTTCCCTTTCTATTCTTTTAACAGTCCTAGATGTTTCACTACTATATTCTTTATTACATTATTTAAGCATTACAGTGGGCCCTTGGTATCCAATGGGGTTTGATTCCAGGAACCACTGTGGATACCAAAATCCATGGATGCTCAAGCCCCATTAAATACATTGACATAGTAAAATGGAGTTCCTTATGTAAAATGGCAAAATCTAGGTTTAGAATTTATATTTGTTTGAATATTTTCAAGCCATGGTTAATTAAATCCATGGATATGAAGGACCAACTATACTTTAGATTTGTTTCATCTTGGACGAGGCCTAGAAATTCTAACAGAGCGTAGAGAATTCAACAATCTTTTCAGCTAGTTAGGATGACTGGATAAGAAATATGCGATAACCACAGTTGGCATTGAAATTATCCCCCATATCCCATGTACAAGTATTGTTGGCAAAGGACTGAGGATTTAAATGTCCTGTTCACCAAGGTATAACTAGATTCAAATTATTTGATTAACCACAATTAGTGCAGGCTTCTAGAATCAATTGCTGAATGTTCAGTTAAAAGTTAGGTAAATCCTATTTATATGATGGCTCTCCTCCAGTTGGAACTAACAATAGGATCCAGACTTTAATGTAGGTATAAGACTAGGGGGGCCACATTAGCCCTCTAGAAGACGCCACTGTACCTGTTCCTGAACACCCCCATATTTTGCCCCAAATGCCCTCTAGGGGTTGCAGGGACATATTTGGAAGATTTCTTGGGCCCCTAGAGGGGGCATATATTTTTTAAAAACTTGCAAAATTTCATTTTGGGGGGTTGCAGACTGCCAGAAATAGTGCAAATTGAG
>CM034706.1:168930443-168970064 GCA_020142125.1 Phrynosoma platyrhinos | reverse complement strand
AAATTCTTCTAGAACATGGACACACAGCCCGAAAAACCCACAAAAAACAAAAAGAATAAACTACAGACCCCCCCCCCCAAACTGATGGTTATATCCTGCACAAAGCCTAAAAATAATGCATAAGCACAATGTAATTGCAAAAAAGAAATTAAAAATCCCATTCTTTCTTTAAATTAGTCAAAGATTTCTCCATAAAAAATGCTGTTTATCAATTTCACAGGTTTTTTTGTCAATAAAACATAAGTGAGAGATACATACTAAATGCTGTCTTTAGTTTCTTAATGGAAGGATGGAGATATTGCAATAAATACAAGATGTATTTCAAATTTTGTATATATAACCTAGCCTTTTAAAATGTGTGTCTGTTGGGGGGGGGGAGGGAGGCGGGGAGGGAATGGGAGTTTTATCTAGTATCTAAAGTTTTAAGCCTCAGTTCATCTTGCCTAGACTTATAACAGTTATGCTATAATTGGTGCCATGCTGACACATAATGTAAAGTGCTACGTACATTTAAAACTTGCAAATAGTACTTGAATTCCACATTCACACTAATAAGAGTTCATCTTCAGTGTGGTGAAAATGAGTTTCAGAATGACAGTCAAAGGCCATGTATGTTTGACACAGTGGTTTTCTGTGCTGGTCAGATCCTATAGTCATTAGGTGTGTGAAAACTACAGTAAAACCAAGGATAACAAGATAACAGTGGACTGTAGACAACACTTAGACCTTGCAAGTCATATGTGTGTGTGTATTGCATCTCCTTGCATAATTTTTAAAGGCCATATTAAATTAGATATGCAAAGCAAATAGTATATTTTAGAAATAAACAGATGGAAAACTTAATGCTATATCAATCTGTTATCAGTCACAAACAGAGAAAGCAAACAAAATTTGCAGTTGCAAAGAGATGGCTTTGGAAATCAGAATCAAGGAAAGTGGGGAATGATCCTGGGAAAGGAGGAATTCTAGTTTTTATTTTAGTGTTAAAATTAGATTTCTATCCAACTTTTCCCTTGGAAAACATTTAAGGGTCAAAAAGGGGGTGGACAACTGCAATAGACATTTGCAATTTTCTACTCTTGCCCCCCCCCCCAGACTAAAAGTCCCTGAGAAATGGAGGAGGAAGAAGGAAACAAAGGAAAATCAAGATCACCTGGAATGCCACTTCTAGTTTTGAAAAAGGTATTTTTTGTTAAAAGACAAAACAATATAGGGCCATTTTGCTACCTGTTTAAAAAGTGAATGGCCAGTCCTAGATCTTTCTCCTTCTTTGAGGGCTAGATAAAGAGTGATTCAAGGGAGTCAGGACAGCTTGAAGTCCATAAAGACAACTGATTCCAATTTGCTTGACTCTCCAGTATCATAGTCCTGGCCTAAACCTTATTGTCACATCCTTTGCAATGGTAACTTGTTAAGTCAACGATTACATTCTTTCTCTGATCTTCTCTATTTAGGACTTATTATAGGATTCAGGTCTAGCAGTCTAAAAATATATTTGCTACAGATTGGTCTCTTTTTATTTCAGCAATGTGGTCTACTCTAATATCAACACACATTTTGGATTTCAGTTTTTAAATGCAGTTAAGTGATAAAAGGGATATTCATTGAACAGAGCTAAATTGAAAAACAATGCTGAAGATGCATCAGGAGATGTATTTGTTTCATCTCTGTAGCTAGTCTTCCAATGCTATTGCTCCAAACCCATTTTGTAAACTGGCAGCCCCCTTAAGATGGCCATTTCTGGGTTGTCTCAGAATGAGACAAAATTAAACTCATACTTCATTCATACTTCATTCAAACTAAACTCAGTGTGTTTAGTTATTATCCTTTAGTTCTGAAACAGATATGGTGGCCAGTGCAATGCAAGATGGATGTATGAGAAAAGCCATAGTGTTTATGAGGCTTGTAAAACAAATACTTTATTTCTTCAGTGCATAAGAATAGGCATTTGTAGAAAAGAATATAGGAACTGACAAGCACCCTTGTACAAAAGAACCATAGGGTCACTTTGAGAATATAATATATAATGAATATATATCATTATATAGAATATAATGACCTTCTTTTTGGTTATCCATGCACAAGAAAGATGAATTTAATCAGGCCAGGTGCAAAGAAGATTCCTGTGGGGAAAATCTTATGAACAGAGCAAAAACTCCCTACCTGCTATTTGGTAGGGAGTTACACAAGATTTAGAAATATATCTATAAATATATCTATAAATCTATAAATACACAATCTTTTATCATAAAATATATAAAATATATTGGACACATCTTTTAATTAGATGCATAAGTATCCTCCAGCTGATATCAAAAGTATACAATATACTTATGAGCAGGAATTATGTGTAGTAGTAATTCATAAATGGTATTATTTCCCTCAAGTATTCCTTTTCTCTGTTGCTCATGCACTATTGAAAAACAATTGAGCCAACCCCCCCAGCATGTTCACTCTACATCTGATTCTAATTTGCCTGACTCTCCAGTATAAAAGAAATTACGTTTTTTTACTCTAGCTAGCAAATACCTTTACTTTACTTTTATAGGAAATATAACACACCTATCTTGATATCATCTGTCATTCTTCTTGATTTTCTTGGAAGATAAATTCATCTGATCCTTATTCTTGACTGACTCTAAATAGGAAATTATAAATGCGGTATTGTGCACACAGTATGAGTAATTAAAGAATAGGCGTTTTCTGCATACCCACAAAAACACGCTCACACTGAACTAGGCAATATGCTTCATGTGTTTCTATTGTGTATTGGTTTATCCCCAACTGTGGTGATTCACGTATCATGCCTTATCGAGCAACTCCTTTCTTTATTCATATTAAAATGTCCCTAATCTTATCAAAGTGGCCATGCTATCACTCAGAATCACTGTGCAGAGAATCCATTAATTCATGCAGGGAAGGAGAAGGTAAGGCTGGCATACAGTCATTCTGATGAGAGACAACTTAGCCGCTTGCCAGCTGCCTAAATTGGTGACTCTCAAGGGAAGTGAGGAGGGAAAAGAAAAGGGGAAAGAATGAGATTTCTTTTCTAGTTCTTCTCTCTAGCAGCAGCAGCAGTTCCAGAAACACTAGGATGCATTCTCAAAACCAATATAATTTGCTTATGAAGAGAATGCTTGCTTCTAATAATTTTTCCAGTGACCTCTTCTGTAAGGTTAAGATCAGCTTACTCTTTCCCTCTTTTCTGTCTGCAACATTTTATCATCTATCATCTTGTGTACTCCTTTCTGGGGCAAGAATATATTGCAAGTCAATGCATAGGATTCTGTTACTTTTAAAAACTAAGTTGCAACATGTAGTTTGATGAGATAACCTGTTCCTGTTGTGCTGGGAAAAAATGTAAACAGTACTTCTCAGACAAGACAGCCTGTCTTATTTTGAAGAGACTTATTTCTCAAATCTATATGATAAATAAATATATGACTCCTGTAGTGATGACACTTGTGTTGCTAGTGGCAAAAAGTGGTATTCGGGGAAAATAAAAATTCTTCTAAGTATAGTTCATCTTGCAGAACTGAACTATTCTTGTTAACATCCATTATTCCTTTGAGCCATTAAAATGGTGCTGGGTGTGAATACCCAGACATGTACATTGGAGAGAATGGTAATGATGTGCATTATCAAGCAGTACTGGTGAATGCTACTGGAAATGTAATCTGATGTCAAGAAGATTGGAAGGTTGTTTGTTGTTATGTGCTGCCAAGTCAGCCACAAGTTACAATGACCCTATGAATGAGAGACCTCTATGATATCCTGTTATTGTGACACTGCTCAGGTCTTGCAAAGTCAGATTCATGGTTTCCGGGTTAATCCATTTGTATGTAGGACCATTAGTAACTTATTTATCCCCCCCCCCCACAAACAATAGGTGTAGAGATGAATATATTGCCTGGTCTGAACAGACAATTGGGAATGAGACAATAGAGACATGAGGGCCGGCACATATTTGTTTGACTGTTTTAAATGTTTCATTAGGTGGGAAAAACAGAAACTAGTTGAACATCTAGCATGCTGAGCTGGATTTTTTCTCCTGGTAGTATGCTTTTAAATTTAAAAAAAACCTTGGGGAATGGCTTCAATGGAGCCTTTGAAATGGTACTATCTACCTATACCCTGAACTGATACTATCCACCCCACTACCAATAGTATCTAATTTTGCTGCATGGGTAAATCATGCCTCAATATGTGATCATATTCAAGAACATGAAACTGCAGTGAATGCCTCATGACAATTGTCTGCTAAAAAGAAGACATCCTTAAGTAGAAGATGTTGTTGTTGGTGGTGGTTATGGTAATAGTGATACAACAACAGCAGTGTACTTGCACATAGAAAATCAAAATATTGCCACAAAAACTTGTTGTGGTGTTTTAATTATTTACTATAGGTTATTCTGCATCCTCTATCATGCTTGCATATCAAACAAAACAAAAATGAAGGTTGGGAATTACAATCACTTGATTCGGGGTGGGACACAGCTGTAATGCTAATAAGATTCAGTCTTTCCAGTGATAAACTTCTTTCAAAATCTGTCTTAAAAGAGCTGTGAACCTATCATTCAGGCATGTGCACACCAACACAGCAGCTGCTGTTGCTGATGATATTAGTGAGTTAGTAGCAAAGACAATGTTGGAAGCCCATGGACACATGCCAAATCATGATTTTATACTGATCCTGGGAGATTTTTGTGCAAACTCCCATGCAGTGAGAGGTCATAGTTCAAATGTAATCGGCTGACATGAATTAGGTAAGATTAATGAGTCTGGACACAAATTAATGGAGCCCCATTTGGATAAAGCAGCTTGTTCTCACTCATATTTCATTTCAGCTTAATGCTAAGGGAGAGGGGCTATGCACAGGCTTGGATGATCAACTTTAAGGGATTTAAATAGGTGCTGTCTTTTTTTTCAGATAAATTAAGTAAGTTTGGAATTGTTTATTATCTAGTTTTATCATGTACTCATGTCAGCCCAGATGTGATTGCTGTGCAAAGTTCAGCATTAATGAGACAAGAAATTGCATAATTATCTACAAAATCCTGACCTAGTTGCCTATTTGGGCTGCATATATATAATGTTGGAAATAAATAATTTGGAATATGTCAGATTTCCCATACACATTCTTTGGAAAGAGATTACACCAAGCCTATCTTAATTGCTTACCAACACTATTATCTAAAAATAAACCATACTTTTAAAGTAACAGTTTTAATGTACTATTGTGAAATCAAATCCCACCTTCTCTTTTAATTATGATAGCCAGTTTTCAACACAGTGAGTTAGCAAGGGCATTACAAAACCCCAGTTTATGTTCCATTGTAGTTTCATCAACTCTAATCCATGTTCCATACATAGCATCAGGCTTTATTGAATTGCAGATTCCTCCTTTTCCTACTAACTAGTGGAGAATATAAAATGCGGCACCTGGCTCCTATTCAATTTCATTTAGATATTACACATCCTTAAATCTTTAGAAAACCTTCTTTGCATATTGCTTGCGTGTTGAATCCAGTCATGTCTCTCCCTTTGTGGAAGGGCACATGCTTCAGCTAGTAAAAGAGAACAGAATGTCAGTGTGCCCCCATTTCCTCTTCTTTCTGGGGCCAAGATCAATATCTCTTCCATAAACAGAAGGACACCCTATTTTGGTGAAAGAGACAATTTGTTTAGGCTAGGGAATGAGTAACAGTCTGAAGTGAGCCAGAATGCAGGAGCCAGGAACTGTAAGTGAATTTCAGAAAATCATCAAAACAAAGGTACACTGGAAGGCAGAACTGGAGAACAAGCCCAGGAAAAACATAATACGTCATACTAGAGCTCTGATAGAGCTTTCATACTTGGGCAAGTTTCCACTGAGACAGGAAACCATTTTACATTTCTTCTTGCCTTGATGGCTAACATGGGAGTCAAACAGACTGGCAGCTTGGAGGGGCCAGAGGCCGCTCCAGCCCCAGTCGAGCCCTGATTGGCACAAGACAGTGGCAACCATATGCTGTGATCCTGAGGCCAGCTGTTGCCATGGTCTGGAACAGACTGTTAGCAAGCAGTGGATTTTTTGTGTTCCTTTTGCAGCCAGCTTTGGGCAGTGTTAGCTGGTCTTGGTGTGGCTTCTGGCCAATCCAGTGGCATGTGTCACCTGCATGCCATGCCCCTGGATCGCCCCAAAGATAGCACTTTTTGCCCATCTGTTTTGGGCCTTGGACAGAATCAGTCTACTAGAACATTGTTCACTGCAAAGCTGTAGTGATATAGTTTGCCACATGGGGCAGTAGTTAGCAATTCCTGACTATTGGAAACAATCCTACTCTGTGTTTCTACTTCAAACAAATTTGAATTGGGGTGTTGTTCTCTGGACCAGGGTGGTGTGTTTTAAGGAGTAACATTAGTACAAAAAACTTTTCTAAGGATTCTGTATGGTGTGGTATGGGAGGAAGTCAATGGTGTGGAAGTGGCATCATGAGTTACTGCACTGGGTGACAGCAGACCTAGTGAAGCTATTGCAATGGCCTTTACAGTTAAAGGATTACTAGGGTTTAGGGCCAGACTTTGCTTGCACTCCTGGTACTGAGTCTTGAAGTAGCAAAGAAAGGGCTAGCTAAAGGCATCCAGAGAACAATGATAACAAGTTAGAAGAAAAAGCTTTAAAGCCAGAAGACAGACCCAGAGTGACATGTCACACATTTCACTTCATTTGAGAAGTGAACTCTTGATTCATAAAATTTGATAATAAAAGGATACTCTTAATGTAGCATTCCCAATATGACTTTTGTTGTGTGCTTTCAGGTTGTTTCTGACTTATGGAGGCCCTAAGGATAGCTTACCATGAGGGTTTCTTGATAAGATTTGTTCAAAAGGGGTTTACTTCCCTCTGAGGCTGAGAGAATATGACTTGCTCAAGGTTACCCAGTGGGATTCAAACCCTGGTCTCCAGCGTCATTGTCCAGTGTTCAAACCACATTGGCTCATCCCAATATAATGTAGTGTATAGGAACTGAAGATGGGAACACTTATTTGAAAAGTGTTCTCAAAATGATGGAGTATAAGACAAAATGCAGCCAATAACTATGCTACTAGTTCAGCAAAAGCTAGCGTGGCCTATTATAGTGATAAAGAAGAGTCTTCAGGGCCAACTCTGCCCCCACCAACATTTCCCCCACCATTCCACTTTGTGGAAGAGCAGTGCACACTCCTGCCATGCCATCAGCCTTTCATCTGTTTCTTCAGAGCTCCCAAAGGGCTTGTTGGCAAGTCCAAGGAAGGGTCCTGATAGAGGTGGAAACCCCAAGACTCTCCCTTCTGCAAGTCACAATTGCACTAAAAAGTAATCAGTGATGTGATATTACCCATACCTTCTACAATATGATAGTCTGCTTCATAGGATCTACCAAAGGCTTTCTTGGTAGCTTCTCCTTAGCAGTGTAACTCCTTATGGAGGGAGTGTAGGGTGGGTTCTTCTCTTTTTCCTTTTGTAACCAGGCAAAGAATTTTTAAATATTTAGCAGTTTTTTTGGCAAATAATCTGGGTGGCAATGGAAGGAGCTCTTAGGTGTTGCTCTTTTTTAATATTTATTTTAAATTGTGTTTTCAACGTGTTTTATTCTTATTAGCCACCTTGAATATAATTTTTTACAGTATAAATTCAATCAGTCAACTAATCAGATAAGATTTTCTCAACACAATGAGTTCAGTGCCCTGGTGGCACAGTGGTTAAATGCCTGTACTACAGCCACTCACTCATAGACCACAAGGTTGCGAGTTCAATACTAACCAGGGCTCAGGCTAGACTCAGGCCTGCATCCTTCCAAGGTCGCTAAAATGAGTACCCAACTGTTTGGGGGCAATGAGCTTACAATTGTAAACTGCTTAGACATCCCATAGCATGATATGAAGAGGTATATAAATGAAGCTGCTTTTGCTTTGCAATGCAGAGCTGTAAGATTTATTTGAAATCTTGTTCTCTGTGAGAAACAAATTGTCAGCCTTCATGAGATTTTTTTTCACTCCGTGCCAAACAAAAAAAGCTGTTCTTTTAACTTTTTAATTTTTTATACTGTATTGTATTGTATTGTATTGCTTTTCGCAACCCCACCCCCACTCCCAGTTTTGTGGAAAAACCTATTTGGGACAAAAGTAATATTTCCGAGTAGAAAAAACATTTTTAATCAGAAAAAAAATACAAAAAAATCACTCAAAATGCACCAAAACCTTATAATTTAGTAATGCAGGAAAAAATTATTTCAAACTTTTCCTTCTTGAATGCAATAAATGAAAATTCAGTTCAATAGGACTTATTCCCACATAGGTGTGCCTGGGAATCTGGCACCTTACTGTCGCACATAGTTTGCAGGGAGCATAATGTTGACATTTTAGAAGGAGCCTGCAAATAATCAGAATCTCTTTTCAGCTAAGTTTTCAATCCATTCTTCTGGTTTAGAAACATCTCCTTCTTCTTGGGGTAGGGCAAGCCTGCCCAAGTGAAGCAAATCCTTATTCTGAGCCACATGTAAAGCAACAGCACATCCACTGCAGCTTGTTAGTGCACATTTTGGACAATGTTAACAGGATTTCAAATATTCAGAACAAGCAAGGTACCTGCTTTAAGTCCTTAGGAGAAGCTAAAAAGACTATTAACAAGCTGAGTCCATAAAAAACATCTGTTCCAGTCATGCTGCTGGTTTTTTATTAGTCCTTCAAATCTGTAGCACAGATCTCTAGAGCAAGAAAAATGCTCTAGTGTGGAGTGCAATTTCCAATTTCTAACCTGATTTTGTTGATTCATACATATGCATGACTGAAGTTATCTTCCTGAATACAAAGACCAACCTCTTCCCTCTTATTTCTCCCCCTCCCCTTTTTGGACTGTACTTTGTTTATTTTCCTTGAAATGCCCTTGAAATTTCATTTGCTCAGTGAAACCAAACAAATAATTGCATACTAAAAGGGAAATGAAGACTAGGAAGCAAAGTAATTTGCAACATCAAATATTCCCCTTCTGTGGTTAACATTCACAGCAAGGAGGAGATAGCAATAAACAGCCGACTGTCTTAAATGCAATAACTAATGCCAATGTCAAATGCATGAAGTGAAAATATCTTAGGATATGCCTTCGCAGCTCGGTGTAGCGCTGTTAAATGGAATATGCTATATAATATAATAGGAGCCAGACTTGTCATATTTTCCCTGATCTCTTAAAGAAAAATACCAATGTAACCATAATATGGCTTACATCTTTATATTTCATGGGACTTTGAGATGGAGCTTTGAAAAAGGTCAAGCTTTAAAAAGGAAAACTGTCAGGATTTCTAAAATTGAGAATAATTTGCCAAACCATTAAAAAAAAAAACCTAGAGAGACCATAATCTTTTCACTGAGGACACTATTGTTTCTAAACAGGGCTGTAAGTATACAAATTAGGTATGAGTGGAGCTTTTGCAATGTTTTCCAGTGTGAAAATAAGGAGTCAGGGCAGTTTGACACAAAATTACTTCAGCAAAGCACAATAGGCCAAAGGTGTGACTTCATGTGACAACCAGGGATGTCCATTGACTTACAGCAAGGATAAATTTGGTCCATTTTAACTGCGGTGTTTCCCTCAGCACAACAACCTCAGAATTCACATGGTGAAGAACAGTTTTCACTGTGTGCCAAGTGTGAAATGCTGTTGGAAAAGATGTATGTAAAAGTTTATAATTAAAATTGGCATTTCTGAGTTCGCTGCTTGTAGTGTTGGTCTTGCTGGGAAATGCCATTGTTTGTTCCACTGTGATAGCAATGGAGAAAGGAAAACACTATGAAGAGCATAGACTGTTTGGCCTACACAGGAGAATTCTTGTGTTAATGGTGACATTAACAGCGTTGGTACATGAAGTACTTTGGGACAATGAAATCTGTTCTCACAACTTTAAGGCCTTTTCTCTCCCACCAGCCATTATTTTAATCTACACTTGCTGTTACATAAGGGAATGGCACTAGATACATTTTAGAAACATCAATGGCCTTGGTCAGGATGTTCATATAAGCAAACATATGCAGTTTGATGATATTCTGATTGTGTTCAGACAAATAGAAGATAGACTAGATAGGCTTCCTTTTGATTGTACCATCCATGTAATATTGGTATCTGACTTATGGTGGCCGTAAGATGAACCTAGCACAGGGTTTTCTTGGCAAGATTTCTTCAAATGGGATTTCCCCTTGCCTTCTTCTGAAGCTGAGAAAGTAGGACGTGTTCAAGGTCATCCACTGGGTTTCTATGGCCAAGCAGGGATTCAAACTTTGGTATCCCAGAGTCCTTAGTCCAACATTCAAACAATTGCATTACACTGACTCCCATGCCATCCATGCAAAGTGTTGGAAAGGCCGGGGCAAATGAAGAGATATTTTCTTGTGTATGTGGTTATCTGAACATCATTTGAAGCCTCAAACTAATGAGTTATGAGGTTGTCAGGTAATCCATTTCCCATTCCCCTGATTTCAGAGCCAAAACATAATCTTTGGATGTCATAGGTGATGCACTCCTTTGTATCACAGGGGTATGTGATTGTGAGGTCACTGATGGTTTACCCTTTCTAAAATCACAAAAGAGTGTATGTGTGATGTATGAATGTATGCCTTGAAACAGTGAGATAGACAATGTGTATTTCATTCAATACCTTTGAAACAAATGTTATATGCAGTGAACTCTTCTTATCTACAGACTTGCCATCTGTAGATTTGAGCTTCTGTGGATGGCAAGACCTGTTGCTTTAAATGGATGCACTGACAGCCTCACACAAATTGTGTGGCCATGGGAAAGAATGGGATTTGAAGTCCCGCGTTTTTTGTTATCCACAGGGGGGTTCCGGAACAGATCCCAAACTGATAAGAGACAACTGTACAACCACAGTTCTCAAATGTTGGTCCTCCAGATGTTTTAGATTTCAGTTTTGAGAAGCTCCAGCCAGATTTGCCAAAGGTCCAGGATTCTAATTCAGAACATCTGGAGGAAGAAAGATTGAGAATCACAGAGGGGCTAGTTCTATGTAGGCTAATACTAATATATTCTTACAAATTTTAGTATGCTGAAAGAACAGTAAATCAGATATATAGACATTTCCTAAACATTGTCACATGAAAATTAGTGAAGGATGACTTAAAATACATAGTTGTTGCTGTTAACTGCTCTCATGTCACCTTTAACTAATAGTGACCCTATGAATGAGAGACCTTCAAAATCATTATCACATCATGTCTTGCAGACTTGGAGCTGTGGCTTCCTTAATTGAGTCTACCCATCTGGAATGCAGTCATCCTGTTTTCCTGCTGCCTTCTACCTTACCAAGCATTATTGTATTTTCTAGTGAGTATGGGCCGATGCAGATAGCCTGTTTGGGGTGGCTCTGGGTTGCCCTGGGAGTGGCAGATCAGAGCTGTAGCAATCTCACACTGTGGCTTGATCCTCTTTTTTGCCGCCCCCAAAAGAGTGGCAAAATGCCAATGCAGCTCTTTTGTGCCCTTTTGGCACAGCTATCTATTCTGTGTATTACAAGCTTCCAGTAGGACCAGAGCCTTTTTTTTAGTGCTAAAAGGGTGGAATGCATGACTGAAAAGGTGTTATTCTTTATTCTTATTTTATTGATTTTAAATTAAATTAAAATTTTAATTTAGTTTTACTAATGTCAAAGTGTATGGTCTGTGTTGTTCATATTGTTTTGACTGGTTATCACTACAACTTACTTTGGTAAGAATGGCAATGTGTTTTGAGGGTTTCTTTTAAAAATGGGAATAGGGAATTTTCTACTGGATATACATACATGCTTTGGATGGGGCTGTAATCTAAGTCTGTGCATCATTCACTTCAGCTGACAGCAGAAGGGTCTCTATGTGCTCTAGAGGCCTGAGGGTGAAGGCAAAGGGGGAGCAGCTTCTGTTTTTGTTTTCCTTTGGCATAGCAGGCTACACAGGAATTCTGTGTAAAAACCATTCCAATCCCACACCCTAAATTTCCTTCTCTTCCCCCCCCCACCCATCTCCATTTAGGGTGACAAAAACCTCTCAACAGGAACCAGTTTCCATGCTGTAGACTGGAGCTTCAAGAGCTTCACCTCATGGGATTCAGTCAGGGAGGAGAAATCTTTGGACTCCTGAAGTATTTGATCTGATCCAACAGTGAAGCTAGGCTCCACACCCAGCACATGCCAAACATGTTTGTTGGCACCTTGAAAATCTCACACTGGCTCCAGAAGGACCTCCCCTCTCCACATGTTGCCAGGGGTCCGTTCCTGGTGGCTGCCTTCACATTCCTCTTGACAGGTTCCAATGCTGCAGGGTTGACTACATTCCTTTTTGTTCATAGTCACACTGATGTATTTGGTGAAGTGTGAGCCTGAGAGAAGAGACAAGGGGGCAGCACCAAATTCGGCAGTCCAGCAAAAAGGGGGCAAGTTCTAAATAAAAATGGCTCATAAATCACTACATGAAAAAATAAAAAATCTGAATCTAAATTTAATTCAGATATCCCATATGCAATTATATATATTCCCAGCTGGCTACACATTACACATGTCTCTCATGTTACTTTGTTTTTATTACACTTTTCATATACTGGTTTTCATGTTATGTTTTTAGTCAGTGTTTTCTTTTTAGTCTCTATTTCATTATTTTTAACCACTTTGAGTGCCTTTTTGGTAGATAGGTATAAATGTCATTTGTAGATTGTATTATTTGAAGGATAGTTTGAGGAAGAGGCTGAAGAAAGGCCTTGATATTAAAGCTCCACATACACCTTGGCTTGTCTCTTTTTCTGTTAGACTCTGAACCTGAATCTTTTCTTGATCTTCACTTTTGATAAATGAATGTTAGGAGTAAAAGATGAGGGCTGGAGCTACTATAGCTCTTAGGAGAGTTTCCTTTGCATTGTAGAAAAGGGAAAGGCAGGAGATCTTTGCGGCTCCTTCTTCCACTTGCCCTTTCCATGACATCTGAAAAAGGTCCTCCAGAGCAGTGTGCACTCATGAGAACGCAGGAGGAATTAATGACTGATATCTCATGACCACCTTTCTTCAGCATAGAGCCACCACTGAGTCCCATCGTCTTCCTTAACAAAAAAGACCTTCTGTCCATGGAATGGCCAACACATTGTTAATCACATTTCCAGATAAACCAAACATTGAAATCTACCACATTTTAGATATTATTAAACAATTCTGAGAATCAAACAGAGTCTGAGAATTGTATTACTGCAAAGAAACTAGTAAATAATCTAGTCTAACCCAATGCTGATGCAGGAAGTCCACAGCTAAAGCATTCCTGATAGATGGTCACCCAATCTCTGTTTAAAAACCTGCAACAAAGAAAAGTTGTCATTTTCCATGGTAGTCCATTCTACCACCAAACAGCTCTTATCATCATGAAGTTGCTCCTAATATTTAATCTGTCTAATTATTTATTTGTAATTTGAATCCATTGTTTCAAGTTGAAATCCCTAGAGCAGCAGAAAACTCTTTTTTGAATTTGTTTAAACAAACAAACACCAAACCATTAAAGTCTGAATATTTTCTAGAAGTGATTGAGAAATGGAAATACTGAATTCCATCTCCTTTTCTCTTTTAAGAGTTTAGTCATGCTTATCAAAAGATGAATATTGGGGGGGGGGGGGGGGAGGTGGTTTTTTTTTAATCATAGCCACACTGCAGACATTCTTCCTTTCCCAATTACATTCCTATTTAATTAGGAACATTTCAACCTGAGCAAATAAGTTATGCAATGATTAATCCATTAAACCAGAGCTAATCTGATTCCATTTCATTTTGATTTTGCTCCATACCACCAGTACAGCAAGTGATGTCATCTTTCCTGCAAGGTGCCCATGACTCAGCAGGCACATTAGAAATGCCAGCTTTAATTAGGAAGGCTTATTTTGCAAATATGTTTCACAAACCTACTCACCAGTGATAATGCCAGATCTCTGGGCTTCAGAAACTTTGATACAGCTTTCTTAAGCTATGGATAAAAGGGGTTCAGACCATTGCAACCTCAACCTCCATATTCAAGGCATCACTAAGAATAAATTAGAGGTTTTGAAAAAAAGGAAAAATGAGCTGCAAGAAATACTTGCTTCCTCCACCCCAGTATCATTAAAGTCTACATCAAGGAACATGCTGGTTTGTTCAGTCAGTGTGTGAAAATCAGGTCTTACTCACCCTCACCAATTCCCCTTGCTTTTGGGTTCCTATAATTCCTATCATTGGGTTCCTATAATTCTTATCATAATGTGATAATGCCAGTATGATCCAGAATTCAGGTTGCCAGGTCAGCAGCATGCCACTCCCTTCAACTTCACCCCCAAACCTAAAACTGGGGGATGGGGATGATGACAGACCCTTGTGATGTTACATCATTAGGTCTCCCCTCAGTCCCTTCTCTTTGTGCCTAATTTTTGTGTGTGTTGTTTAAATACAACAAATGTATTTGCACTCAGCCAGTCAGCTCTGATCCCAACTGGAGATGGGTGCTCAGGCCGTAATGCCATCCCCCCCCCAAAAAAAATCAAACTTTCTCTTCTCCCTGATATTTCTCTCTCTGACTGAAGACCAGTAGACAAACTGTAATTCCCTTTAGAATTGACATTTTTTCCCAGAACTGATAAGATCCTTCCACTGTACAGCTCTCAAAGAACAGCAGACATACACCACAACTTGGAAAGGTTACTTTTTTGGACTACATCTTTCAGTGGTCATGCTGGCTGGGGAATTCTGAAAGTTGTGATTCAAAAGCATAGCTTTTCTAAGTTCTGACACAGATCAGCTTCCCTCAGGCTAGGATAATAAAATTACAATCACAAGAAATTAAATAAGTAATGACTTGCTGTCCTTTCATGACATCCTCATCTGCCTCAAATTGCTGAAGGGTAGATGCCAGACCTGCAGGTGTGGCTTTTTGTTTGAGAGGACTACAGTTTAGATTCTAAGAACAAATCTTTGGGCACAAGATTCTTTAATTTTTAATTTGGTGTACAGTTGGCTGTTCAGATCTATGGGCTTTGGACCCACAGATTCAATCATCTGCAGATCATCACACCTCATATTATGAAATGGCAATGTGACTGTGGACATGCTGAAACGTGCATATTCACATTGCTGCCACTTAATAATGTGGGGTGTGATTATTTACCTTTTTTCATATCTACAGGAAGTCCAAGAACTGAACTCACATGGATCCAAAGGGCCAACTGTATTCTCAGTGGATCCTGACAGGCTGTTGTGTGCTCACCAGGATGTAGTCTAAAATATCTGGAGGGCACCAGGATGGGGAAATCATTGTTTATATTGTTATATAGACAATAAACTAGAATGTGAGATGCGACTGTCTTTCTTCTTCCTCAGTTCACTGGACCCAAGTCTCCAGACTTCAAATCATCCTTTGTCTAATTACTTTTTCCAGTAGTGTACAGAAATGTCTTCCCATTTCAAGACAATGAGTGTAAATCTTTACTTTTTTTTGGCTTATTTTGTTCTTGAGCTAAAGGTAAAAACAACAACAACAACAGCACACAAGAATAAATAATTTCAAAATTCCCCCCCTGCACAGCAAACTTATAAGAGTTCTTGTCCATTTTGCATTTTTTGATACCTTGGCCACAGTTCATTTCTGCACAAACTTGGTTTTTTGTGTGCAGAAACATTTTTGCCAGGAAAACTGTATTTTGCATAAAATCTTGCATTTTTCAAAGAAAAGTCCTGAATTATAAAAATTCCTCAGTTGACCACTTTGTCCCTTTCTCTTTAAGAATTTAAAAAATATGTCTAATGTCCTAGGTGAACTTTTACCCCAGTTCTTCTTTCAGTCCTTTTGAAAGATTTTATCTCACTTTCTTCAACTCCAGCCCACGGCCACCTGAACTTCCTGTTCTTTAGGAGATACTTTTCACTGCCTGAATTTCTTTAGCCAATTGGCTGTTGTTGACAACCTGTAGAACTCCAGAGCCAGTTTGGTGTATTGGATAGAGTAGTCAACTACAATAGGGAGATCTTGGATATAATCTCCACTCTTCCAAAAACCTACTAGGTGATCACATGCTATTCTCTCTCAGTATTTCTTAAGGTTGTTAATTGTGAAGACAAAGGCTGTATCTACACTGCAGGATTAATTCAATTTGACACCACTTTAACTGCATGGCTCAGTGATAGCATGGATATCTGGAATTTGTGAGATATTTAGCCTTTTCTGTCAGAGATCTCTGGTGCCACAGCAAACTACAAATGCCAGGATTCCATAGGTGGAGCCATAACAGTTAAAACGGTGTCAAATTACATTAATTCTGCAGTGTGGCAGCTGCCTTAGTAGAAGGGCAACCACGTAAATTACCTTGAGTTCATTTGAAGAAAGGTAACCTATAATTGTATAAATTCCTGCTTGTTCTTCAGATTGTATAGAGTTGATCCCAGTCAATCCATGAGTGGAATACCACACTTGATATGCTCCTACCATTTAGAAGATGGTGGTGGCAACTTTGTACTGATTTCCATCCCCCCACCCCCATTTTCTTTGCTACTCCCCTCCTCAAAAGCTGCTCTTAAGGATCAGGGGACCCACAAGAACAGCATGGAATGTAGGAAAATTGCAGAAATCACTGTTCCTTTGCTAAAAACGTGTGCTAGGCAGCAACACAATGCAGACTCTGGCCTCTGAAATATTAGAATAGTTAGTGAGAGCTTACTTTCTCTGGGATACAATCAACATTGAGTCTGTTTTTCTCATTAAAATAAGATATTAACCTTTTAAAAGAGAAAATATACTTCAAAAGGATAAGAGAAATCTAGTTCTAATGAACCATATTTGCTCCTTTTTGTTAGGATAAAGTCAAGGTGTCACTTCTTCAAGAGAAGGATCAAATGATATCAGTCTAACTCAGAAGACTTCTGAGATGTTTCACAGAACTCTTTCTCTCAGATTCTTCTCTCTTCAGACATTCCGACAAAACTGTTTCCTGGGTAATCTGGAATATTTCCATGTTAAATTATACACATTAGCTCAGCTGTTCAGTTTCAGAGGTATTAAGTTATCTTCCATGCAGAGTTGTCCTGATTCCTGCTGTGCTGGACCCTGAATTGCCTGCCCTAGCATCTATGGCTTGCTGTGAAGTATTCAACAACACATTCAGTCCCCACACCAACAGATGCAACATTATTATACTTGCTTCTACCAAGAGTATTGTGCTGATGGGGACTTGGGGAGGGCTGTTGAACATTTATTTTGTTTGTTTAATTTATATATGTTGCAGCGGCTCAAGTGATTAAGATGCTGACTCTGTTGATTGCAAGATCATTAGGTTGGCAGTTCGAGGCCCAGCTTGATGCTGCATGATACGGTGAGCTCCTGTCACTAGTCCCAGCTTCTGCTATCCTAGTGGTTCAAAAGCATGCAAATGCAAGTAAATAAATAGGTACCACTTTGGTGGGAAGGTAAACAGCATTCTGTGCAATCCTGCTGGCCACATGATCACAGAGTAGTCTCTGACAACGCTGGCTCTTCGGCATAGTAACGGAGATGAGCACCCATGACTTGACAACCTTGTTAATGGGGAATACCTTTACTGTTATTTAGTTTATATCCTAACTTTTTCCCAACAAGGGACCCAATGCAAATTCTTCAATATAATGCATGGAAAAATGCATGAAACTCGCTTCATGATACAAGCTATCAGATGCATGGTTGTTGTTGTTGTGTCCGTTCAAGTCATTTCTGACCTTGGAACCCTAAGGCAAAACTATCATGGGATTTTGTTGGCATATTTCTTTAGAGGGGGTTTGCCATTGCCATTTTCTGAGGCTGAGACAGTGTGAAATGTTCAAGCTGGGAATCGAACCCTGATCTCCAGAGTCATAGTCTAATGCTCAAACCACTATGCCACACTGGCTTACTAACACCAAGGAGCAAATATGCATTTCTTGCCAATATCTTTAATACTGTGATGTAGAAGTTTTTAAAATGCTAGGTAAGCCTGTATGGGATGCAGTGGCTCAAGTGGGTAAGACAGTGACTCTGTTAAGCTTGAAGTTGTTAGTGATACACAATATACAATATCCAAAAAGTGGTAAAACTTTAAAACCGCTGTAGAAAAATGTTTTCATGCGCTATTGTACCAAATTTTTTTGTTTGTTTGTTTTTGTTTTTGTTTGTTTGTTTGTTGGCTCTTTTCTCTTTTCATTTTCTTGTATTTAATCTATGTGTTTGTTATTTGATTGCTAATTTTACATTGGTATGTATTATTTGTAAATATTTCATAAATAATAATAATAATAATAATAATAATAATAATAATAATAAAAAGACACTGTTGATTGCAAGATCGGCAGGTTGGCAGTTTGAGGCCTGGGTGAGGTCCTGTCACTAGTCCCAGCTTCTGCCAGCCTAGCAGTTCAAAAGCATGCAAAGTAGATAAATAGGTACCACTTTGGTGGAAAGATAACAGCATTTTGCGCAGTCATGCTGGCCACATGATCAAAGAGTAGTTGTCAGAGATGACTTGACAACCTTAGTAATGGAGATGAGCACCACCCCCTATGGTCGGACATGACTTGACAACCTTGTCAACGGGGAATACCTTTACCTTTATCTTTAAGCCTGTATATAATTGATTTGACGTCTATCACAAGGCCCATGGGCTTAATCTGGCACACCAGGGCTTTTAGTCATACCCTCTCAAGTTCCTTGCTTGTCCCTCCCCAAAGTATTGACTTCTCAGAAGGAAGACAGGGCAGAAGATGGGGATCTCCATACCTGGTTTCACTTCCCTCAGTCTGGAGATTCCTGCAGCCACTGCAAAAACAAGATGCTAGTTTTCTGTAGCTATTGCATTCTCCATCCTGTGGAGAAGGAAAGAGCAGGCTTGTACCTTTAAATTTCTAATTCTGAGTGATCATTATTTGATCATTAACATCTTACAACTAGGATGAATTAGAGTGAGTGGATACTGTATGCTCTTTTTTGAGTTATGCCTCATGTGGTTTTCTATCATATTTGTGTCTATATTTGAGGCTAAAATTAGCCAAGGACAGACTTTGATAATTCTGGCAGATTGGTTGTAATTTTTTTTTAAATAAAATAAAATATTAAATACTAATAAAAATTAATGGAATATAAAATTGGCCTACAGAAATTTTGTTTGTTATAGTTATTAATGTGACACTCAGCCTGTAGTGTACATTTAAGTACATAGTGGACAGTTTGCACTGTGGAATCTCTAATCTTCTACAGGTTGAATGTGTCAGTTTATTTCTCATAAGGTACCTCCCCCTGCTATTTGACATCTTGAATGCATTTCTTGTCAGTGTCTTTAACACACTGCTTTGTAAAAGTTTTTAAAATGCTAAGTAAGCCTGTATAGTCAGTACTTCATATCTACGGATTTTTTATCCATGAATTCAAAGTTCCATGGCTTGAAAATATTTTAAAAATATATAAATTCCAAAGAGAAAACCTTGATTTTGCCATTTGATATAAGGGACACCATTTTACTGTGCTATTGTATTTAATGGGACTTAAGGAATAACACATTTTGGTATTCATGGGAGGTTCTGGAACCAAACCCCAGCAGATACCAAGGACCCACTGTATATCATTGCTTTGACTTTTATCACACAACTGCAAATTTTAGTTACTCCATTGTTAAATAATTGTGGAATTTTGTAATAGCTGGAAATTGAGCGCTATACCATTCCTTTTTTCTTTTTTGTTTGTTTAATGCCAATCTCCTTCCTAAAGTACTACTGTAATGGTAAACTCTTCTTCTCTTCCTACTTTGGAAACATTACTTCTTGGGGATCATAATTTCCTTATGACTACTATCGTATATTGCGAGTTGTCTTGAGTCACAGGATTGAAAGAAATGACTGAGTGATTTTGGTGTTATGCTCACACTGCAAGTAATGCAAATTTATGAATATGATACATTAATTAAGCATACGCAGAGTGAATTCATTTGGTATCCCCTACTATCACATATAGCCATGTCCACTGCCCTCAATAGATTTTGTACCACAGATAGCCAAAGTAAGAGAGAATAGATCTAATTAGCTATACTCACCAAAAGGAGTCTACTTCCACTGAGTCACAAATTAAGTGTCTTGAATCAAATCTATTTTATTTATTTATTTACAGAAAAAGAAAAAGCAAGATGTAGGTACCTTTGGAGCAAGGGTTTTTCACTCTTGTGCATTAGACAAGAAACAGAAGCAGTTTTAAAAACTCAGGACTTTATCACATGGGCAAAAAAGACAGGCACATAGCTCTATGCTCTTGTCAACATCATGCAATAATGCAAAGATTTTCACACATCGCTATTATCGTGTGATTATCCAGTGAATAAAGCTGCAAAATTGCACCATTTTTTATTCATGGGATTTTCCCATGAATAAAAAGCAACATGATTTTGCTGCTTTATTCATGGGACAATCGCATGATAACGGCAACATTGCATGACATTGTGTAAAAATCTTCATGTTATTGTGCGATATTGATGGGTGCTATGCTCCCGTTTTTTGGGGGTTTTTTTTGCCATGTGATAAAGTCCTTAGATTGAAATGAAAATGTTCTGAGTTAAGTATAGGTAATTGATTTCTGAGGTAAGTAAGATGGATAATTTATGTAAAATCTATTTATTAATTATTTCTGAAAGGGAAATAATTGTCCATTATCCCTCTCGTCCCAGACAGCTAGACACATTTTTTTTTTTTTTTTGCTGTGCTGAAAGAGAAAGAGAGAGAGAAGTAGGCTAGCTGAAGAGATGCAGAGAAGGCATTGTAGTATATAAAGCCATGTTTTTCAATGCCTCACTGTTTCTACTCTGGTGCCTTCTCGCTGCCCATAGCAGCAGCATGAGTGTGTCACATGTGCAGACCAAAGTGCTCATACTCACATCTGGTGAATTAACAACTTGACAAGCTAATCAATGAGTTACTTCCCAGCTCTGCAGATGATACCATAGTTTGTGATCCATTTGCTTTTATGCATTAAATATTGGAGGCATTGCCTTCTTTCTTAGGTTATAGTAGAAATGATGAAGCTGGAATGTGTGTGTGTGTGTGTAGATGAATGAAATGATAAAGATGGAACATATATATGAACAGTTTCACTGAATGGTATGGAGTTGGAAAGATTACTTTTTTGGACTCTGGTTCCCATAATTCCCCAGAGGGATCAGATTGTATAAAAGAATGGCATATGGGCTTGCACCCATGCAGCTGTCTCATCCATAGGAATACAACTGATATTATCACCTTACAAAATATAACACTAAACGCCATTGAATGCTAATAGCTATATCAATCCTAACTTTGGATTCTTAGTTGTGTGTGCATGTGTGTGTGTGTGTTGTTGTTGTTTTAAAAAACTAGCCCCATAGAGCTCCAGAAAATAAATATTTTTGCCACGTGGCAGCAGTTGTGAAGTAAATATGTCCCGCTGCTCTGATCTTACATCCTGTCACATTAATGTTTCAGAGCACTCAATATAAATATTAAAACTAATAGCTTCTCTCTTCAGCGATTACTCCATCATTCCCTGAAATCATCATAAAACATTCAAAGCCTTTTAGAACATTTACACACTCGATTCTTATCGTGGGGAAAGGAGACTAAGAGAGCACTGCTCGCGAGCTTAAATAATAGTGAAAAGCTGTTTATGGAATATGCTTTATTTATTCATCATTTTGAGTAAAGTTTCAGTTCTGATGGGGTGGGGGGTTGGAATCAAAGTATAGCCACCATGGGGAAAAGGCTGAGATATTGCTTTTCTATATACTGAGGACTTGTTAAAAATGGGGGGGGGGGAGAAGAAGGAGGGATAGAATAAAAAAAGTAAAGTCCATGAGACTTTCAGTCCAAGGTCAATCAATGTAAGGACTGTAGGTACGTAAATAGCTAATGGATTGTAAAGACACATACTGGTGTTATGAATTTTTAACCAGAGACTCTTCAGGACAGACCCCTATAAATCAATGATGACTTTATTGGCTGGATCAATTATGCAAACTTTAAAACATTTAATGACAGGTAATGAACAAGTCTCAAGGGGCTGTCAGTCAACAGCCTTTTGCCATTGCAGTTATAGCAGCTTAAGTGAAAAGACTAGGTAGGAAGCCCTCCAAATAATGGAAATCAAAGAGGAACCAGAATTGAAGGTTATTCATTGCACCTCTCTCTCACTCCACCTCTCACCTCAGAGACCTTTCTAAGGAAGATGAGGTGCTCTTTCATAAGCATGTGTTCTACTCTGGGTATTTTAAATGACTATTAAATTTTTTAAAATGTAGCATTCTGTAGCTTTAAGCTCATTGCTCTAAAAGAAGCTTTTTTTTTTTTTTAAAGCAAATCATGTCTTTAAAGGAAAGAGAATGTAAGTGCAGAATGCACTGATATGTGGTTCAGGAAGAGCTGTTGGAGAATAAGTTTACTTTGCATCCATAACCAGCTTTAGTATCCTTTACAACACATCTAAGATGAAATGGGTAGTTCCTAAGATAAGATCCTAAAACAGACCATATGATTTCAGCAACCACATTGCATCTGCTCCACTAGAGTCTGTATTTCCTTAAATTCACCTCCAACACCTGAGCAGTATTTTGATTTCTGAACATGCTACTGTTTATAGAAGACTACTGTTACTCATTTGAAATTCACACTTAAATGCTGAATTGAGAGGGAGAGAGACAGAGAAAGAGAAAGACAGACAGATAGAGACAGACAGATACTAGCAGCAAAATAAAACATTGCAAAAATCTAAAAGTACTCAATCTTAAAATATCTGAGTGAATAACTTGTTCTTCACCTGAACCCCAAAAGGTTATAACAGATTCATACAGTAAGGGTGTGTCTGGAAATAACATTCTGCAGATGGGACATAATCACATATCCTCCAACTGTCCTGATTTGGCAGGAACAGTCCAGATTAGTCTTCTGTTGTTCCACATTTTCAGCTGCTCTTAAAATGTTCCTGCTTCCTTCACTTCGTCGCACTTCCCCCTTTGTCCCCAGCTTACTTTACTTGCTGCAAGTTTAGTTCAAAGTGCAAAAGTAGTTTGCACTAATTTATTAAGCAAGCAGATGACCCCCCCCATGTGTGTAAAAGCAGTGCCTGCAGGGGTTACTCGCTTCTTTCTGCATGTCCCCAAAGAGTTTGGCTGCTCTACTCACCCCACCCCTCCCTCTTTTTACTTTTCATTCACACACTCTCCCACTCAGGGCTGGAGCACATGCACATTAGAAGGTTCAAAAAGTAAATTAGCATAGAGTTTTAGCCTTGTAGGTATATTGATACAGTACTGATAAGCTGGGCTTACAAAAATGTTTTTATGGTTATAGCTACACAAAATCTTTCATAGACATTCATTTTGGTGTCACCCCCTCTGATTGTGCCACCCAGTGCAGTTCACCCCTCCGCATTCCTCTAGTGACTCCACTGAGGACACCTGGACCTTTGGTCGTAGAGTCTGTGTAATTGTAGCTGTGTATGGGAGAAGGCAGTCCTTCAGGTAACTTGGCCCCCAAGTTGTTTAGGCCCTTATAGGTTAAAACCAGTATTTTGAACTGGTTCCAGAAACAGTCTGGTACCCAGTACTAGTAGCAAATCACTGGAATGATACAATCTTGCTGTCCACTTTCAGTTCATTGTGTAAGCTGCCTGCTTTGAACTAACTGAAGTTTCCAGACTGGTTTCAAAAACCAAGTATAGCACATTACAATAATTCAAAGAGGAAGCTATCACAGCATGAATAATGGTGAGTTACTTCTGTCTTAGTAGGCTCATACTTAGTATATTAGCTTAGGTTGATAGAGAGTACCATAAGCCATTGAAGTGGCAATGTGCCTCTCAGTGACTGACAATGATAGATGTAAGAGCACTCCTGAACTATGAACCTGATCGTTCAAGAGGAGTGCAAGCCCCTTCACAACACCTCTTAACTGGAAAGAAGTACCACCCACAAACAGTATTTCTGTCTTGTCTGGATAGAATCTTGGTTTGTTGCATCCACAGTTAGGAATGGATGAGGAATCCAATTTCAGTTCAAGGTTGTCCCAATCTACAATTTCCAGACTTTCCAAGGAGCAGACATTCTTTGTGCTCTGCAATTCTCACACGGATGGATGGCTGCAGATGCATGAAAAAGTATGCATAGAAAAAGATGCATGTTTCATATATACACAAAATGCTGCTTAAAATGCTTTTGTCAATGAAGGAATCATTCAAGTAATGCACAAAATGTTAAACATATGCACAAATGTATATACAGATAGGGAGCAAATAAAGGTATGGTTTTCATCCCATGAAAAAATGTATCCGTTGAGCCAGGTATGGCTTAGATGTGAAGGAAGGAAGAGGAGAATGTCCATAGATGAGGACTTCAGAGTTTTATACACTTTTAGCTGCCACCCTTCTGATGCTAACTTTACTGCCACTGCCACCAAAAACCAGACATTTTCACTGCAAGCAGACAAGATCCAGCCATGTGGTGATGGTAGCAAAAAGCAGTTTCACTTTTAAAGCCAGTATGGGATAGTAGTTTGAGTGTTAGACTCTGACTACGAAGGTCAGGGTTCAATTCCTGGCTCAGCTATGAAACTCACTGGGTGACCTTGGGCCACTTGCTCTCAGCCTCAGGGGAAAGTAAAAAGCAAACCTCCTCTGTACAAATCTTTTCAAGAGCCTCATAGCATTATTAAACAAACCCAGCAAGCAAACGAAAAGACCCTTCCTCGTGACTCTCATTCTCTTCAGGTTGTAAAAGTGTGGGAGCGCATTATAAAAGCATCATTTTTGCCAAATGGATTGTTTCAGCTTGGCAAATGGGGCATTTGTACAACACTTTTATGACCCTCTCCCATGGTTTTACAACTGGAAGAGAACGAAAGAGAACTATGTCATGTGGAGGGAGAAAAAATACACTTGTCTTTTCGTTTGCCTGCTGGGTTTGTTTTATAATGCACTAAGGCTCCAAGAAAACCCTGTGATAGGTTTGCCTTAGTTTGGCATAAGGTGGAAATGACTTGAAGACACACAACAACAACAAGGTATGTGCAGGCAGCACATCATCTTGTAAGTGTGATTCTGCTTTTTAAAAAAGCAATTCATTTCTTGTGCATCTTGTCTGAAAGGGGAAAAGAAAGATTGCCACTAAATTGAGTGGCACAGTGGCAGCATGAAACACTTGTCTTGTTCAGGAAGTGCCATGTGGTTCACTGGAAGTTGTCTATGCCAATGTGATGTTAAACAGCACAAAGATAAAACTGAGCAGTGTGAAAGAAGCTATTGTAATTGTGGTGGGGCAGAACAATGATCTTTCACAATACCTTCTGGAACTGGCCACCCAGGAGGTGAATCACAATGGTACCCCAATATCCAACTTTTGTAAGCTATTTGGAGTGATATCAATGTCCATTGTACCAAAGGCTGCTAAGAGATCCTGGATAATTAGGAAGGTCAGAATCTGTGCTGCCTCATCATTCTCTCTCTGGGCATAATTAATTCCATGAAACCAGCAAAGTTGATTCTGTTCCAAAATCAGACTTCAAAATAGACTGATATGGATGCAGATTCAGTATAGTGTACTGGCTTGAGTGTTGGACAATGAGACTAGAGTTTGAATCCCCACTTGGCAATTGAAATCTACTGGTTAGCTTTGGGCAAGTCATACTCTCTCAGCCTTAGAACCAATCTCTGAACCAATCTTGCTAATGAGACCCAGTGACAGGTTCCCCTTAGGGTCATGATATGTCAGAAATCACTTGACAACACACACACACACACACACAGCAGAAGCAGCAGCAGAAGTAGCAGCAGCAGCAGCAGCAGCAGCAGCAACAACAACAACATGGATGCAGAAAATCAGTTACATCTAAGAGTGCTTGTAACTTGCTACTTCCTTAAGTACCTTGCCTAGGAAGAGGGTACTCACAACTGGCCTAGTGTTGTTTTCATCTTCAGAGCCCAGGTTAGGTTGTTTGGGGCATATGTGTGTGTGTCACCTCTATTAAAGAGACTGATGTCACCCAATCTCTCAGAGTGGAACTGGTAACTTCCTGAACCCAACCAGATCTCTTTTTCTGTATTCAACATAGAAAGCCAGGTTGGGCAAAGGGACATGCATACACTGCCCTTAGGTGAGTCTAAACATATGTTCAATAAACATTTGGAATCTCCTCCACCAGAATTCCAGCCGTCATCCCACTCACTTATTTCCTCATCTCTTTGATGTATATGAAGGTGCTGGATGAGTTCTGCAATGAAAGAGAGGGTGCATAGACATGTTTGTACTGACCATCTGGGAGCTGGGATTTGTTTGTATTCCACAGAGTGACTAGGGCACCAGCAGGAGAACTGGCTACACCAAAAGGAAAATCCCCCAGAGCTCTCTGGAATCCATCAAAATCCATTACCCTCCAAGGATGGATCATTTTAATAGGAAACCTGTCCTAGCAGAGGGGAAAAGCTACTGACACTCTAGACCTCAACTGGAAATGACCTGACCATGAGAGGGAGCAGACGTTAAATATGTATATGTTCTTTCCAGCTTCAGTTTGCATCATTTGGGAGAAAAGTGGGATATAAATCAATCAAACAAACAAACCTCATTCAGTCTCTACTAACTTTGTATGGGTTAGAAATGCTATTTGTCATTGCTCTTCTTCCACTCTTTTTCTTTTTTGCTTTACCCCTCCCCCCAATCCCAGTGCATGACCAGCCTTTCCATCTCCTACCCTCCCCCCCCGTGAGCTGTAGTCTAATTTCTGTAAATTATCTAAATTCTGATGCATACACATATGCATAGGCGCATAGATACTTGGAGTCAAGAATAGGCAAAATTCATCAGGCAGTTGAATTACATAATGTAAGGATCTATGCTCTTCCAGTAGTGAAGAGGCCACAAATGAAGCCAGAAACTGAGAGACTGGGTTTGAACAGTGATAGGAACTACTTGATTAAAATCAAGTATGTTTTTACATTTTAAGTTTGGTGATGAAAATGGGAAAATTAAAATTTCTTTTTAACTCATGTGATTGACCTAAGCTGGAATCTCTAGTAGTTATTAATTAAGTGATTAATTAATTAAATGTGATCCAGAGCTAAACAGCCAATTTTTTTTACATTATCTATTTGACTTCTTACCCAAAGCCCATTTCTCTTAGATTTTTCAAAAATTACATATTTCTTTTTGTTCATCTCCAAGAGTGAAGAAATTATAAGGTTTAAGTTGTGAGATTCAAAAAACTTATTCAACAGTAGTCCCAGTGGAATGAATTGGATTAACGGATGTAGATAGTTTTTAATTGATCTTCCTGAATTTCATCTGTAAAAATGGTACAGATACTAAAGGATCCCTGTTACTGAAAACAGTCATTTATTTTCCATCTATAAAATTTGGCTTTAGATAATTGTAGAAATACTTGAAATCCATGTGGAGTAAAGATTAAAAAAAAGAAAAGGAATAATTTAAGAACATAATTTTAGGCAACTTTCTCCTCTCATTTACAAAAATCTTTTTCAAAAATCAATCTGTCCCACAAAAGTTCAATCCAATGTACCCAATAATGTTTAGGTCTTACCAAAGTTGAGGTAAATATTCACTGATATGTGTTTGTATAAATATATTAAGATCTGTTTAATTTTTGTTAAATTGTAATGAAAAAATGGATAAATCATTGCAATAAAAACAAGAAATCACCACAAACCTGATGTATTAATAATCAAACTTATGATTATCAACTGGAAAACTGAAACATGTTGAAAAATAATTTGAAATGTGTTTATTTGATGTAAAATAAAAATGTAATTAGAATGTTGAAATAGGACTTGAGAGATCCAGTTTCAGGTTCCCCAGAGCCATGAAATTCAAAGAGTGACTTTGGGACATGCAGCTTGTTCCATCTCACATGGCTGCTATGAGGATAAAGCAGGAGAGGAGGGCAATGCATGCCTTTTTTTCACAGAGAGGTGAAGCATAAATATGAATATAAGTAAACATGTATTCGTCTGTAAAGAAAGGATTTTTCTCCTTAAAGTAACATAAAGATAATTTCAATGCAGTAATAATTGCAAAGATAGCTACTTCATCCAAATGGGCTTTAAAATACTATAGATCATATATGCATGCATGGCAAATTATTAATTTTAGGTATTTTAATAAATGCAGATGGGTATAATAATTTTTTGTTTACTTTAATGCATGATTAGAGTATGATAATGTAGTTAATTCCAAGAGTAAATTTTTTTAAACTGACAAGCAATAAGGGAAGCTTGGAAAGGTATATGCAGAATTCTTTTTTTGCATTTTCATTAATTCTTCATGAAACACTACCAAGAGGCTTCTCATGTGTCCTAGAAATCTCAGTTTTGAAGTTTAGCCCTTGAATTTTGGCAGGCATCCATGTGAGAATCAATAAGCCTTGAGGAGAACTTTGAGATGGTCTCTTATTTCTAAAGACCCATCTCAGTAATGGAAGTAATAGAAGCCATCAAAAAGTTAAAACCAGGAAAGGCACCAGGACCTGACAGCTTCACAGCTAGATACTACAAAATATTGGAAGACTGCCTTTTATTACCTTTACATAAAGTGATATCAAATTTAAATGTTAATTCAAAACCTAATTCCTGGGGTAAAGCTTTAATAACACTGATCCCAAAAGAAAACAAAGATACTCTAGAAATAAAAAAATATAGGCCAATACCAGTATTAAATATGGACTATAAAATATTTATGTCAATTCTTGCAGACTGATTTAAAAGAGTACTAAAAGAATGGATCCAAAAAGACCAGGCAGGATTCTTACCAGGAAGACAAATTAAAGATAACTTAAGAGTAGTTATAAATTTAATAGAATTTTATGAAAAACACAATGAAAAAAATTGGCCATGATCTTCTTGGACACTGAAAAGGCATTCAATAATATGGGATTAAATGGGAGTTCATGCTTGCAGTTTTAGAAAAAAATGGGAACAGGTCAAAAATTCATAAATTGGATCAAGACAATATATAATGAATAAACTGCAAAAATTCTTATAAATGGAGAGAAAACATCCCTGATTAAAATAGGTAAGGGCACTAGACATGGATGCCCTTTATCTCCTCTACTTTTCTTAGTCATCAAAGAAATCTTATTAAGAAAAATAAGGGAAGATGAATTAATAAAAGCCCTTCATTAAAAGGACATATGTTTAATACTATAGCATTCACAGATGACATTGTTCTCTTTTTAGAAGACCCAACTCAAAGTGTAGAATGGGTAAATCAAATATTAACAGAATTTGGGAAATAGTCAGGATTCAAAATAAATAAAGACAAAACAGCTGTCATAACAAAAAATTATAGACAAAAAAAGAAATAAAATTGGAAAGATTAACAAATTTCAAAATTCAAAAGGTGGTAAGATATTTGGGAATAAATTTAACAAAGAAAATTCAAACTTATTTAGTAATAATTATGAGAAATGTTGGAAAGAAATAAAGAATGACCTTAAGAAATGGAATAAATTAGGTCTGTCATTAATGGGCAGAATAGTGGCAGTAAAAATGATGATTTTACCTAAACTATTTTATTTTCAGAATATTCCAATAATAATAAGTGAGATATCATTTAGAGCAGGGGTAGGCAACCTTTCCCCTTTAAGGGCCGAGGGACTTCAGCTCTCAGAATTTCAGGAGCTATTGGCCAACATGGGACTATTGGCCAACATGGCTGAGGCTTCTGGGAGCTGAAGTCCCTCAGCCCTTAAAGGGGAAAGGTTGTCTACCCCTGATTTAGAGAATGGAAGAAAGAGTTATCAAAATTCATTTGGGGAGGTAAAAAACAAGGATAAAATGGAAAATTATGCATGATTCAAAAGAAAGAGACAAGCTAGGTCTCCCAAACCTGAAATTGTATTTCCAAGTGAGCTGTCTGAATTGGATTTTGGAATGGATTAAGCTTCAAGATGTAAAATTATTAAAATTAGAATGCAAGATTTGGCCTACATGCGTACTTATGGTATGATAAAGGGAACGTTCATAAAGAATTTACAAATCAATATATAAGAAAACCACTTCTCCTGACTTGGTTATAATATAAAAATATATTATATCACAAAATATCTCTCTGGCTAGCTCCCCATGAGGCATTTATTAAAAGAGAAACACTAGGAAATAGAGGCTGGATATTATATAAAGATATAATAGAAAATAATAATGGACAATGGCGTATAAAATCAAGAGAAGAATCTTGGAAGAGGGAATCATCTGTAACTGGCTCCCCCACAGACAACAGCAAGATTCAAATTAGATTTAAAGTTGTCAGGATTTGAAGACTACAAGGGTGGATTTGAGGAAATCTAGCAACCAAATAGGAAAAAAAAATTAGCAAAAAGGTATCAGCTATTGTTAGAATTAGATATGGAACACAAGGTGATTAAACCCCAGATGATTCTATGAGATCAAAATTTAGGAAATCAAATTCCATTGGAAGATTGGGAAAAAGTCTGGTCCAAATATTTAAAATTTTCAAACAGCAACATAATGAAAGAAAATTTCTATAAAATATACCTAAGGCAGTCTTTGACACCTGAAAGGATTTCCAAAATAAATGAACAAATCAAACAAAAATTTCTGGAGATGTAAACAAAAAGTTGGGACATTATTTCATATGTGGTGGCAGTGTAAAAAAATAAAAAAATCTTGGAAAAAGTTCATCATCTAATAACTCATACATTAAACATCAACTATACTATGAAACCAGAAATATCTACTCAACATTTCTTAACAATTTGGGCAAACCAACAGAAAGTTGAGATTGGAAGCTACTATTACATATATTAACCGTGGCAAGATTAATAATAGCTAAAAATTGGACATGGAACCGGAGATGGAAGATTGGTTAACTAAACTATATGAAATGTATGAGATGGATATTCTCATCCACATAGTAAATGGAAAACCCATAATGGAAAGGAAAGAAGATTGGGAAAAATAAACCAATTATGCGAGAATAAATGGGGTAATAGAGCAACTCAAATTTATATATAAGCTTATCAGTTACTTGAACAAAAAAGAGAAGAATTAGATCATAATACAGAATCAAAATTGAATACATTTTATTGATTAATGTGGTAATAAAGCCTAATACAACCTCTATGAATTAATTAAAGCCAACAATTGATAGAATAAAACTAGAGAGAATAGATGAATATGAAGAAAACACAATTCAAATAAATTAACAAGGGGAAAATTGAGAAAGATACACAGGTATTTCTATAAATGGATATACTTATATGGAGGAATTAATTTAAGATACTAAAATGGATTATCTAATAGAGTAATGTAAAACAGAACTGATAAGAAGGGAAAAGTGTGAAAGGAGGAAAAAAAGAAAAGCAGCTAAAAGAAAGCTATTAACAACTGAACTCGATGGTTGGGAAGTCTAAAGATTTATGTTTATTTAATAATTTATTTCTGATTTGTAACATTTACATTATAACATTTCACTATTATCACCATGTTAAACAACAGAGTTCATGAAGGAAAGGAAAAGAAGAAAGAACAGAAGAAAAAGACAAAATAATGAATCAAAAGAAAAAAAGAAAAAAGAAGCATAAAGAAGAGAATGATGGTGGATGTATAAAGGATATTGTAGGTATAATTTTGTTTATTAAGAATACACTTGTTTTATAGGACAATAATTCCATGTATATAAAGGAAAAAACAAATAATAGACTTTCTTCTTTTTTGGGGGGATGTTATATGAATGTATATCCAGAAAAGTAATAACGATACTTAAAAAAACCCTAGTTCATATCATTAAAGTAGGATGGCTTGCACAATATGCCTTTAATTGCTAGTCACTGTTATTTAGTTTATACAGCTGGCCCTCCATATCCACAGATTCTGCGTCCAAAGATTCAACCATCCTCAGCTTGAATATGTATATATCTAAAAAGCAAGCCTTGATTTTGCCATTTATATAATGGAAAATCATTTTACTACTACTCCATCAGATATAATGGGACTTCAGTATCCATGAATTTTGATATCCAACGGCAGGTCCTGGAATCAAACCCCAGCTGATACCGAAAGGTATAACCATTTTGCATGTGGAAAATATTTTATTTTAGATTGATTTGCTTTTTTGGAAGATTTGCCATACACTTTCTAATTGAATACGTCAATTCAAGGCTATTTTAAAAATCATAACCTATGATAATATTTCCCCAGAGAAATATTCTGAGAATTTGAAATACCCCTCCCATAGATTATTCTGAGAATTCAAAATACCTCTCTCATGGGATGGCAGTTAAAGTGGAATATAGTGCTATAATTATGAAAAGGGCCCTAATTGTTACTTGCTTGTTTCATGCCTAAGACTGCAAAAACTGGGCGCTGCCACGCACATAACATACACTAGCCCTGGTTGTGCAGTGGTTAAATGCTGGTACTTCAGCCACAATGTTATGAGTTTGATCTCAGGGCTCCAAGGTTGACTTACCCCCTTTGCAGACGGTACTTTGTGCCATCTTGGAGGCAAAGAAGGGGAGGGGCAGCCTGATGCTGGGCGCCCCAACCCCTTCCTGAGGACGTAATCGGAGCGCCCATCATTGCACATGACAGGCACTCCGATGACATCCTTCTGTCACAGCATCCAAAAACTCTGGGATGGAAGAGGCACGGAAGAGGTGTGCGCTGCCTCTTCTGGTGCCCTTTCCACAGCTTGAGGAAGGAGTGCTATTTTAGCGCTCCTTCCAGGGCCTCTCACAGAGTGCATTGGGGCCGGCAAGTGGGACAGCCTCAGCCCCAATCCGTGGTTTCTCGGGGCGGCCCATGGCTGCCCGTCTTCAGAGGCCCTCAGCCTTCCATCCTTTTGTGGGTCAATAAAATGAGTACCCAGATTGTTGGGGGCAATTGGCTTACAGATTGTAAACTTCTTAGAGAGTGCTGAGTTCACTATTAAGCAGTATAGAAATGTAAATCCTATTGCTATTGCTATTGCTACTACTGATGGAGTTCATGTCAAGGGTGTAGTGAGCCCTGCTTTTGGTTTTATTTCAGACATTAAAGGAACCACCCAAGTTGTTGAACTCTGTTCCCAAACTTTGCTCAGAACCTTGGATATTTTATTTGAAATCTACAATAAAACCTAGATCAGATTCACTGAATCCCTGACATGGAAGCCACCAGCTGCCATTTCAGGCCATAGAAAATGTTCACTGGGTCACATTAGACACAATGAATCACAAGTTGTGTAGGTCTCTCTTTGAAAATGCCCTGACTCTGTTCCATTTTCCTTGATCTCTTCACCATTCTGCCTGGTACAGGAATAAAATAATAAAGGAGAGTGCCATCAGCCATGTTCTCTGATTTTGCTTTGTCTTTTCATGTGTCGGGTAGCTTGAACTACTTTCTCTTCACTTTGGCTTTACTACTGACCTCTGACATTGGCTTTGAAGTTGTTTGCAAGGATAAAATTTGAGAATCCCTGAGCTTAATGAGTTGACAGAGATTGGCTTCAATACTGCATAAAGCAGGTTGAATACTATTATTATAACAAAAGCATTAGGGCAAAGCTGGTGGCTTCTTATGATTATTCAACCAAAAGAGTGCCATCATTTTTGTGGCTTCTTGTGCTTAATTTGTATATCATTTAAACATTAACTTTCCATACAGATGCAACTGGAGGATAATTCTCTAGATGATGGGAAGATGTAAATTAAACAAGTGATTTGGGAGTGAGAGGTGATTCCTAAGACAGAAACAGAGATGCTGTATTGCTAGGTTGATGTAGAAAAACCTTTTCTTTGCCTGAATCATCTCTAAAAAGAGTATCTGATTTAGTTCAATGAAGCTATGTTTAATTGTGTCTGTAACCAAAGTTATTTAAACCCAGGATATTTCTATCCTTTGGGTGTGATTCTCATGGAAAAACAGGGTGCCAAAATTCTGAAATCCTAAAGCAGAGCTAGGGAATGTACAGCCCTCCAGACTTTCTTTGATTGCAATACCCATTAGCCTTAGCCAGTACAGCTAGGGGATAAGGCATGATGGAGATGACAGGAGTTGCAGTCCAACAAAATCGGGAGGACCATGTACTCCCCAGCCCTTCTCTAAAGTGTGGTAATTTTAAGATGCTTCCAGCTATGAGTGATATTAGCCACATATATCTGAGTGCCAGTGTGGCATAGTGGTTTGAGTGTTGGACTCCATAGATAGCTATGGAAACCATCTCAGTGATCTTCAGGAACTTATTGTCTCAGATGAAGGCAATGACAAACCCTCTCTAAACAATTTTTGTCAGGAAAATCCAGTGAAAGGGTCAACATAGGGTCACCATAAGTAAAAATGACTTAAGGTACACAGGAGCAACAATAAGGTTATATTTACATCACACAATTATAACACTACTACTTTCACTCCCATGGCTCTATGATATGGCATCCTACTTGTGGGTTTGTGAGGTAAACAAAATTTTCTGCAATAGAGAGGGCTAATGCTATAGTACGAGGAAGTGCCTTAGAAGCTGCTAAGTATCTTCCAGAATTCCACATGAACTACCCACGGTAGTTAAAGTACTATCAAAGTGCTATGACTGTGCTGTGTGAATACATCACAATACAAATAAAACATGCATAATCCAAACTATAATTGTTCTAATCACAGAAGCCGCTTCTATTATCATCATCATCATCATCATCATCATCATCATGTTTGTTATCATCTTCATTGTCATCATTAGCACCACCACTGACTGTTAAATTATGAACATTTATATTTAAAAGCAGGGCATATTATTAAAGCATTAGAAATTTAGAAGATGTTCTATAAATAATCACTGTCTTAAAGTGATAGCAGTAGCTCCTAGACACTTTAATGTGTGCACAAAGAAACCAAACCAAACATTTTGCAGTCTCCCACTAGCAAAAACAAATTATTTGAAAGTTTACTTTGGGCCCACTGATAATGGCGGAGGTTCCTCACGTTGTGTAGCACTTCACTCGGCAAGTAGTCCATTGATTGTAGGCTGGTGCTTCTTTCCATGTGCAGAGACAGTGGAATCAAGCTGCTAGTAAGAAGGCATTTTGCTTTTGAAGTTCAGTTTTGAAGCCCTCAAAGTTTTACAAAGGCATCCAAAGAGAAGCCACCAGAGAATTTTACAGGAATAGGGAAAGAGACAAGAGATCCGTACTGATTAAAAACCATAGCAACTTTTTATTTATTGATCTGTCTGAAGATTAGGTTTCCTTGGTCAGTGTTTATTAGTGTTTCATCCAACCTGATACAGCCACTCCAGGAGCTCAGATCCATATGTTCAAAGTCGTCCCCCCTCTTTCACCACACTATAAATTTCCCAGTGTGCTGTTGAATATTATTTGGTGTAGTTTTCTACAGCAAGTTTCCACAAATGGAGCTCCTTTCCTTTTCTAAGAGGGAAAGAAAAAAAATTGTGCTGTGTAAATGGTTGTAGTTGGCCTTTTGACACTGATTTTTTTTTTTTAAAAAGAGGACCTTTTCATTCAAAGTATTTGACAGCCTGCTAAAATACAGCTCCTCTGCCTGCCCTCATTCTTTTTAATGAGGCTTGGATGGGAGCAGAGAATAGTGGAATTGTCTCTGTGAGGCTCTGGCCCATATTCTACCATCAGTATTAAGGTCCTACCTGACTATATGTGAAGGCTTCCACAAACTCACTGCTTTTGCTAAGAGTGAGGGCTTTCCCTTATTCCCACCTCTGCCATCAGTGTAAGGACCTCCTCCTGTCCTCCTACTGTGGCCAGCACTGTGGGGACCTACTAGATACTCTCAAGGTTCCTGTGTGGAACATTAGGCAACTTCTATCTCCACTAGATACTAACTCTCCCTTTGCTGCCACCACAGACACCATGTCTGAATCCACTCTTCATATATATCTATATAGATAGCATTCATGGAGGCCAAAAGCATATGATACAGAAAACAATTCTTTATTATTGAACAAAACAGAACAGATTAATCATCAAATACATTCAAAGCACTCTCTCTTGCTGTCACTCACACTTTTATTTTTATTTATTTATTTATTTTAAAAGCTAACTCAGGCTGCATCCCTGCACTGCACTTTAACTGCCATGATTCAATGCTATGGAATTGTGGAAATTGTAATTTGTTGTGACACTAGAGCTCTCTGAAAGAGAAGGCTAAATGTCTCATACAGTTCCCAAAATTCCTCAGCTCTGAGCCATGGCAATTAAAGGAGTATCAAACTGAATCATTTCTGCAGTGCCGATGCAGTCCCAGACTCTTAAACCTCACTCATTAATTCCTAAACCTGAGTGACCTAACCCTAATCCTCACACATTGACCTCTCCACTCCACTCCACTCCACCCCACCTCCCCACTCCCATTACTAATTACTAGAGTAAGGGCTCATTCATACTTAGGGATAAATCATTTTTTTAACTGGATCTTATCAAATTGATGAAGCGATTCAAAACAGAAGCAATGTTCATATTATGTTTGCCACAATCAAATCTGTCCGTGTTCCCATCAAAGTTCACATTTGAATGGTGATCACAGCCGGCACCAGAAGGGAGGGGAAATGGGCAGAGGGTTGGAAGAGGGGTGGAACTTACCATGGGATCCATGCTCACCATGGGGGAGACTACAACCAAGGATTAATGCATGCCAGGGCAATCCTCCCCCTCCCCTTCCTGTGCCAATGACTTCCCACACCTGTGCATCCATGGTCCTGAGATCCTGAGCAGGAGTGCAAGGTCTGTCAAAGTTTTTAATAAAAAAAACATGCTACACTATGCCCCCCCAGGGACCTCTCTAACTTCCCTGACCTCTGCCCCAAGGGAAAAAGGGCACCAAAACACCAGCAGAAGTGGAAAACAGCTGCATGCTGGTTTAAAGGGACCACTTTGACAGCACAGGAAATTTAAAATCAAAGAGATCCATGGAACTGCCATCCGCACTGAGAGGGGGTAAAAGGGGCGGTTTGGCAAGACCTTGGGGGTGGGTAAGTTCCACCCCTCTGCCACCTGTCTGCCCATTCCCCCTCCCTTCCAGTGCTGAAATGTGATCGGCAGCGTGTTCACATTTAGGGCAATCTGTATCTTTTGCAAAGACGCACTAAAAGAACGTTTTCAAAATGTCTCGGGTCAAGGACAGACTTGGGGGTGAAATTAGTTTGAGTGTGAAGGAGGCACTTTTAACCCGTTTTTCAAATTGGGTTAAATCATAATGTGAATGAGCCCTAACTCTTAGCCACCAACCCTATTCAAGTCTCTTCAAAGATTGCACCAGTTATCTCTCACTCTCAATGCTCTCTTCCTGCCATCTTCTTACCTGATTACCTGGCCCCGATTGCTGAGCAGAGGGGCAGGTTATAAATACAATTTATTTATTTATTTATTTATTATTATTATTATTATTATTATTATTATTATTATTATTACCTGTTATAGTGTGCCTTCAAGTCATTTCCAACATCTGACAACCCTAAGACAAACCTATGAAGGGGTTTTCTTGGAAAGATTTGTTTAAAGTTGTAGGGCATGGGTACACTGGCTGTTTAAGCCAGTGTCTGGAGCAGGGGTAGGCAACCTTTCCCCTTTAAGGGCTGAGGGACTTCAGCTCCCAGAATCCCAGGAGCTATTGGCCAACATGGGACTATAGGCCAACATGGCTGAGGCTTCTGGGAGCTGAAGTCCCTCGGCCCTTAAAGGGGAAAGATTGCCTACCCCTGGTCTGGAGCATTCTGACCTGGACTCTCCCCAGACAGACTACAGTAGCACATGCACCAAGCCAAATCTGATGCAATGTTGCATCACTGTACCCATGGGCCAGCTGGGCTGACCCCGCATTGACCCTGCTGGCCTTTGGTGCCACTGTCGCTTTTTCCTCACAGGCACGAGTTTTCTGCAAGAGCCTGCCTGGCATGTTGATGCTGTTGCCATAATCAGAACAGGGTACTCTGCCATGTGATCAATAAGGACAGGGTTGATCTGATAGGCCATTCCTGTTCCCTGCACTGCTCAACATGGATAAGGGGGATGGCATATATCTTAGCATGTGGAGGGTAGTAACCTTTGTTTGGATGATCAGAGAAGTAATTTAGAACATCTCCCTAGCAAATTGTCCTATCAGATTTCTGTTCTTTTAATTTTGGCCTCAGCAACATCAGCTTCTTACTTGTGTTCATCATCTATTAGTTAACAAACAGACAAATCAACATCCACTTAACTATCCATCAGACTGAAAAAACTCTCATCTAATATCCATTTAGTTAGAAGGAGGTTTAAATATTTACAACAGAGTTCACCATAGGGTAAATATGATTTCATTCAACAGTGAAAGTTGCAGGATCAGGTCTCTTCAGCACATACAGCAGAGGGAAGAACCTTTGACCTTCCACATGTTTTGGACTTCAACTCCCAGAAGCCTCACCCAGCATGACCAATGATAAGGGATTAGGAGGCTTGCAATCCAAGTCCCTAAACATCTAGAGGACAAAAGGTTGCCTGCGCCTAACATACAAGGGTAATGCTTCCTTAAACCACTCAGTTTGGTTTCCAAAGCACTTCATACAATATGAAATGATAGAGCAACTTCAGGGCTTTAGAGCAGAGTTCCAAAGCACCAGGACTTGAATCTAAATTTCCTTGGCAACATGAACATCTTTAAGGGAGGTATTTGTGGATGGTTTTTAAAACAGACATAACCCAAAAGCTGGAAAAATCCTTCTTTCTTTCTTTAAAAAAATATTAAAGATTTTCAAACAATGCAAAACAGTAAGTTTAACATAGGGGTAGGCAACCTTTCCCCTTTAAGGGCCAAGGGACTTCAGCTCCCAGGATCCCAGGAGCTATTGGCCAACATGGGACTATTGGCCAACATGGCTGAGGCTTCTGGGAGCTGAAGTCCCTCGTCCCTTAAAGGGAACAAAAGGAAAATAAAACAGCAAAACAACAATATGGATGTGATTTTTTTATGAAAACAGTACACATATTGGTGAATAAACAACAAGGCATATAAAGTTATTGTGCTGGTGTCATTATTGCTACATCTGTCAAGACATCTTTCCAAAATCCCGACTGCTGCACTGGAGGTTTCATGAGAAATGGTTCCCATTAATTGAACACTCAAAAATCCTTCTTTTTTGCACTAGCAGGATTTTTACCGGCCATGCTGGCTACAAGATACTGGGAGATGAACTTGAAAAAAGTGAGTTTTTCAGTCTTTGCACATAACAGCATTTTTAAACAGCCAGCGGTGAATTTATCTTTACTTAAATGTTAGGTAATGCAAGGAGGTAACAGTCATTAAAAAGTAGCTTCCTCAAAGGCATTCAAGCATTTTGTTGACCAGAATATGTTCATTGCACCGACACAAAAATGACACCATACTCAAATTAATGGTTATAAAATATGGCCACAACTTTATTTTACAGGGTAATAAACAATTTTAACACTTCAATTTAACCAAAACTTTTAATGTTCTTGACACATGTGTTTTTTTACATATCTAATTTAACCAACTGTGTCAATCTATCCCTTTAATTCATGTGTCAAGAACATCAAGTTAGAATCTAAATAAACCCCACCTCGAATAATCCATCTCTCCCCAAACAAAATG
>CM034706.1:168873149-168899662 GCA_020142125.1 Phrynosoma platyrhinos | reverse complement strand
GGACTCAATTTGCACTATTTCTAGCAGTCTGCAACCCCCCTAAGTCAGATCCCACTGACACTCTCGAAGGTTCTGAGCCTTCTGTTCCACAATTCCTAACTGCCTAACTCCCAAAACTGACTATCTCACTTGCTGCCTGAGCTATTTATCTCCTTCCAGCTGCTCTCTCATTGGCTGGTTCCAGCTATCTCAGGATTGGTCAGCTGTCTTTTGGTCTTCACAGCTCCCTGCTGTCTTTCTTTTCATCACATACAAAGCCTTCCTTGGCTCTTGACAGATGGGCAGAAGTGTCAACCAAGTCCATTTTTGGTCTCCCTTTTGCCTCCCATTTTTTCCTGTACTATAGAAAGCAATGGGAAAGAACTAAGGCATACCTAAATTAGCTTCTGTTGAGAGTATGCTAACTGTCAATCCAGTAGATGCAAGTCTTCTCCCTCCTTACCCACTTCAGCACATAATTTTTTGGCCCTCTTTGAGACTAAGGGGAAAAGGAGTACTATCAAAGGCTTCATGGTGCTTTGGATGTGCCAGGAGCATCCAACTTTGGATGTCTTCATATGAAGTTGGAGTTGAACAGAGCATATCTTGAAGACTTTGGTGGGGCAGATCCAATCTTTCTTAAGGCTTTTGGGAGGTGTTCCCAGGATTGTAGGATTACAGCCTTACATTCCTGGTGTGCTAGACTTCATAGCAGCTGGTGTGTTAGACTACATCGTCTAAACACAACTGCTAATCCCAACTAGACTGAACAGATCGATCTATTGCTGAATGGTAAGTCAACATATATGTTAAACTCATTAATATAAATTATTTATTCTATTTTGAAATAGCAATTGGATTTAAGTTACAGTCTCCATCTATACTTGGAAAGTAATGTGAGTTGAGATAGTCAGAGATGGATGGCCATCTGTTGGGGGATGCTTTGATTGGGAGTTCCTGCATGGCATGGGGTTGGACTGGATGGCCCTTGTGGTCTCTTCCAACTCTATGATTCTATGAGATAGTTTGTTTTATTGGGGCTTGGAATGGCTGCAGCCATTTGTAGAGGGGCCTTAAGTAGGCCCCAAATTCCACCCCAAATCTCGTGAGACTATGCACTCCTGTGAGATTATGGGGGCTGCTGGGGGATCTCGTGAGATCCCCCTGATTGGCCAGGAGCCTCAGGAAGGGTGGGACTTCCTGTAGCCTTGATCAATCATGGCACCGGCCTCCCAAAATGCACAGTGCAACAAGAGGCCCTTCCCAACAAGTCAAGGGGTCTTTCTATTGAGGAATACCAGTAACTAATTTTTGCTGAATTACAGTCAGCCCTCTATATCCATGGATTCCTTATCCACATATTAATAATAATAATAATAATAATAATAATAATAATAATAATAATTTTTATTTATATCCCGCCCCTCTGCTAGGCAATCGGGGCGGCGTACAGCATTTCAAAACATCAAAACAAACATTAATTAAACATTAATTAATATTCAGCCATCCATGACATGAAAATATTCAAAAAATATATAAACTTCAAAAAATATCCCTTGATTTTGCCATTTATTTAAAGGACACCATTTTACTGCACCACTGTAGTATCCACAGATTTCAATATCAATGGGGACTTCTGGAACCAAACTTCAGCAGATACCAAGGGCTCACTGTATTGTCTATTTGTCTTTGATGACAACCTTTTTGTGTTTCTGGAGTCTTCTGGAACCAGGCTATTGGTGGAACTTTGTTGAATGTAAGTCACCCCAACTGAAGCTGTAAAAGATAACATTCATTCTAAGGTAAAACCTATCAAACACAACCTCAGTTAATTTCAATGGGGATTGTGTAGGGCAGACAACTCAAAAGAAGGAGGTAGACTCAACATCCCTTTACACTTTTAGGTTTTGATTCTGACTTGTAACAATTTGTGTCCGTAATTAATCCATGTATACTTTTCGTTCTGTTATTGTCACTATTGCCATTTTCTCATACTAACCAAATGCTAAAAACAACTGCTTTGAAGAGCTTCCAGAGGCAGAGTATTTCAAGAATGTGGACATCATAAGCATGATTCCTGAACATAATCACACAAATGATAATTTTAAAAACCCAACAAACTGTACTGACAACTTACTTGTTCAAGTCTCAAGACCCAGACTGCATCTAAAAGAATCTCTTCAGAAAGCCATGCTCCAAATAAATTGGCATATAGTAGAATGTCCCTCTTCTATCTGGTCCTTCTTCCTGGTTTGGGGCAGTGGCATTACTGGGGTTGGCATCACCTGGTACAGTAACTCAGGATGTCAGATTCCGGTATGATGGCAACCGGAGAAGGAGTGGTAGTGAAGAGGTAGCTACTGCGGCTTCAAGCAACAGTGGTACTTGTTGGACCGGGGACATAATCTACCCATCCCTTCAGTCTCTGTGATGAGACTTAAGATGCAGGGCACCCCTCAATTGTGAAGTGCAGACCAGAGGAACCCCAAAAAAGCCTACTCCTCCCATCTGTTGCTATCACTCTTGGGTGAAACAGAGTCACTCATGCTATATAAAGATAAGAAATCTTAATAATAATAATAATAATAATAATAATAATAATAATAATAATAATAATAATAATAATATTTATTTAATATCCCGCCCCTCTGAGAGAAATCGGGGCGGCTTACAAAAAGAATAACTTACCTATCAAGGGAAAAACCCTTACAATTTAAAGTTTGGAGGACAGCTGGAGGACATCATAAGCATGATTCCTGCACAACAACAAGAACTAAGAGTAAAAAAAGGGGGAAAGGATATTAGAACTGGGTATTGCCTACCCTTACTGGGAAAGAGATTGGTCAGCTTAAAGGAAGAAGAGAGAGAAAGACAAAAATATCTACCACAGAGATACTCCAAAGACATTATTAAAAGTATTAAGAAAGGGGAATATAAAGAACAAGAACAAAGAAAGCCTATAACTGATAGATAGTTGATGGAAATGCGAAACTCCTTAAGGAGCAAGGAAAAAATAAGAAAAATTGTTACCAATTTCCTAAATAATTACTGAACAATTTATTAGAGAAGTAAATAAGTAAGAAACCAATGTAGGTAATGAAAGAAATAATCAAGTTTATAACTGAAATAAAATTTGCTATTTTTGTTTAACCTGTTTTTTTTCCTTGTCAGAGGTTAAAGGATTAAATTTGGTATATTTTGGTAAAATTGTGGAGTTGAGATTAAGAAAGATTGAATTTTATATTAATGCTGATTTTTGACTTGTAAAATATAGAAATGGTAAAAATTATGCTTTTGGAAATAGTAAACTGAATGGAAATTTACGAGTTGATAGATAAAATATATATTCATAAATAATTATAAAACAACTATATAGATAAGTCATGTATTAGATATAAGTCATACATGTAAGCTATGTATCAGAGATAAGTCATCAATTGTAATAAACACAGAAGAAAGAGAAAACATATATGCATTTTATATCTTATATAATATATTGTATAAGAAAATGCACATTTTGGTGAAATAAGAATATTATTGATTTAAAATATTGGGAAAATATTGAATAGGAAGAGAAAGAAGGGAAGATGGTAACAATTAAAAAAGGCTTATCTCAAACTCAAATATTCTCTCTAAGAAGAGGATTGATAGAAGGTACTGTGAAAGTGACAGATCTTATTGTGATGCTACTGGATGAAATGCGTAGATTAAGACAGGAGGTGAAAGAAAACAGATAATAAAAGGGAAATCATGGTTGACCTATAAAGATTTGATAAAATGGAAAGGAGAAAGAGAGAAGAAATTGAAAACAGAGGAAAAATTAAATAATCTAATGGAGAAAATTTGGTTTCTAAATAGACAATTAAAAGAATGATTCAAAATAGGTAAAAGAGACCGAGATGTGGCGAATGAGAAAACAGCAATAGATAACATAATTTTTGACAAAGAAGGAAAACATATTTCAAAATATTACAGAATATTGAAAGAAAGGGAACTGGAAAAAGAACAAGTAACGCATGTAATGATCAGTTGGGCACAGGACATGGGGAAAACTATAGAATTAGAAAAATGGGAAAAATCCTGGCTAGACACTAATAAATTCACACTGTGCCAAATTATAAAGAGAATTATATGAAAATGCTTTACCATTGGTTAAAATTAATAGAATTTATAAATCTGGAAATGAGAGTGTTGGAAATGTAAAAAAGGAACAGGAACACTATATTATCTTTGGTGGACTGTAAAGAAGCTAAAAAAATTTGGAGGAAAATACAAGAAAAAAGTTCTGAAATATCAAATATACAAATACCATTAGATCCAACACCTTTCCTTTTGAATATAACAAGCTTGATTGAGGCCGAAGCAGAAAAGAAATATAGAAGACAAATATTGTATATAGTAACAAAGGGAAGAAATGTTTATGCAAAATATTAGAAAAAGATAATAGCCTATCAGAAAAAGAATGGGAGGATAAAATGAGAGTAGCCATAGAATTAGATATACTAACTCAGGGGTAGGCAACCTAAGGCCCGGGGGCCGGATGCGGCCCCCAAGACCTTTGGACCGGCCTCAGGCTGATCCTGTCGCCTCCACCGCCGCCACCGCTGCCGCTGCCTCCCACCATGATGATATCGATTATTGTTGTTATTACTTGTTCTTGGGGTTTTCTTGGCAAAATCTCCACAGGGGTTTTGCCATGGCTTTTCTGGGGCTGAGAGAGTGTGCATGCATTTTTTTTATTTTTATATTTATTTATTTTTTTATTTTGGGGGCTTTGGCCCCCCAATTGTCTGAGGGACAACAACCCAGCCCCTGGCTCAAAAAGGTTGCCTACCCCTCTATTAACTGCATTAATGAAAAATAAGCAAAAGGAGGACATAGAAAAAGAATGGCAACAGTTTAAAGAATACAGGAAAATGGAAAATTCTTTATTATAAAAGGTAGACTTCAAAAAATCAATGTAACTTAACAAATATAAGAATAAAAAGAAATAAGAATGATAGAAAGCATGGGGTGTGAAGTTGAAATTAAAGCTAAAAATATTAGAAAAACGTGTGTTAAATAAGGGTTTAAAAAAAGCTTTCAAGATAATGGATAAGATTAAGGAAGCTTAAACAATATGTCTTTAAGGAAATAGTAAAAAAAAAAGCATATATATATATATATATATATATATATATATATATGTTGATAAACTTATGTTTGTGTATGACTGTGGAATGTAAGATGTTTTGAAAGGATTGTATATTGTATATCAGGGGTCAGCAAGCTCCCCTTACCTGGGGCCGGGCCGGGGATCCCCTGGTCTTCCGTGGGCTGCCGCCGCCGCACATGCTGCTGCTGCACTGCCACCGTGCTGCCACCCCACATGTTGCGGCCACCATTTTGTTTTCCAAAATGGCAGTTGTGACTTGTTTGTGCATGCGCAGTACTCCTGTGCTTGCACGAACGAGCCGTGACTACCATTTTGGAAAAACAAAATGGCGGCCGCATCTCGTTAACGCATGCTCAGTATTCAGCGCATGCACAAATGAGTCACGTCCACCATTTTGTTTTCCAAAATGGTGGCTGTGGCTTGTTCGCGCATGTGCAGGAGTACTACGCATGTGCAAGCGAGTCACAGCCGCCAGTTTGGAAAACAAAATGGTGGCCGCGGTGTGCGTGGCAGCAGTGGGGGTCGGCGGAGATCAGCAGGGGTTGGTCCAAAGGCCTCTGGGGGCCAGACCCGGCCCATGGGCCATAGGTTGCTGACCCCTGTTGTATATTATGTTAGGTGTTTTTAATGTATGTCGGGGGGGGGGTTCCTATATAATAAAATTTAATATATATAAAAAAGTAACTCAGGGTGCCATTGATCTTTTCCCATACCAGACCATGCAGAAGCCTTAGTAATATTTTTTTCACTAATGTTACGCATAAATCATAATTCCCATATATCACTGAATGTAATGGTAATAGTTGTCACATAAACATCTAGCAAATTTAAAATTATACCTTTAAATTGCAATATCATATGCAGACCCTAAATGTATTGACATGTACATACTTTTATGTGTTAAAGTAAACATTTGGTAAGATGCAATGTTTTTAAAGAGAACAGAAAAAGATTTTTTTTAATTTTTATTCCACCTTTCTCCCAACCTGAGATCCAAGGCAGCATTCCACATTTTAAAAGCACAATATAATTAAAAAATGTTAATAAGAAGTTAAAATACAGTTAAACTGAATCTGTATTTTAAAAACACAAGTTAAAAACAGTATTAAAAGGTGTGAAAAAATCATAAGAAAATCAAAACACTATACCCTTTTGTGCTTTGATGTGGTGGAGGATGCTACTCTATCTCTGAGATTAAGCTGCCAGCCTAGTCAGCTTGAGTATGTGGAATTAGTGGTAAAATGACACCTTGCCCTTCCATACAAGCAGCAAAATAGCTTGAGCCAGCTATATTTCTCCCATATGAGATCACCTCACATTTTGCACTTGGGATAAAATAAATGAATTCCAGGGCCTACTTTTTTGGATTGCAACTCCCTGAACATTAGTTGAGGGATTCTGGGAGTTATAATCCAAACATGGAAATTTTCCCAGCTCTGAGTCAAATTCCAGTGCAAGAATTACACATAAGCAGGCAGAACAGGAAGAATGAGTAGCTAAACAATCTGCATTTACCATTTCTGTCTGCATGTCTCCTGATTGCCGTCTAGGAATATACATTAGAGAAAGGACATGCCTTGTTTCTCATTTATGTTTGCTTTATGTCTGCAAAGGATTAGATCCGCATAATAAAAAAGAGGGGGGGGGGATCGAACACACACACACACACACACACACACACACAGAGAGAGAGAGAGAGAGAGAGAAAGCCACTGAGGTACCTCTCTAAAAATGTAATGGACTGTACTGAAAGCCTAACTTTGACTGATGTGAGGTTTGGGACTTTATCCAGGTATGAATTCATGCAGCAATGAGCACAGATAAGGCTGATGACCCAGAGTAGGGCCAAACTGTTTACCAGCAGATGTGTTTTTGAAAATTTTCCTTAACTGGTCATGGCAGCGGAAAATACCCTGCTGTTAAACGCATCTGCAATCCACTGCTCTCCCAATCCACCTACAAAAATTCTGACCTTTAAAGAAATGATGGAGAAGCTGGTGATTTTTTCCCTCCACTCTCCAATGGCATTGAAGCTAAGACTATTTCAGGCTCCAAGGCAATTGCAGCCCTTTTTGCTCCCTATTTCACATCACTTTTAAGTCTTGTTCTGGCTACTATGAACCCTTCAGCGTTTCTCCCTGTGCAATCACTCGAGTCAAGATCTGTGATTTGTGATTTGCAGATGACATGTACATTTCTTGGCTGATGGCTCTTCAAGCCGTTTGCAAACCTAAGGCAATAAACTGTAGGGACAGAGTCGAAACATTCCACATTTGCATTAAATTGCTAGTCCCAAGTAAAGGAAGTATCATTTTTCTGTTGTTTTAAAGTGATGGATCTGTTGCATATTTCCAGGGTTGTGAAGTGTTTAAAATAAGGACATGTTGTTTCCTTCCATATTTCGTTTAAATCCTCAGTGAAAGACATATTACTTGGAAATAAATTCCATTGATTTCAGGGAAAGGTACCAATGAATACCAGATGCTGAAGGCTATCTTTCAGAGGAAGGAACTAGCAAACCACCTCTGAGTATTCCTTGCCTAGGAAAACCATATTAAATTCATGGGGGAAACATAAGGTAACTTGAAGGTGTGCGCACACGCACACACATGCACACACACACACATTTGTCATTGTTTGTTGCTGTTGTTAACTGCCTTTGCGTTGATCTCGACCCATGGTGACCCTATGGATGAGCCATCTCCAAGACCCCCTGTCCTCTACTGCTCTGCCCAGCTCCTGCAAACTCATATTCATTGTTTCTTTAATAAAGTCTGTCCATCTAGCGCAGGGGTAGGCAACCCTTCCCCTTTAAGGGCCGAGGGACTTCAGCTCCCAGAACCCCAGGAGCTATTGGCCAACATAGGACTATTGGCCAACATGGCTGAGGCTTCTAGGAGCTGAAGTCCCTCGGCCCTTAAAGGGGAAAGGTTGCCTACCCCTGATCTAGCGTGTGGCCTTCCTCTCTTTCTATTTCCCTACACCTTTCCTAACATTATTGTCTTTAGTTTTTTTGGGGCTGTGTGGCCATGTTCTAGAAGAGTTTCTTTCTGATGTTTCGCCAGCATCTGTGGCTGGCTTTTCTAGAACATGGCCACACAGCCTAAAAAACCCACAAAAAATTATGGATGCCGGCCATGAAAGCCTATGACTTTACATTATTGTCTTTTCCAATGATTCATGCCTTCTCATGATGTGTCCAAAGTATGACAGTCTACATCTTGTTATCTTGGCTTCTAGGGACATCTCTGGCTTGATCTGTTCTAGGACCCATTTATTTGTCCTTTTGGCTGTCCATGGGATCCTCAGCACTCTTCTCCAGCACCACATCTCAAATGTGTTATCTTTTTCTTGAATGACCAGCTCTTACATCCATACATGGTAATAGGGAAGATGATGGCTTGTATGATTCTGACTTTTGTACTAAGTTATATGTCTTTGCATTTTAGGATCTTTTCTAGTTCTTTCATAGCCACCCTCCCCTTTCTTAATCTTCTCGTGATTTCCCGGCTTTCCATTCCAATCAATGTTTGATCCCAGATATGATAACTCTTTTGCTATTTCTATTTCCTCATTGTCTAGTTTGAATGTGTGTAAATTTTCTATGGTCATTATTTTTGTTTTCTTTAAGTTCAGCAATAAGCCTGCCTTTGCACTTTCTTCTTTGATTTTCCTTAGTAGTTGTTCCAGGTCTGTGAGATTTTCTGCTAGTACTATGGTGTCGTCAGCATATTTCAGATTGTTGATATTTCTTCCTCCTATTTTCACTCCTCCCTCTTCTATGTCCAAACCTGCTTTCCTTACAATATGTTCTGCATATAGGTTGAATAGGTAGGGTAATAGGATGCAGCCTTGTCTGACTCCTTTGCCAATTGGGAACTATTCTGTTTCTCTGTGATCTGTCCTAACAGTAGCCTCTTGTCATGAAAACAGATTCCTCATTAGGACTATCAGATGTATTGGCACTCCCATGTCTTTAAGGGTGTTCCATAGCCTTTCATGATCTATGCCAGGGGTAAGCAACCTTTCCCCTTTAAGGGCCGAGGGACTTCAGCTCCCAGAAGCCTCAGCCATGTTGGCCAATAGTCCCATGTTGGCCAATAGCTCTTGGGATTCTGGGAGCTGAAGTCCCTCGGCCCTTAAAGGGGAAAGGTTGCCTACCCCTGATCTATGCAGTCAAAGGCTTTGCTATAGTCTATACTCTATAAAGCACATGTGGATTTTCTTTTGGAACTACCTGTTATGCTCCATTAGCCATTGTATATTTGCAATGTGATCCCTGATGCTTCTTAATTTCCTGAACCCTGTTTGGACCTCTGGGATTTCTCTCTCCATGTGTGGTTGGAGTCTATGTTATAGTATTTTGAGCATAATTTTGCTTGCATGGGAGATTAGTGCTATGTTTCTGTAGTTGCTGCTGTCTCTTTTGTCTCCTTTTTTGCAGATGGGATGTACATTGATTGCTTTCAATCTGTTGACCATAGTTTTGTTTTCCATATCTGTTGACATATGTTGGTTAGCACTAAAGTTGACTCTGTCAGTGTGGATTGCAATAGTTCTATTGGTATATCATCTGTTCCTGGAGTCTTGTTTTTTGCCATTTCTTCTTTCTTCATTTTGAAATCTCTTTTGTATAGTTCTTCTGTGTGTTGCATCCAACTTCTTTTTATTCTTTCCTGGTTTTGAATTATGTTATTTTTATTGTCGCAGAGCATCCCGGTCCTTGGTTTGAACTGTCCCTTGATTTCTTGAATCTTGTAAAATAGGTCTCTCATTCTTCCCTTTTTGTTGTTGTCTTCTATTCCTCTACATTTGTTGTCGTAGTAATTTTCCTTATCTTTGCACACTAGCCGTTGTACTGTTGCGTTCATGTTTCTTAGTTTATTCCTATCTTCTTTTTTGTTTTGTTTCTCTTCTTTCTTTTATTGCTTGTAGCATTTTGTCTGTCATCCATGGTTTCTTCACTTTCCTCTTGTCTGTTGGAAGTGTCTTTATGCATTCTTCTTTCATTATGTTCCTGGCTTCAGAACAAAGCTCTTCCGGTTCACAATCAATTATACTTAGTACTGCAAATCTGTTCCTTATATTGTCAATGAATTCTGTAGAAATGTTGTTTAAATCGTATTTTGGTATGAAGACTAGTTCTGTTATCCTCTTGAGTTTTACTTTTATTTTTGAAATGAGTAGTTCATGATCTGTGCCACAATCAGCACCTGGTCTAGTCTTGGCCACCAGTATGGAGCTTCACCATCTTTTACTTCCAATTATGTAATCTATTTGGTTTTTGTGTTGGCCATCTGATGATGTACATGTGTATAACCTTTTCTCTGGTTATATGAAAAATGTGTTTGCAATGAATAGGTCATTGGCTTCACAAAAATCTATCAGATGTTGACCTGCTGCATGCCTTTTGCCTATTCCAAATCTGCCTACTGTTTTTGATTCTTCGTTATTTCCAACCTTTGCATTCCAATCTCCAATGATAAGATTGACATCCTGTGTTGGTGTGTTGTCAATGTTTTTCCTGTACTCTTTCATAAAATCTATCAATTTCTTCTTGTTCTGCCTCAGTGGTTGGTGCATATACTTGAATTCTGGTGATATTTATAGGTTTGCCATGCAGCCTTGAGATGATTCGGTCTCATTTTGCATTGTATCCTCTGACTGCTTTTGCAACATCTTTTCTTAGTATGAAATCCACCCCATTTCTTCTTGCCTGTTCATTCCCTCAATAGAATACTGTGTGGTTGTCTGATTCAAAGTGGCCCATTCCTGTCCATTTTAACTCCCTCCCTCCCTCCCTCCCTCCCTCCCTCCCTCCCTCCCTCCCTCCCTCCCAGTACTGTTATGTTCATGCATTGCATTTTCATTTTCACTATGTCTAGCTTCCCTTGGCTCATGCTTTTCACATTCCATGTCCCTATTTTATGTGTGGTGTTGCTTCTGATGGGGTTTGTCTTTCTCAGAGTGTTTCCTGTTTGCTTCATCATTTTGGCTGCCTTTAGCTACTCTTGCAAGTGTATTTTCATTTAGTTTCTCTCTCTCTCTCTCTCTCTTAGTGCTCTAACATTGTATGTAGGGTCAAATCAGCTGATTTAACATTGTATGTAGGGTTAAATCAGCTGATTGAAATTGAGGGTTGTTCTTGTTTCATGCAGATAACACCATGGAAGTGTTACTTGTCCAAGCAGGCTGTAATCCTGTCCAGATTTATCTAGGAATAAATCAAATTGTACTCAAATTCATTTCTGAGCAGGCACACATAGGCTCGCACCATCAGTTGTTATCAGTGAATCCTGTTGAAAAGATTCATACCACAACTGATAAGAAGCAATGACAGACACTTTTTGCCAATACAATGAAAGTAATTCAGTGATGAGCACGGTGTCTGTGTATGAGCCAGTTGGGCATCTGATGTCCAGATCTTGTTGGACTGCAACACCTAGCACTCATCATCATTGGATATACTGCTAAGGCTGCTGGGACTTGCAGCCCTAAAACATCAGGTCTTCATGATTCCCACAACACAGTGGGAAGATACAGAAACAAGAATGGGCTACTGTGTAGAAATATTCTTGGTGTAAACCAGTGATTCCCAAACTCTGGCTGAGGCTTCTGGGAGCTGAAATCCAAAACACACAGAGGACCAAAGTTTGGGAATCATTGTTGTAAACCAATGTTCCAAACCTACGGGTCCCCAGAAGTTGTCGGACTATAATTCCCAGTAACCCTGGCATTAGACATGCTGACTGCAACTTCTGGGATATGAAGTTCCCTGTAATGTGTTGGGACCCAAGGTAAGGAAACTTTTATGCTTTGTGTAAAAAAAAAGATGTTATGCTTTGTGTAAAAAAAAAAAACAATACAAAAGGACTGTACTCACAACCTCATTTCTGTAGTCACTCAAGTAAATCCTCTAATCTTTTCTCAGTGGAAATCTCTTGCCAATGTATCAGTCCTTAAAGCATTCAACAAAATTATTTGATGTAGTTTTCACTAACATGTTTATAAAATATATAAAGAAAATTGTATATTTTTGAAGCAATGGCCAGTGATACATTGTTTCTTTTCCCCTAAACACCACAGCACCACAAATGTACAAATCTAATCTTCAGCTAACATGATCACCTTAAGTAGCATTACTGTGATTCAAATTTCAGAGCACCAGAAATGCTTAAAAAAACATATTTCTAGTAATATGTTAGGTGTAGGGGAAGAAATAAGGTTCCAAGTGAAGCATCTTAGCTTTATGCGGTATTTCTAAACTGATGTATCATTCAGATTCCAGTCCTAACCCTGGCAAAATCCAAGTGTCAGGATTAACAGAATGTATAATAAATGACCTGCTGTCATTACATGTCAAAACAGTATTGTTAAATCAAGTGTACCTTTCATAAATCCTGACTTAGAGAGATGTACTTTACGTTTATACAGAAAAACCAAATATGGTCGACTAAAACACATTCTCCATTTCTGTGGCTTAAAATGGATTGCCCGAACAAAAAAAGCCACAGGCATAGCTTTCTTTTCATTTTTAAAAAGCAAAGAACTTAATATTTATTGAGACTTCATGTCCTTTTAATTATTAATACCAGCAGTATTATAGCATTTCTACATGGGTGCTACTGTTGACCTTTTACCTGTTGTTGTTTTTCCCCACAAACTATTTTCTGTGCAAGCATGAAAGCCCACATTTACCATTTATTTTGTGTGACAGAGAGTTAAAAAGACGTGTGGTTTCACTATCTATCACAAAGATTCTGAAGAATGCCATTCAATGAGCCAGTGATTTTAAGCTTAAACTATGGGAGACAGAAAATATTGCATATTAGTGTATGGTTTTAAATGGAAAGATAATGAATTGGAGAGAGGATTGGAGAAACACAAATAACAATGAAAAGACACCTGATGAAAAGACAAGGATGAAATGGAAGGTGGCACAAACTGTTTCAAGAAATTGACCCCACAATTTCCCCCCTCTTCACTGTATAAAAACCTTCTTCAAGTTGACCAAAGAAATTCATCAGACATCTGAGATGGAAATGTCTTTTGCTGACACTGAACAATGCGTGAAATCATTCCTCGAGAATGGCATTTTGTTGCTGGGTTTGCCTATAACTCCCTTCAAAACCTCCACTCAGGCTTCTTCCTACAGTTAACTTGAGTCCTGCACACATCCTTTCACAAAAAGAACATGGGAACTGCATTTTAAAAATGTTGTGCTGGATTAAAACCAATAATGCCCTTCATTAAGGCCACAGTTTAGGGTTGCCAAGTCAGCTACATTCCATTTCTTGAGATTTCAGGAGCCAGACTTGAAAGAAAAGGACAGGTCCTTGTAAAGTCCACTGGGTGGGCCCTTATGGTGTCACAGAAGCAGGGTTGGGAGGATGCAACTGTGTCTGGATCATGATTGTGAAAATTAGCATGAGGGGAAAATGTGGGTAAAACCCAGAAACTAAATAACATTGCAATGCAGGATCAAGAGAGACAACCCCAAACGTTTCTGGCTTCCAAGTAAGTGACAGAACACACCCAGCAGCTTCAGCAGTTACCAAAACTCCCAGGGCTCTCTGTTGTGTACATGTCATAGAGAAATTTTCTAGACCTTATGCTGCTGTTGGACTTTGTGGGAAACTCATTTCTAGTCCACAGGAAGTCTTTCCAGGCTGTGTACCACTGCTACCAGGGCTTGTGCAAGAAAAAGCCTCATGAATTAGAACACTGGCACTCCTAGCTATTTGGTGCACCAAAATTGCACAATCACAGTACACAGGCACACCTTTGCAATGAACCACAGAGCCCTCAGTGCTAGCTGGGGATGGCGATAGATGTGTGTCCAGTCTTTAAAAGCCAACCCACATAAAAAATAAAATTTCTTCCTTCTTCAGTGATGCTCCTATTGTGCCACCAGCTGGAGACTTGAGAAAGCATAACAAGCTCTAAAACCTCAGCCAAAACCCTGAGTTCTGGCAATCCTAACTCCTCTTGTTGTTGCTGTTGTGTGCCATTGAGTGCATTCCCAACCTATTAGAGCCCCAACCTATCACAGGATTTTTTGGGGGGCTGAGAGTGTGTGACTCAACCAAGGCCACCCATTGGGTTTCTATGGCTGAGCAGAGACTCAAACCCTGGTCTCCAGAATCATTATCCAATACTCAAACCACTATACCACACTGGCTCTTACCTGTATTGAAATAGCAATCAGAAGCTCTTCTCCAAACGCTTGAGCAGGTCTTTTCAGTGGTACTTTCTTCTATTGTGAAATGCCCTCCACAAATAAGTCTGTCTCATGCTTCCTTTGTTCATTTTTTTATCATGAGGAAATTACCTTTTTAATCCCTCAGGCATTTAGTATTGTTTTTCATAATTTAGTTTCCATGATCTTCAATAGGCTGGAATCCTGTTAGTGTCATACACATATCTAAGTTCCCTCCTACATGTGCTTGCACTTTTTTAAGCATTGTAAGGTGGATTTATTTAGTTTATGGCTGTATAAGCAGAATTCCAAAGGGGTAGCTGTTTTATATGGAAATCAATCCTATTGCTATCCCAACTGGAACAGAGCTATTGAATCAGTTGGTTTCATCTATATGCCAACTCACTAATCAACAATTGATTCAATGGACTTGCTCTACTTTGGGCTAACCAACAAGATTCCAGGCATGCACTTGCAAATTCTTAGATGTGTGTACCTATTTGTCATTATGTTCTGTGTATCACTTTATTCAATGGGATAACAGAAACAGCCACTGTACATTCCTGTTGCACAATGGGACAATACACGGTTACAGAACATCGGTATTCAGCAGAACGATGGTGTAAGGTAACCAGCATGTAACTACATGAGTGTAGATTTACACCAAGCAAAAACAAAATAAGATCTTGGCCATGGTGTTTGTGGATGTTATTTTTATTTTATGTAATTGTATTTTAATGCCTTTGTTGTGGTTTTCATTTTGCACTTAGGAAAGTTTCATGAGAATACCAACTGTATAGCAAAGCAAGACGTGTGTGTGTACAATAAAATTGTAATGTGCATAATTCATAACTGCAAGAGAAAGATGAGAAGTACTAGTGAATACCACATAGACCACCTTAATATTCAAATAGCATAAAAAAATAACCTTCCATTAATCTCTGCTTGATGGACAATGTTGCCAGGGAAGATTAATAATCTAGTAGTGCATTTATATGTATCATAATCAATGATGGTATATAACCAGCGAGTTTATAAATATTGGGAAAGTTGCCCTTGGAATTTATTTTCATTATCAAGCTTCAAGAGTAAAGAATAAGCCCAGAGGGGTCACTATATCTGACCACTGTGTGCCTCTTTTGAAAGAGTCACCTGACTGTAATTGGTATTGTAGTTGCTGCAAATTGATTAGGTAAGCAAGCTTCACTGTGGCCCCAGGCTTATTAGTCATTTCTCTTTTACTATTTTACTATTCTTACACATTTCCTTTCCATTTCATTGCCTTTTTATTATACAGTTTGATTTTTAACATATTTTAATCAGCGTATGGGTGCCTGTGTTGCTCTTGGGGTCCTTTTAGATTTTTTTTAAATAAAAGAACTACAGCAAATCTGTGTTAACAAAAGAGAATTTCTGTTTGTCTGTGCCAAGTATAACTCATCATGCTAGGTGCCTCAAAATGGGATAAAGGGTTTTTGGATGTTGAAGCTGTACTGCCATGTTTCAAATTAAAAATAAAAAACAGGGGCCTTGCTAGAAACAAACAAACAAACAAAAAATGGGAACAGCCATAATTCAGCAGGGATGAATGATAGATGACTCCAAATTTGTTGCTGTTGGTTGTTGTTCAAGTGGCAGCGCATGTTTCAATTTAAAAAGTTAAAAATTCCCAATGGAGGGCATTCTACCAGCATTAAAGTGAACTCTGCCCTAATTCTTCAGGAAATTGTGCTAGATGCCTAAAAAAAAGTGTTTTTGATTATCATCCAGATTCCTGTGACCAGTTTCAAACCAAAATTACAAACGTTTCAAACCAAAAAAATGGGGTCTACCATAACTTCTTGGGATTGCATGATGGATGCTTCAAAATTTAATGGGATGCTTCAAAATTTAATGGCATGTTTTTGGTTGTTTCTCAAGTTGCTGTGATCAGTTTCAAATTAATATCCCAAAGAGGATGTTTGTTGGAAGCATACCAGGGGAGCCTGACATAACTCATCTGAAAATAATTGTAAAATGGGGCTAGAAAAACAAACGGGTGGAATGAAGCCACTTCTGGCTGCTTTGGAGGCATGCTGATTAGCCGATACATGCCTTTAAAGTGGCCGGAAGCTGCACCAGAGATGCATTCTGGCCCTTTGGACCAGAGCAAAATGGAGCCAGGATAATCCAAATCCTGTTGGCCCCTGAATGTATGGCCCACTTCTGGTTGGAACAGATTTGGGCTGCTCTTTCCCACCCGCGTGCTCTGGCCCTAGGAGAGAGCACTCTGAAGCACTGCTGCTACAATTTCTGAGGCAGAAAAAAAGCAGAAAGTGAGAGAAGTAAAAACTGCTGTTGTTTACCTTCTTTATGTTTTTTTTTTTAAAGTAGGAACATGGGAGTTGGCTCTCTGAGGCATTGCTAGTAAGATTCCTAGTAAGATTCCTGAAGTAAAATGAGGTGAACAGGAGGTCCCATACTCCTCTTTTGGAGTGTTAAGTTTGAACCCTGGCAGCACTGGGTATACTTCAGCTAGAAAAAAAATAGAGTGATCCAGATGTCAAATACATTAGTGATCCTGAAAGATTCAGACAGGTGCCCCAGAGCATAAGAATAGACTGAATGGGGTTGCAGACTGCCAGAAATAGTGCAAATTGAGTCCACTTTTAGGGTTAGGGTTAGTGCTAGGGAATCATGGGAATTGTTTTTTTTCCTGAGATATTGAGCCTTATCTGTCAGAGAGCTCTGGTGCCACAATAAAATACAGTTCCCATGATTCCCTAACCCTAACCCTAACCCTAAAAGTGGACTCAATTTGCACTATTTCTGGCAGTCTGCAACCCCCCTGAATCAATGGAACTTGGTTGTTGTTGTTTCTGACTTATGGCAACCCTAAGGTGACCCTATCATGTAGTTTTCATTGCAAGATTTGTTCGCAGGAGGTTTGCCATTGTCTTCCCCGGAGGCTGAGAGCATATGACTTGCCCAAAGTCACCCAGTATGTTTCATGGCCAAGCCAGGAATCGAAGCCTGATCTCTAGAGTCATAACCCAATTTGGTAAGCCAGTGTTTTACTTGATATGAATATTCATAAACTACAGCCCTCACAGCATCATTGAATGTTACCTCAGTTAATAGATTATTATGTACATGGTTGGGTGGGTGAACAAAATTTCCCCAATGTATATCATAATCATCATCTGGGGCAATTAAAATGCAAAAAATATAAATAGTGTTCATTAAGCTAAGAGATGGCCATTAACAAACAGTAGATGGGTGGTGGTGGTAACTAACATTGCTAAACTGTTAAATAAATGTATTAGGATCAAAAGACCTTATCCCTATTCAGGCTGTGGGAGATAGGTTTGAACTTTGTAATGTATTCTTTTCCATGCATCTAATTAAGTGGGCTGTAGTTGAAGAATGGGTATATCAAATAAAACGTGTTAGTATCTAAACTATTATAAGATTTTGTGTTGCTTTTGCTGCAGTAGTCCTGCTACCTTTTCTGAGCATTTCCTAAAATTGTGTCTGTATGTACACATACACATGTGGCTATATGCGATGCAAGTGATGAGGAAATAGGGTGAAGTTTGCTTGTGTTACTCTAGGGCCATCGCTGCTGCTTGCCTTCTTCAGATGTGGTCTATTTAATCTCCTGTAGTGTGGGAAATTATGTTCAAAGTCGCTGTGATCCTGTGTCCACAGTAAGTTATGCAAGTAGTGACAAGTACATGCCATAAGGTCTTGAGATTATATCTGTAATGTGTTACTGGAGGCTGTTGATCAAGAGTGTTTGAAAGAAAAACATTATTTTCAAGTGTGAAGAATCCGTCACCTTTATCAAATAATTTATCTTGCATTTCTCCCAAGACATTGAGCCTTAAAGAAGAAAAGGGAAAAACTTGGGAGGTTAAAGTTCTAGCATTCTACAAGGACTAAAATTTTGTATCATGCAATTATTGTTTCTTATTAGGTGCTACTGTTAAAAATAGCAAAATAACCACACTGAAGTTGGTTTTTTGTAAAGCCCGTGTTCAGCTTTGCAGGGTTGTTGTTGTTATGATTACAATTATTCTGTTTATATTAATTTTAGCTTAATTTTTGTCTTTAAATATTTAATATACATATCGGGACTGATGCTACACAATTTGTTTGGCAGTTGGGATGTATCATAGGATTGCTATTATCATGCCAGGCCATTTGTATTACAAATAGATGCCTAGAACAAATGTGGTAGTTTTAGAGAACAGCATACATATCTCTGGAAATAGAACTGTGGCTCTATCTCTGGGCTTGTAGGTAACACACACACACACACACACAAAGTTTTATTTATGTATTTAAGGGCTGAAACAGATGGCCCTTTAAAGCCACCGTTTATACACCACATGCTCCAAAGCCACCATGCTGCCAGAGCATCTTCAAACTGGCTTCAGACTGTGGCAGAGCTGGGAAAGCCAGCTCTTTCTCAGCCCAAAATGGAATGCATCTTTTCCTCTCCCAAGGTGGATTGGGGCTGTGGTGTGAGTTTTCCGTAGCCCCAATATGTATATTAAATAAATGTATTAGGGTCAATCCATCTTGGGGGGGGGGGAGTGGCTTTAAGGTGCTTCTTCTTGCTGGTCTGTTTTGACCCTAGGACAGTTATAGCCCATATTTCAGTTTTAGAAAAATTCTTAGGGTAGCTTACAATTACAAAGTCAACGTACTATATCACTAAATATATAAAAGTAAGATGTCTTTAAGATCAGGATCAGTACATTGCTGCATTTCTTCCAACATACACTATATATACATTCCTGTATACATCAACAGCCAGATTTGGGGCTTATCTACACCAAGCAGAATATTCCGGGCTGCTCCCAGCTTATTCTGGCCCTGGATTCCTCCCATTACCTCCACATTCCGTAATGACATTAGACAGTTGTTTATGCACATGTCCCACTGTGTTGTCTGCTGCTTTAGCAAATGCTGCTCCTTTTTAGAGAGGCAAAAAGCCTCCCTTGCTGTGGCAGCAGTGGCTTTTCCGCACTCTTTTGGTACAACATGTATGAACACTGTGCCAAGGGAGGGCCCAATGCTGCCCACCATCTGTTTGCATAGGCAGCATGATGGCGGCATCAAGATGGAGTCAGGGCAGCCGCTGTGTGGTCGTCATGGCCCGACTCTATCCCCAGGCCAGTCCTTTTGGTTGGTCTGTATAGCCCCTAAGACATCTACATATTAAAACAATCCACATTTAAAATTCATTTACAATTCACAACTTAAAAATAGTCTGGATCAGCTTTTTGGAAGAGATTGGTCTGCGAAGCTCTTTTAAATTCAGACAGCATATTCAGCTGTCAAATCTCTTCCAGCAGGTCATTCCACAGTCTAGGGGTGGCTGAAGAAAAAGTCCTCTGGCTGACAATTGCCAATCTAGTCTGAGCTGACAGGAGTAAATGTCCTATATTTACAGAGTGCTCCAAGTTTTCCTGCAAAATCCAGAACCAAAAGCGAGTTATTTTAAACTAATTTAAGGGTGGTATGATGCAGATTCAGCATGCAACTGGCCTTATGCCATGAAGACATTCTGCATGCAAATTGGGGATTTGGCCCTGCATTATGTAGACAGGTTGCTGTGAGGAAATGGGGGTATTTGACCTTTGCAGACATGACCTTGGTTCTGACACTGATTGGAAAATAGTTCAAAAATAGTTACAACTGAGGACTCCCAGAAATAGGCAGTTATTAGTCTTAGGTCCGAAACAGATGCATGCCCAGAACCCACATAGAAGCTGTCCTGAAGCTGTTCTGGGACCACCTAAGGTGGCCCAAAAAGGAGTGGATCTTTTCCACTTCTTGCCATGGTCCATTTGGGACTGTGGCAGCAGATGCCCTTGGGGCTGCAGCGTGTGGTTGCCATTACTTGGAGCGATTTGACTAGGAGTGGCTTCAGGCCACCCCTTCCAACTTGTCTATTTTGCCCGTAAATCTCAGGAGCAAGTGGGATGTTAATTTCAGATCATCATCCTCTTTGCTCTCAAAAGCTAAAACCAAAATATGTCTTGCTATATGTATTGGACCAAAGGCATGTTGGGGTCAGCTCTAGTTGTCCTAGGCTGTCTCATTCATGGTTTCAGATCAAATGAATCCACTGCATCCCACTCTTTAGTAGGTCTTAAGATAGCTAATTTTTAAGTAATTAATTAAAATTTAGTCATATTTTAAGCAGTTAAATATTCTGCCTTTCTCCTGGCATGGGGCTCCTGGTGGCTTACAAAAATACTAAAACAAGAAAAAGCTAAAAAACTGAAAATAAAAATGTCAAAGCACAATTAAATTATCATCATGAAATACCTTTACATTTTAACAGTGTAAATTGTTTAAATTCATGACAGTAAAGTTAAAAATACAGTCCACCTGCCCCCATAAAAATAACTTCTGCAACCAGTTGAAGCATACTTCAATTGTGGGCAGCTTGTCATGGTTAGCAATGGACATCACTACCATGAGAACTCACCAGGAACTGTGTCTTCCCATTGCCACTGCCCAAACCATAGCACAGGGACAAAAATACCATCATATCTGGAACTGGGATTTTTTTATGAGAAGAAATGGAAGTCTAATTTTCCCTACGGAAAAAGTGAGACTACTGTCTGTTATATCATGCACATCAGTTGATTTCTTTCTTTGGAGGAAACGAGAGGAAAACAATAACTTTGCTTTGGGTGACTGCCTTGGTGCTGGAGTGGTCAGTGTCAATATTATCCATATGCTACTTGTGTTGTTACCTAGGGTAGTTGGTAGCTGAGACTTCAGTGGGCTGTGTAGTTGTGCTGCTGCCAAGGAGTAGTTTACTGATAAGTTTGGCAGTGGAACTGTTTGCTGCCTGCATGGGGTTCCTATCTGACTTAACCTTGCTGCCAACTGCATTGTGACTCTAGGAGAAAAGCAAAATGGACAGAGACATTCCACAGTTGCAGAACCCTTGGTGGTGGCAGTAGAGATGCAATGAGCAAAAGTAGGAGAGAAGAATTATATAATATCCAACAATTTAAACAACATAAAAGAGTGAAAAATAATTTAAAGTTATTAAAAGCATTTTGAACAATCTGGCAAATTAAAACAAGAGTTTATAAAGAGTTAAGACAGTTTAACACAGTTGAAAAGCATAATGTGTGCATGTTTGGAAAAAAATAAATTAGGCTTCAAAGAGCTTAATTTTAAAAACAACAACATGTTTTTGCTTGGCACCAGCATGACACTGGTGTTGGCACCAATTGGGTGCCTACGGGGAGGGTATTTGCAGCAGTGTAGACCATCTCCTATGTTCTCCCAGAGTCTATTGCACCTCCTGGTGGAGCACAAAGGTGGTCCCTTCTTGCAGCTTGCACAAACAGATGTTTTCTTCCAACTATCAAGTTCCCAAACCATTTAGGGCTTGAATGGCATCGCCAGCACATTCAATACATAAGTAAACTGGCAGCTGTGTGTGTGCTTCAGTTTGACTGTGTACTTGAGAAACCATATTAGTTGTTGGTCACTACTTTTGGAGAATACAGGAAATTTGTTTTTGAAGGCAAGAAGGAAGAATGATAACTGTTCTCCATTGTGGACTATCCAGTAGAGCTAACCAACCATTTCCTAAACTAATTACAAGGTACACAAGATGATGAACATGAAGTTCTGAGGCTCATTTAAATCCTAAGTATATTGTCCTCAGGCTTCCTGATGTCTAGCAGAATTCATTCTTCTCTGTCAGAGTAAGTCTTTTTTTCCAACTGATTCGTATAATCAGTATGTGACCAGAGTGCACAGTGACCACATGGGAAATGAATGCTCGTTATTATGTTGAATGAATGTGATTTGATCACTCTGTTGCATGCTCATCCTGTGGGTCAGTGTGCAATGAAGTGAATGGACAAATGAACTCCCTGAACTGTGTACTATGTCACTGTCTTGACTTGTGGAAGAGGTATTAAAGAATGATTTTACTTTGCAACCTTTTGTGATTCATGATCATCTTGCAGTGGCTGCCTACTAGCCCTATGCATGTCCTATAGTCAGTAAGCTGGCCTCATTGAACTAAGTGAGACTTAATTTTCAATAATCACATATAAGGTGCACTGTGAGTCTGATGATTTCAGGGTCAAGTAATTTGACTGTATGACCATATGACACTTGACTAAACTAAGGCTTTTGCCATTGCAAAAACAGAGCTCTTTTTTTTTTTTTTAAAGGCATTACTTTCATAAACAGCTTGTGAAGAATTTTCAAGTTTTGGCATCTTAAAATGTAAGCAATAATTCAGGACTGAAATATTTATTTTTTAAAAAGAAATTCTCCCAGTCAAAATCTGAGGAATTTTCCTAATCTGAAATTAAAAAATCTAAATGTTGACTATCTTGCATTTATGATGGAACACAAATTCTGATTTAGGAAACATTTAGGAGAGGAATGGTTTCACGAACAGTCATGGCAGTGCACAAAAATGCCTGAAAAGTGTGCATTTTGTGGATTGCAATTCTGGAGGCCTGGGCTCGATTCCCCCTGCTTGATTTCATTTGTTTGCAATGAAAAAGTTTATATACCAGGAATTCCATTTTTGAAACTGTGATTCTGCAGTTTTAGCTATTGCTTTGTAAGCTGCAATCAACATCAATATTATCAATTCCTCCCAAATGTTAATACCTTCAAAGCTAGTGAGATCTGACTTCAATTTTTGTCATGATACCTTAATGAAAGGATGCTAGTGCAGTGATTTAGTATTAGACAAATTTAGGGTATGGAACATTTCTCTTGTGGTCGGTAAGCTAAGGGACTGCAGCCCACCTATGATATAATAATAATAATAATAATAATAATAATAATAATAATAATAATAATAGCAATAATAATAATTTCTATCCCGCCCCTCTGCAACGCAATCAGGGCAGCTTACAACAAGTAAAATTCCAATAAAATACATCCAACCACCAACCCCCCCCACCACTTAAAAATTATTAGACAGTTAAAACATTTAAAATTAATCATAATATAACACAAAGACATCACAACAATACAACACAAACAGCAGCAGCATGGAAGGGAGAAAAATAGCTGACTCTTTGGGCCGGGATGGTTATTCAGAAAAGGCCTGTTGGAAGAGATCCGTCTGAACAGCCTTTTTGAAGCTGTCTAAAGTGGCAACAAGACGGATCTCGTCCGGTAGGCCATTCCATAGTCTGGGAGCAGTAGTGGAAAAGGCCCTCTGGCTGGTCACCAACAGCCTCATTTTCATAGGCTGTAGCAAATTCCTCCCATAGGACCAGAGTGCGTGGGGTGGATCATATGGAAAGAGGCAGTCCCATAAATAGATTGGACCCAAGCCATGTAGGGCTTTAAAGGTCATAACCAACACCTTGTACTGTGCCTGGAAACTAATAGGCAGCCAGTAGAGAGATTTCAGTACAGGTGTAAAATGGTCTTTTCTAGATGTTCCAGAAACCAGCCTGGCTGCCATGTTCTGAACTAATTGAAGTTTCTGGGTCAAGCACAAGGGTAGCCCCATGTAGAGCGCATTACAGAAACCAAGATGAGATGAGCACATGTACCACAGTTTCAAGATCCTTAGTTTCCAGGAAAGGGCACAGCTGGTGTATCAGCCAAAGCTGATAACAGGCACTCCTAACCATCACATTTACCTGATTTGACATCTGGAGTGATGGATCCAGGAGCATCCCCAGACTGCGAACACAATCCTTGGAGGAGAGTGTGACTCCATCCAGGACTGGAAGCTGTATTCCCAAACCTGGTTTCGGGCCCGCAACTGTTAATACCTCTGTTTTTTCTGGATTCAGTCTCCATCAGTTTTTCCTCATCCAGTCCATTACTGCCCCAAGACAGTCATTGAGAGGAGAGATGCCATCGGAAGTCGAAGCTGAGGACAGAGACATGGAGGAATAGATCTGGGTGTCATCAGCGTACTGATGACACCTCAACCCATGTCTCCGGATGATCTTTCCCAGGGGCTTCATATATATATATATATTAAATAGCATCGATGACAGGATGCCACAATTAAGCTCTATTCTCGTAGAGCAACTGTCCCCGAGCCTCACCTTCTGAGATCTGCCTGAGAGGAAGGAACGGAATCACTGCAATGCAGTGCCTCCAATTTCTAACCCTCTCAGGTGATCCAAAATGATGGGATGATCTATTGTGTCAAAAGTCACTGAGATATCCAAGAGCACCAACAGGGTCACACTACCCCTGTCAATACCCAGGCGAAGATCTTCAGCCAGAGCAACTATGGCAGCCTCAACTCCATATTCTGTCCTAAAGTCAGTTTGAAATGGATCTAGATAATCGGTTTCATCCAAGACAGCTTGGAGTTGAAGAGCAACTGCCCTCTCTATCACCTTGCTTTAAAAAGGCAGTAGAGAGACTGGCCTATCATTGTTCCTATCCAGGGGGTCCAGGGAAGGTTTTTTTCAGAAGCGGCTTAACCACTGCTTCCTTTAGACAAGATGGAACAAAACCTTCCCTAAGGGATGCATTGACAATGTCCCTAAGGAACATTCTCAATGTGTCACCCCCCTGGATGGCCAACCATGATGGGTATGGATAGAGAGGGCAAGTTGTTTTTCTCACTCTTGTCCATGTCATCAGTACTCACAGGTTGAAGCTGATCCTGTATAATTTTGTCAGCGGAGTTGCTGGACACCTCATCAATGGATTCTGTCATAACACTGGCATCTGAGTCGGCTCTTATCTAAGAGATTTTATCTGCAAAGAAGTTGTTAAATTCATCACAGCAGGCCGTTGTCAGGTTAAGTAAAGGGTTCTGCATAGGTGGAATCTTTACCACCCTAAACAGCTCTGCTGGACAGGACTCTGCAGCAAACGCAATATGTGCAGAGGAGAAAGATTTCTGCACTTCACGTACTGCCTCTCGATAGGACCAAAGAAAGTTCCTTGTTGGATAAGAGTCGAGTCTTCCACCAGATGCACTCTAGTCATTGTCCAGCCCACTTCATCTTCCTAAGCTCATCTGTGTACCACGGCTTACGATTAGAAGTGGGCCGGAAAGGAAGCTTGGGAGCGATTGTGTTGATAGCCTTGGCGAGATCGGTGTTCCAGGTATTGACCAAAGCTTCGACAGAATCACTGGCATTGCCAACTATTAAATCCTCTAAGGCTTTCTGGAATCCAATTGGTTCCATCAGCCATTGAGGGCGGGCCATTCTACTAGGTCCACTACTCCCGGTAGGGCAGACAGTGGGTCTTAGTTTAGTCTTGACCAGGAAATGATCCGTCCATGACGATGTGGTGGTTTTAATAACCTCCGCTCATGGATATTCCTGTTCTGTACTAAAGACCGCATCGAGGTTATGACCCACACAAGGAGTGGGCCTGACAACCAATTGGGATAGGCCTATGTTTGTCATGGATTCCATGAACTCCCGAGCTGCGTCAGTCAGATTTGGCAAACTAGTCTCAAGTGGGATATTGAAGTCACCCAAAACTAAAAATCTGGGTGACTCCAACAACAACTCTGTGTCAGCTCAGTTAGGGAGTCTGTTAGGCAATGAGGTGGCTGGTATACTAACCGAATCTCCAAACTATCCCTGGTCCTTAGGCTTAGGTACATACACTCCAAGTGGACTGTGTTCCAGACAGGCATCCTGGTCAAGGTGAAGTTGTTCTTGTGAACCAGAGCCACTCCGCCCCCCCCGCCCATGTTTCTTTACCTACTCACTGACTGACTACCCAGCCGGGAGGGCCTGTGCCCAAGTGGTAGCGCTGGCTTCTCCCAGCCAGGTCTCAGTAAAGCAAGCCAGGTCGGAGGCCTCATCTAAAAGGAAGTCATGGATAATGTGAGTCTTATTTTTAACTGACCTGGCATTGCGGAGGAGCAGAGTAAGGGTCTGTGGAATGATTGGTGTGCTCTCCAATCCATTCCGGGAAACAGAGTGAACTGAAGGCAGGATAGCTTTCAAACATCGATCCTGCCTTCTTTTGTAACATCCTTTCACTCTGTTGCCGCCATACCTTCCATTCCCCCACACAATCTCAATTCCCGCTCCCAGATCATTCCTGGCCCCTATGACAGAAGAAGATATTACAATAGCTGAGTAGCCTTCTGCCTAAGGTTCTCCCCAACAGTACTACTACTACTACTACTAATAATAATAAATTTTATTTTTACCCCGCCTTTCCATGGATATGATC
>CM034706.1:168852452-168873049 GCA_020142125.1 Phrynosoma platyrhinos | reverse complement strand
AACTATCCCCCTCACTAACTCCCTTCCTCCAATAAAGCCACCACAATAATGATGGAATTGGGGGTAGCTAGGCATCCCTCCCCCAAAAAGACACACCCACTAGAATCAAAATAGTGTGTGTGGGGGGGACTCCTGAGTCCACTCCAAGGCTGCTGCTGTTGCCAATGGTTGGGCTGGCAGGCTGGCTTTAAAGGCTCTCTCAGGGCCAGGTGTTCTGAGGGAGGAGGGGGTGGGCCAAAGCATTCACCACCCAGCTCCTGAGTCCACTCCAAGGCCACTGATGTTGCTGATGGTCGAGCTGGCAGGCCAGCTTTAAAGGCTCTCTCAGGGCCAGGTGTTCCGAGGGAGGAGGGGGCAGGCCAAAGCACTCACCACCCAGCTCCTGAGTCCACTCCAAGGCTGCTGCCTGAGGAATCAGCCCTCTGTATCCATGGATTCAACTCTCTGTGACTTGAAAATATTATATATATATTCCAAAAGCAAACTGGATTTTGCCATTTTATATAAGGAACACCATTTTACTATGCCACTGTATTTAATGGGACTTGAGCATCAACGGCTTTTGTTATCTATGGGGGGTGGGTGGGTCCTGGAATCCAAGTAAAGATAATAATAATAATAATAATAATAATAATAATAATAATAATAATAATAATAATAATAATAATAATAATTTTTATTTATATCCTGCCCCTCTGCCAAGCAATCGGGGTGGCGTACAGTATTCAAAACATCTGGTAGCTGTCAGCATATATGAAATGTTAGAATTGTACAAGCCACTGTGTTCCCTATTACCATGTACAGATGTGGGAGCTGGACAGTTAAGAAAGTGGATAGAAGGAAAATCAATTCATTTGAGATGTGATGCTGGAGAAGGGTGCTCAGGGTTCCATGGATGGCCAAAAAGACAAACAAATGTGTCTTAGAACAGATCAAGCCAGAAATCTCCCAGGAAGCCAAGATGACTAAACTGAAGCTGTCATACTTTGGTAACATGGCAAGGCAAGACTCATTGGAAAAAAAAAAACAATGATAGGAAAGGTGGTGGGAAGTAGAAAGATAGGAAGGCTGCACACTAGATGGATGGACTTCATTAAGGAGGTCACGAGTATGAAGTAACAGGAACTAAGCAGAGCAATGAAGGGAGTCTTGGTGATATCTCATCCACATGGTCTCCATGGGTTGAGATTGACTCAAGGGCAGTTAATGACAAAAATGGTGATCTCAGACACAGAATTTGTCAAGACTGGACCAATTCCTCCATGTCAGAAGCTGATTCAATTCTACTAGGGAGCAAATTCCAGAGGTGGGCTCAGCTTGTGAATGTGCACTCTGTGTGTATACGTGTGCATGTGTACGTGCGTGGAACATTTCTATTGATGCTTTCTATTGATGTTCTGAAAATATTAATATAGAATCTCTTGCTTGTAGAAATGATTCTAATAGATAGATAGATGATAGATTTTGATGAGCCCATTGTTCCTCTTGACCAGCAACTGATGAGTGGACAGTGCACTAAGAAGCAAGAATGCTTTGGCAGCAGATGACAAGTGAGTAAATGAAAGGGATTGAAATATAACAATGGTGGCCTACCATTTACTGTCAACCAGAGGCAGCTGCTGGAAAATAATCTAAAATAGGTTCCTCAATGCCCATGAAATGCATAAAGTCTCACAATGACCAATTTATTATTTTTATCCTGTCCAGTGACATGGAAGGGTTCATCAGGGAACTACCAGCCTCATTTCTGAATACAGACTGGCTGCAACATACAAAATAATTGAGCTGGACAGAATTTACAGCACTAGCTGGATTTTCTTTCTTTCCTTTTTTTTTAAGTCAAGGTGGGGATGGACGGTCATGAAATGTAGTAATGAGACATATTACAAGAGCTTGAGACTGGTCTTACTCTCTCATTTTTTAAAAAATGTATTTTCCCACATATCAGGGTGGTTTATAGCTTCATTGAAAATGATTTTTTTTTGGTACCTGGTCCAGCTTTTTACCAGCATGCTGTCTCCTATGATCAGCCATGGTCTTGAAAAATGAAATCCACAGAGCGATCAAGTTACCAGTACAATTTCTTGCTTGTTTCTTCCCCTCACAGATTCTTCTTATCCTAGACCATATTCCACATGTTTTCCAAGCCACACCTGTCTTGTTGAGTGGGACTTTGTTGAGTCATAATTTATTTTATTTAATTATTTATGAATATATTATGTATATTAGTTGCACTTGACAAGATAGGAAAAGGCCAAATGAGAAAGTAGCATGCTTTTCTTCTTAGGAGTCAACTTTAATTTTGCTTAAGGTCAGAACCCTTTGTTCTTTGACTTTGACCCAGAAAATAATTTAGAGACACAATTTGGTCAAACGAAACAACAACAAGGGTGTAATTGCTCCAACCACTTCATTTCCTTGTAATTCATTTCCTTCCTCCACTGTAGATTGTTTTTACAATCTTGCTGATTGCTTACTGTATTAATTGTTCTGGTTCTTTCTTCCTGGATTCAAATTCTCTCACCACAGACTCTTTTGTACTACACAATTATAGTCCTATTATTTCACATTAACTGCCATGGTTCCTTCCTATGGAGAGCCAGAGAGCTCCTCTAGTGCCTCTGACCAAGCTATAAACCCCAGGATTCCATAGGATGCAAACATAGCAACCTAAGTGGAATCTAGTGCTATATTTGTGTAGTGTGAAAGGGCCCCTTGTCTCCTCTTCTGTTTTTGCTGCTAGCTATTCGTTCATCCAGCTTTTATTTTTGATGTGCCTACTCAAATCCATTTTTTGTATTTAGACATATCATTTTCTTAGAACTACCATTTTTTAAAGAGGGAAATTGATTATCCATATATATATATATATGTGCTTTCCTTCAAAATAACTAAAATGTTCAAGTTTAACTTTCTTCCTGACAAACATGTCTCCCATACATAGATAGTCCTTTTAAAAATATATATTTCAGGGAACTTTTGACCTTCAAAGTATCTTCTAAGATGGTACAGTAGATCTGGAGTTCTAACATGTGATTCTGCTAACATGTGATCTGATCACAGAGCTCAACTCTCATTTATTCAGAGTGTCTTGGATTCTGAAACTAATTAAGCAGCACTGTGTCTGCTCCACCATTGGAAATGGGGTTGACCTATGTTTTCTTCATTGCCAAACTCTTCTTTCCCTCCTGCTTGTATCTGTACTACCCAAGAGGGCACAACAGACAGGTTGCAGCCCAGCTGCTGGTTAAATATTTTAATATTCACTGATGGGCAAAGTAGCATGAAGAAATTTAATATATCCTCCAATGTAAGGGCATTAATGGCTCTATAAAGTGTAGATGTATTCTTAATTATTTCAAGTCACTGCACATGCAAGTGGCTTTAAAAAAAAAAGAAACACATTTCGCTGATAATGAGCATGAAAATGACTAAAGGACTGGATGGGGGCAGATCTTACTCTTTCCCTTACTAGGGCATTAGTATCATCTTCTTAACTTTTAGTCCAGTTCTGTGTCTCAGCTGGAGATCACATCTGCTAGAAAACAGATCCAAGGCATTGTCAAACTCAGGGGCTTATTAAGTATCCTAAGTGTATTACTTATGGGTTTTGCATATCGTTGCCCTATAACATTTGCTAAAATGGGTTTCTGCACTGAGGAGACATTTTTCTAAACACAGCAAAAGCATATAGTCACTCTAGTTCGATGATATTGTTGCTGTGGCTGGGTGGCTTTCACAGATCTTGGTTAGAGGGTTATTTTCAACCAAAGATTGTGTGTGAGGATTTTGTTCATTTCACTTTTTTGATTGAATTGACTGTTCACAATTCATAATTATATTGCTATAATCATAGCTCAACACTTTAAGTGACATGGCACCACCCTGTGGAATCTTAGGATTTGCAGTTTAGGGTGTTGAGCTATGATTCTGGAGACCAGGGTTCAAATCCCCGCTCAGCCATGGAAACCACTGGGTGACCTTGGGCAAGTCACACTCTCTCAGCCTCAGAGGAAGGCAGAAGCAAAACCCTACTGAACAAATCCTGCCAAGAAAACCTCATGATAAAAACCTAAGCTTTGGCTTTGTGTTACCTTAAATCAGAAATGATTTGAAGGCACACAACAACAACAACTTAAAATTTCAGCCTGAATGCTCTAATGCCTCTCCACACTACAAAGCCCAGGAATTCATAGGATGTAGTCATGGCAATTAAATTCCCAGGAATTCCTCAGCAATTGGCCCTGATAGTTGTTTATTTGTTTGAGCTATAGTAAAACAAAAAATGCCTTTTCCAAACTATGCCTAACATGCACATCTGAACCCAGTTCTATTTTGGATTTTGCTTTCTCTGAATTTTTTAATGCAATTCTCAGCTTTAAAAAAATGTTCCATTGTGTATTCAAAATGTATATTTGCAGAAAAAATAAATTGGGAGAAAATTATTTTGTGAAAAGACATATTTCAATATATATATATTTGATGATGTACATAAATAGAACTTTTCATACAGATTTTTTTTCCCCTTAAGAAATCTAACTGATGCTAAAAATTGGATGGGATGGATTAAGGAATGAACACATTTGAAACTGACATACACTGAAAGTACATTGATCCATCAAATTAAACCTAGAACCTTCTGCATTGGACATATGTGCTCTGCCACATGTCTGCTGCTTGAGATCTCAGTCTCAGAAAGTATGTTGTCAAGTTAAAGGCTATATAACACATGATAAATAAGATTATTAGGGTGTCAGAAAAGATGACTGGTAAGAATGAATGTGTCAAAGGATTCCAAAATTATTAACAATATGGAAAGAATACATCCAGAGCAATTGTTACCTCATAGTATTGTCTGGAAATTGATCTCTAAGGTTTTAGGTAGAAGTCTTTCCCAATATTATCTGGTGATGAGGAGTGGTGGAGGTGAGGCCTCTTGCATGCAGTGTGCTCTAACCTTTAGCTAAGGCCTATGAGGTATGTATTGTGGAGTTGATAATGTTGATTTGTGAGGGTGGCCAGTTTATAAAATTATGTGCCATTTTTATAGTTTAAAATAAAAATTTTAAATGTTGAAAAGTGATGTGTTAGTAACATTCAAAGACATAGCTGAATTAGTTTGGAGCAGTATGCAAAGGAGTTTTGTAGCACCTTTCAGATTAAACGAAAAAATTTCTTAGCTTAAGCTTTCATAGACTTAAGTCTGCTTCATCAGATGCATGGAGTGAAGTGCCTTTATAGCTCTGAATGTGCTGGATGCATGTGGGAACAGCAATAGAAATGCAAAACCTGTTGGTATGGTGAGGAGGTGACAAATTCCATTTTAACTATGGTTTTGGGGGGACAGGAGGAGGCAGGAGAAAAGATGTTGCCTAAAGCCAAGGTGAGTACATAACCATATGAATGTGGAGGTAGTTATTGGAATGTAGTGTTGTTGTGATCTCTGGGCTCAGCATTCAACCACAGCCCCATGTTTTGGCTCATTGCACTAAACAATCATTTAATCCCTGATCTCCTAGGTCACCCTTCCCCACTCCTGCTGAGATAAAGAGAATCTCCTGAGACCATCTAGTCAAGCTGTCACCACCTAGTCCTAGTGAATTACAGTGGATTTCTTAGCACATTCTAGGACTTGCTAGGGAATTCTAGTTCCTACCCTTGCTACTTCAGCAAGCAACAACTGAGTTAAAAGTGCATGAAAAGGAGTGTCAGAGAAAGCCAAGGTACTTTTCAAAGAAAAACTTTATTCTAACTAAAGGGTTCTAGAGAAAAAGGTTATCATTTCATACAAGACCTTGTCTTGTAGGCACAGAATGTGAGTTACAGAAACAGTCATTTCAGTCAAGCCAGAACAATAAACAAACAGCCCTAATCACTCTAGCTAGTCAAATAGTTCTAGTACAAATATAGTGTTGGTCCCTGGCACAGTGGCATCACTAGGGGGTGGGGGGAGTGTGGACTGCACCACGTGACACCCTGCAGGGGGGTGACACCACTGCTCCTCAAACACCTGCATTTGGGCAGAAATGGGCTGTGGCATTCATCAGCTTCCCTTTAAAATAAGAGATGGTTGGAGTGACATGAAACTCAGTGGGAGGAGAAAAGAGAGGCCCTGGAATTTTTTAAAATTAAAATTTCAATCTTTTAATTTTTTAATTTTTTTTAAAAAAATCACATTTTAACCAAATCTTTACTATGTTTATGCAAATTCATTTTGGTTGTGCATATGATATTGTAATTTGAAGGTATAATTTTAATTTTGCTAGTTGTTTATGTCACAACTGTTAGCATGACATTCAGTGATATAAGGAAATTACAATTTATGGGTAACATTAATGTAAAAAAAACATTACTAAGGATTCTGTAAGGTGTGAAATGGGAGGAAGTCAATGGAGGGTGACACCATGAGTTCCTGCACCGGGTGGCACCAACCCTAGTGATGCCACTGCCCTGGCATACTAGGGAAAAAACGACCCCTGCTGGTTCCGTACATCAGATAGCTTAAGAAGCACTGATCTAGGTAGATTGCAGGTTATGCAGACCTGTTCTGAGTGATCAAATATTTGACAAATTAATTTTGGTAATCTGCATCCTGCTTTTTCTGAACCATTTTCTGGAGTAGAATCAATCTATACTATAATCACAGTGTCTCAGGATTTAAAGGGGAGCATCCTCTTAGTGAAAAAAAGTGTGGCTTACACACCCATATGCCTCTTTTTAGGTGGGGGGGCAGGCAGCTATCTTCTAACCCAGGGGTAGGCAACCTTTCCCCTTTAAGGGCCGAGGGACTTCAGCTCCCAGAATCCCAGGAGCTATTGGCAACATGGGACTATTGGCCAACATGGCTGAGGCTTCTGGGAGCTGAAGTCCCTTGGCCCTTAAAGGGGAACGGTTGCTTACCCCTGTTCTAACCCATTGTTCTCCATTCAAAACCTCCACCACAACATGGCAGCTGTCATATCCCATGAGAGGGTGCTGGCACTGCGGCTACTTGTTGGTTAGGGGAAGAGAGAGTGGGAGGCAAATTCAGTCTGAGAACTGCTAGGGCAGTGGGGAAGAATTACACAGCTGGAGTGTCACATTTTACCTCTTAGGCCTTGCCTTGTCTGCCCTGGCCAAGATGATTGTGGGCAGCCTGGAGTATTCTACCTCCACAGATACCATGATCTCTCCCTGTTACCTGGTCCTCCATTCTTATGCCATGATGTCTGTCTGTAGAGGCATCCTGCTGAATCACCTGGCACATCTATTGCCAGTGTGGGTCACTCACTTTTGAGACCAGAATGAGGGGCCCAGCCATGGTCACATGGCTGGGTGCCTTGTTCAGACATCGAACGAGTAACCCATGGTACACTGTGCATCAGTGGGACACCTGTGCAGATAGCTGCTGCCGTGAATGAATGGAAGGCTCCAGATCTTCCCGGAAGATCTGGAGTAACAGATGTATGTATTTTTAAAATTCATTTTAAGGATGTTTAATTCTGGTTCTGGCACAGAAAGTCTGGATGTCATCTGGATGGCTGGGGTTTGGGATGTCCAAACAGAATGACACCAGAACAGGGGGGAAAATGGGCATTTTGGCTCATGCAGATAAGGCCTTAATTTTAGGATCTTGGCCCAAGTGTGCCTCTTTATACCCATATCAGTAAATGTTGAAATATTACAACTCTTTTGTCTCTCACTCTCTTTCTCTGTGTTTAAATAATGTATTCATTTTAAAAGAAATCTCCAAAATTGACTATAAAAATATCTGAGACCAAAAAAGCTAATAGCTTTAGGTAAGCATAAGACTAGTTCTTAAAATAAATCCATGAACAAAAAGAAATGTATATGTGTGTGTGGGAGGTGGATGGTTTAAAGAAAATTTGGAAGACAAAAGCACCATTGCAACACATCCAAGAAAGAGAGGTGGCTGAAGCACCCATTTGGAAGAAATGATGTATCCAGAGAAGGGTTTAGGTGTTGAGGAAAAGAAGCACCTACTGACACAAAGAGATGCTGTTAAATGTCACTGATGTGCACTGACATTTTTCGATACTGCAGAGTTCCTTTTAAAAACTGCTTGACCTAAAACAAACAAATCAACAAACTGTTAGAAATTCATTTCTCTATCACCATCTGTCTTTCACCCTTTGCTTGACAAGGTATCAATGGTGGGTACATTAATAGCATCCTCTCCCCAGCAATTCCATATGTTGCCTTCTTAATGCCATCAGTGGGATTATTATTTTATCTCACTTCTTAAATGTGAACTATTGTATTACCTAGGTCCACTCTGCCAAATCTACAAGGGAGTTTACAAAAAGGACAAAGATTTCACCCAGAGAGCTTCTCGTGATCCCTGCTCTAGGATCAGCAGCACCCTGGACATTCCATGGAAAAATTAATTTTCTGGCTACATGTCCTATAACCACACAACCAGCATGACCAAGGTTTGCTCACCCAGCCCTGTCCCTGTCCACAGCTCTTTTGCAATGTGATCAAATGGTCCTTTATGGCAAGAGTTGCATGGTGGCTGTTTAGATACTGTGCAAATAAGAGGATATGTTTTGTGGGTCTGAGTATGGGGAGGGCTTGGACCATTCCCCAGTGAGCTATACAGTCACACTTCTCACCAAGTGTTTTGAGATGAGAACATTTGATGATTTTGTGTGTTCCATTTTTGCTGGCTGTTAACAGTTCACAAGAGGCATATTCAGCAAATGGCCACACAGCAAAATGCAATCCAAAATCTACAAAAAAAAAAAAAAAAAAAGTGATACCTTTATTTGCCAAGCAAAATCTACAAAATACACCATTCAAGCTTTCAAAACTTCACTGCTTTCTTCATCAGGCAAAGATATTAAAAATCATTAAGGAAAACAAACGTGACAATGTCAGAATCACAGGCCTATATTTTGCTTCAGTTGCTACTTCTGCTGTCAGTTAAGATAGTCTGGAGGAATCTCAATACAGGCAGAGACTACTCCTCTTCTTGGTCATGATGTATTTTGGTTGAACTTCTGAACTGGAGAACAGGGGTTGCATGGCCTTATATTAGGGATGGAAATTGTGCAGCCTTCCAAAAGAATACTGTGAATATTTTTTACCATTTGTTACGCTGGCTATGGCTGCTGTTCAATAATATCTGGAAGGCTGCACAATTCCCACCCCTGGCCTAAATTCAATTGTTGATCAGAACTAGACTAACCCCATTGAATCAATGGAACTTACAGCACTATTGACTTACCAGGTTTCAATTGTTTCAGTGGGCCTACTCTAGTTGGGAGACAATTACATTTAGGCCTTGGGCTGCATTTACACTGTAGAATTAATGCAGTTTGATATTGCTTTAAGTGCTACAGCACCATCCTATAGAATCCTGGGATTTGTAATTTTGTGTTGTACCTTCTGGCAGAGAAGGCTAAATATCTCTCAGAATTACAAATGGCAGAATTCTGTAGCATTGAGCCATTGCAGTTAAAACTGTGTCAAACTGCATTAATTCTGCAGTATAGATGCAGCCTTGGTTTCTGTCTTCCTGTACTCACAAATCCTGGTCATGTCTAACAGTTCTTTCCATTAGCTGCCATAGTTCTAATAATTCAAGGGTACACAATTGTCAGTGTTTAGAAGGCCATGCTGACTCATCCCCAGAGGATTTTGGATGAGTCATGTATTGTGCCCTCCCATTCATGATTTTTTTTTTTAAAAAAAAAACTTATTTGGGGATGGTGGTATTGGTGGTGTTGATTTTATTTAGAAATGTTCCTCTACAATCCCCCCCTTTTTCGGTTCACTTCCTGTTTTAACCAAGAATTCTCCAAAGCATAAATGGTTCAAGGGAATAATGGTAAAATAGCATGTTTGGCCCAAATCTAGAAGGTGGCCTTGTAGGTACTAAAATGGCCTTAAGAAGCCACATAAGGCCCATGGGCCACACTTTATTCATTTGTTGGCAAGCAGAAATGGCAGGCAGACGGTATTAACAGCAGTGCTAAGTAGGAGAGGGTGAATCTGTCCAGTTTGTTCTCTCCTGCATTCAGACTTGTATCATCATGAGTTCTTTCCATGCTGTTTATGAAGACATTTCCAAAATTTGTTAAAACTTTATAGAAAAATGAACTGAGTGCAGTTACACCTTCTCTAGAGTGGCCCAATTTTGTTCTTCTAGCATGGAGAGGACCCTGCTTGCTTGTCCTGTGACTGTAAAAGACGAGGGGCAAAGTGTCAGTCCTAACACAGTGCCACAAACATGGTTGGATACACAAGAATTTACAGTCAGACCTTTAAGAATTAAGCTCTAAATGCCTTCTACTTGGATGGACGAATTTTGTTCATTTCACTTTTACCTACAACTGAACTCTTATACAATTTCAATTTCTTTTTATCTCATGTATGAAGAAATTTGAACATTTTGAAAACAAAACAAAGCCACCCCATAGTGATATCAGGAGGGGCAAGGAAGATTTTGATGAAGAGGAAGATAATTATTTCTTCCTGCTTTCTTTCCTCACTGCTATTGTGATGCAGTGCAGAATATCATGTTTAAGGCAGGGGAGGGCTTCAATGATAGACTACATGCCTTATTCTTCCCTACCCTCAGCAGCTAACTCCAATTGCTCATAAAGTGAAAAATTTAATATAACTAGATAACTACCCCTATAAGAGGCACCCCTATAAGAGGCAATTTTTCTTTTAAAAATCAGAGGAACAGAATTCTGCCACTGATGACATTTTGGCAAAATCTAATTCCCTTTCTTGGCAAAGGGACCCAGTGGGCCCATGGTATCTGCTGAGGGTTGGTTCCAGGTTCCTTGTGGATATCAAAATCTGTGGATGCTCACATCTCATTATATGCAATTCATAATAAAATGGTGTACCTTATATAAAATGGCAAAATCAAAGTTTGCTTTTTAGAATTTTATTGTTTTGAATATTTTCAAGCTGTGGATGGTGGAATCTGTGGATGCAGAAGTGAATATGGAGGGCCGACTTTAGTAACAACTTTGAGATACTATTTTAGATCTGGTAAGAGGTCTCCATAAGGAGCTTATTGTTCTGCTAAAATAAAGTATCTTACCTCTCCCAAACTGAATTTTAATTCGGGCTGCATCCAGATATTATCACAGGGATTTTGCTGCCAAAACCGCCGCCTGAATCCAGCCCAGGTCCAGCTCAGGTCCCAGCGGCATTCAGCATGCCTCTTTTAGAAAGGAGTTTTCCAACTTAAGAAAATCGCTGCCAGAGCACTCCTGGGACCTGGGCTGTATTCTGCCAGCAGTTTCAGTGGCAAAATCCCTGCGATAGTATCTAGAGGTAGCCCAAATTGAAATTCAGTTTGGGAAAGGTAAGATGCTTTATTTAGTGGAGAGATAAGCTCCTAAGTCAAAGCCAACTTGATAGCAATTAATAATCACAAAGTAGTAACTCATTAATTCATCATTGTCAGTACCATTATCTTATTACCACTGCTAAGACTTTCCTCCCACCATCCCCAACCAGCAAAGATTATAGAAGCTGTAGTCAACAGAGTCCTTTTGGCTGGCCTTAGTAATCATAATAGCACATAAAAAGTTGCCTCCTCAATGCGAGTTGCACAGATTGGTTTAGTTGAACAATTCAAAGCTGCAGCTTTTGCTAAATTGCTTGGGCTCCCAATGAGCGGAGAAAAGGGATTGGTTACGACCTAGTTCTTTGTGACCCATAGAGCTGACAAAAGTAACTCAAGGCTAAGTTATTTCCTCTGGAGCGTTATGCAGTGGAGTGGCCCACAGCAATAAGTGCCTAAGTGACATAAGGGACTTGAAAAAGCATATATAATGACAGATAATAGCTTTTTTAATAGCTTCTTTTAAAGAATTAAAGAATATTACATAGGAAATAGGATAACAGACACAATGAGCTAGAAAATAGGAGTTCTGTCATTAGGGGATCATCAAAGCACTCTGTGCAGATTACTGTTGTTTTTAATGTTTATTTGGATCTTTTCTTTATGCATTTTTTTTAAAATCAAAGATTTTTCTACCCTTCTCTTAGCAAAATTCCCTCAAGTACAGGTATGATTCTTGTCACATCAGTAATTTTGCTCTGAACAAGCCGAAAATGGTTATGCAGTATGCACAGCACAAGAAAGGAAAAAACCCAACACATATGAGACCATTATCATCTTCTTTTAAATTGTGAGGAAAATATAGATCTGGGTTTCTAAAGATCTTTTTAAATCTGGGTTTATAAGATCTTTTTTTAATTTGAGATTTCATGTTTAAAAACAAACCTACAATAAGATTTGGATTGTTACAGACTCTTGTATTTCCAAATACAGGACAACGTGAAGGTTCAAGGGCTGGTGGGAATTTTTTGGCAATTCCAACAGTGTGCATTAGCACACAGAATTATTGTTGAAGGAAAATTCAATCTGTTGATTTGACTTCATGATGGACTCTTTACAGTCTATATCATTTCCACCCCACTTCACTGATGGTGGAAAAGCTTTTTTCATGGTTTATTTAGCAGAAAGTCATTTTGATTAGCAAGATGAGTAATACTTTACAGCTGTTTGCAATTACTGCATCTGTTGTATCTGTGGGTTCAGCTATTGGAGACTATTGACAGAACTGCAAAATGCAATGGAAAAGGGTACAAGGGAGGACACGAGAAAATGCTTCACAGATCCCATCTTGCCAAGAGAAAACAACATCATGTTATTGTCAGATCTGTGCTGCAAATCCCAAGCCTAAAACTGAATATGTTTGAAGGCAAGTACTTGTTTCAATGAACAAGAGCATTACACTGAAATACAGTCCTTGGCCTAAATCATAATGGTTAGTACCAAGGAGTGCAGACCCATAGAACCAAGTATTGAATGGTGAAATGACATATAAGTATATCCTACTGAATGAATGGGTCTGCTCTAGATGGGATTAATAATAGGATTCAGGCTTTTAAATGAAAGCAATTTTCAGATCTTCCTTAGGATCAGGGGATCCAGGGGCAGGGATGAAAAAAATCTTTGGAGTCGATTGCAGGGCCTACTTTCAAGTCATAGGGCTAGGAAATATAGCTGCACTTGGCCAGCCTTATTACCATGGAGGCCAGCCAGGTTCAAGCAAAGATTATTGACTAGACTGTGGACCATAGTTCCCAGGCAAGTACCCATGGCATGGTGAGGGGATAGGTCTGGAGAAGGAAATGCCTTACCCTTCATTACTTTAAGCCTCTTTTGTACATTTACGTAAACTGTTTAACAAAGTGTGGCCATAATTACTGTGTCTGTCACTCCCTTCCGAATGGATGGCATGTACAATGGGCTAGCCATAGTCAGCTGAGGAAATTTTATTAGCAACCCCTTCCACATATGGTAAATAAATACCAATACTATGGGTCTGTAAAACCAAGAGTGGGCAAATTGTACTTCGGGACTGCCTGAAGCCCTAGGGCTATTTTTGTTGTCCTTGGCCACACCATACTTGCCAGATAACTCCTTTTCTGGCCCCAGACAAAGAAAGTGAATTGCCTCTCATGGAAGTCTCTACAAGCAGCAAGTTTTATGGCTCCCTGCACTATGTGGGAGAGTTGAAGGGGGGGAAAAACACTGTGAAATGCTGGAAAAATGGGAGCTGTCCTCAGGTATTCTTGTGGAACAAAATGTTAAGTTGTGGTATAGTAATAAAAAAAAAAGACAGAGAGAGAGGGGGGGGGGGCTTTTATTTGTCCAGCTGATGCATTTTGGGAAAATCCTTCTTCACAAGCTAATTCTTTTATTTCTCTTTTTCTGTTGTTGTAGCCAGTTTCCCGCATTCTAGATTTTAAATGTTAGAAACTCAAGAGGAATAAGAGGAATAAGAAGAATTAGCTCAAATAAAGACTTTTTTTTTTTACTACAGCATGGCTTAACAACATTTTTGGTCCAAAAAATAGTGGAACACATCTCTCATTTTTCAGCATCCCTGCTCCATGTAACATAAAAATTACTGGTTTTTCCAAACTTTTGGTCTTTTTTCTTTTCTTTGTTAACGTTTAGGAGCATTTTTGTAGTCTGAATTGTCCCTTGCATTTGCTATATTTGCTCACCCCATTTTCAAATAGAACAACAGGCTAGTTGGAGTGTTGGCTTAAGTTGGGGGTGGGGGTAATGAAAAAAAACCACAACCCTCTGTCAGTGTATGATATTGTAATTTAAAGATATAATTTTAATTTTGCTAGTTGTCTATGTCACAACTATTATCATTACTTTCAGTGATATAATTTCTGTATATAATTTATGAATAACATTAGTATAAAAATGTTACTAAGGATTCTGTATGGTGTGGTTTGGGGGGGAGATCAATGGGGGATGACACCATGAGTTATTGCATCACGTGACATCATCCCTAGTGATGCCACTGATAATAGGTAACAAGGTATGTCCACACTCAACATGGTTATTGGGGAAGTGAATCTAGTCTGGAGTTTAATATCCCCTTTAAATGACTTAGGCAGATGTGCTGGATTCTATCCTCCAAATATGCTCAATATCTTTCCAACTTATATTATTGTGTGCCTTTGAGTCCTTTCCAACTTAACGTAACCCTAAGGTGAGCGTATCGCAGGGTTTTCTTGGCAAAATCAGTCCAGAGAAGGTTTTACTTTAACCTTACTCTGACACTGAGAGAGTGTGACTTACCCAAGGTCACCCACTGTGTTTACATGGCTGAGCAGGGACTTAAACCCTGGTCTCCAGAGTCAAAGCCCAACATTCAAACCACTATACCACACAGACTCTTCTGAACCCTATCCAGAATGAATTCAAAAATCTGATTGACATGGATGTCACTAGCCACCCATGCCCCAATTGCGAAAACAGTTTGGCCAAGTGCAAATTCAGGAGGTTGTTTTAATTTTGTTTCTAGGAACCTTATTAATAGATCAGTACCTTTGGAAATTACAAGGCTCATGCCTTGTAAAACAGAATTTTTTTAAAAAAATATTTTGATTGATTTTCAAATTTCAGTCAGTCAAATATTAAAACATTTTATTTTATTTAATGTTTTATTATTTTATTATTTGATATTTAATAAAAAATATTAAAGTAAAACAGAGTTTTGACACAGCGCCACCAAAAGGCAAAAAGGGTGGACAAAACTGGAATAATGATGACCTGGTTTAGAAAATAAGGTATAAAACAATTGTCTGCATTTGATTATTATAAGATGTTTTAAAAACTGAGGCTAGCAGAGCTGGACAATGTAAATACAAGTTTGGTCTGCAATTACACACAATAAGGGGGAGGATATTCATATTACAGTGAGCTGTTAGTAATTCTTATTTCAGCTGAGGTTGGTGGACAAGTTGATGCAAGTTTGTCTAGGAAAATATAATTTACTTTTGCCAGTAGCAGCATTTTCAACACTTACTTGAAATAGCTGATAATCTGACATAGGAGAGTTAATAGATTACTGTCAAGTATTTTGTTTGGCTAACAAGAAAAGTGTTTTATATATTGGGATTTTTGTGTGATATTATGTCCTTAATATTTATCCATACATCAGCATTTTAATTTAATCACATAAACATTCTAATTTACTTTGGATACTCTAATATGGGGAGAAGTGGGGAAAATAGTTTACATATTCAAATTCTGTAGTTGCAGTATGTGAAGAGCAGATTAAGGAAGGAGATCAGTTTTAGGTTTCAGTAAATAATTCTTAAGCAGTTTTGTAAAATAATTAATATTAAAATTACTGCTATATATATTTGATTTCTTATATGCATTATATATATTCATTAGATTTATATCCCACCTTTTTACCATCAAATGGCACTCAGGTAACGGTGTAAAAACCAAAAAAAAACTAATGCCATTGAAAGATATCTGGAATCTTGCATCAGAGTTGTGTGTCTGTAAGCAGACATATGTATGCGGAATGTAAAATTGGGCAGTTTGTAATGTTCATATCCAGTAGAGGTCTGCTGTTACAGTACTGCACAGCAGAGCTGGCAAAGTGTCCCATGCACATTGTGCATCACTGCACATCACACACTGATATGTGTTTTACACCAATGTGCATTGTGAACTGATACACATTTTGTACACTGATGTGCATCATGCAATGATGCACATCATGTACTGACATTGGTCTCAATGACCATTAGGCACTTTTGCTGATGTTCTGATAGTTATCTTTCTTAGTGCCTCTGCTACTTAGATAAGTATACATAAAGTTATGTTAAGTAAAAGGTGACCCAGTGTTCCAGTGTTGGACAATAGCAGGAGCTAGTGTGGTGCAATAATTTGAGGGTTGGACTATGCCTCTGGAGACCAGGATTTGAATCCTGGCTCAGCCATGTAAACCCATTGGGTTTCCTTGGGCAAATCACATACTCTCAGCCTCAGGGGATGGCAAACCTTCTCTGAAGAAACTTGCCAAGAAAACCCCATCATAGGGTTCCCTTAGAGTCTCCATAAGTCTGAAATGACTTGAAGGTACAAAACAGCAACAACAACAGATGTAGAAGGAGCATTTCCTTTAAACATGAAACAATTCAGTATAATTGAAGCAGAGTGATGCAAAACAGAAAACTGACCACACAGTCCAGCAGTCTAGAGCAAAAATATGATCACTGGACTCTGAAGCCTTTGGGTGAATGGCATGCATTTACTTTGGTAGCAGAGTAAGGCTAAAATCAGACTTCTGAGGCAATAGCTTTCCACAGTTGGGGTATAATAGTAAAGAGGTAACCCTATGCGTAAATACCCTAAAGGGAGCAGATCCTGTCTGATCCTGGAAAACGAGCAAAGTCAGCTGTGGTTAGTATTTGGATGAGAGCCCGCAAATGAATACCAGGGCTGTAGGCTATATTTCAGAAGGAATGGGCAAAACTACCTGTGAGTATCCTTTCTGACTTGAAGAAGACACTAGGGAAGCCCCACTTTTCTCTCTATATATAATGCATTGTTCCCACTGCTGGAGCATGAAGGAAGATCCCCTCAGCAGATCTAATATTTTGGTGGTACATACAGAAAAGGTTGGTTACGCTGGGTGTTTTCACACGGGGCTTTAGGAGGATGCATTCCTACCTCCGTCCGGCCCCACTCCGGCTCCATTTCCAGGTCGTTCACATGCGTGCAGCGGCAAACCCCGCCCCTTCCGGTGCCATCCCTGCGTCAGTCCGGCTCGTCGCTCTGTGTGTTCAAACACACGGAGCCCTAAGTCCGGCCTCACTCCGGCAGAAAGGCCTCTAATTCTGGCTTCAGCGGCGGAAAGGTAATTCCGCGTGGCAAACGGAATTAGCCTGCCACCGTCGGAGCCATTCCGGAATCAGCGGCACGAGCCGTTCCGGAATGGCTCCAGCCGGCTTTAGGGACCCTCGTGTGAAAACGTCCTCTATTTCTTTTACTAGTTTGGAAATACCTCAGATGGGGATACACATTCAATTGAGCAGCCAAGCACCAAATTTGTTTGTCTGTCCTGCATAACTATCAATGATCTGAGTACTGTATCTCTAGCCAAGTATCCAAAGTAGGTATGTATTACTAAAAACAATACAGGCATGGGATGAAAACCCCTTTTTCTATATTGTAGCTGTTTTGAATGTATTTTGGGGTACTGAATTAAAAAACACACAATAACAATGCCATACTATGCACAGTTCCCCCCCCCCCCCAAATTCAATATTTTTTAGCTCTGAACAAGTGCAGATGCTGGTGTTCCCATATGACTTCTTTTAATGCTTTTGAATGGATTTTTGCCTTTCATATTAGTAAATTAGTGTTTTGAGGTCTATTAGAAGACATTAACCTTTTTTTTTATTCTTTGCAGGATCATTTCATTCAGTCACATATTACAACACAGAAATGTCAAAACAAGATGTGAAAAAGTGGCATGTGATGACGGTCATTTTTGGATTTAGAATGACAAATTCCTATAAAACCAGCATGCATTTTGTTTTTTTAAATGACCCTCAGTTTTGCAGGCTTGTTTAATAAGAGTCTGATTAAGGTAAAAGCTTTCTACACAGTTCTTCTGGCTATGGTAAAACTAGTGCAGTTATTCTTCCCCTTGGGCATGTCTACAGGCCTTTGCAGACTGCCAGAAATAATGCAGCTTGAGTCCACTTTAACTGCCCTGGCTCAGTGCTAGGGAATCATGGGAACTGTAGTTTATTGTAGCACCAGAACTCTCTGACATAGAAGGCTCAATGTCTCAGAAAAAAAACTCACATGGCCATGCTGCCAAAGAGAGGAACTTTGTCTGCTGATTGCATTGCTACAAAAATAGAGGCATTTGAAGTCCATTATTTCTTACTTCCTGATATGTGGCAAGAACATGTGGTCTCTTTAATCCCCTGCATGTTGTGATGGTTACTGTGCCCCAGCATTGATCTCATATGTTTCTCTTCCACAGCTGGCTGAGCAAATCAACTCACAATTTGGTTGTCAGCACAGAGGTTATACTAATGTAGACACCCTTGGTGGTCCAGGTTCCAAAGGGATTTAAGTCTCTTTTACATTAGAACACCAGTTTATGCACCTCTCCTTGCTGACCACATATGTTTGGGAATTAGAAAATGGAGGGGACAAAGGTTGATAAGCTCTTGAATTTTCCCTTAATCATCATTATTTGCAATCTAGTCCCGTGTATCATTTCAGAGACTAGCAATTAGGAGCTATCAATTAATTTTCTTCGTTTCTTCTTCCTCCTCAGTTTACTTTGCTATAACTTCTCTATACTGCTTGTAAAACAATAGTTGACCCTTCATCTACAGTAAACGTTGACTAATTAGTGCATAATTAACACTCAAAAATCCCCACTTGTCAGTTTGAAGCAAATATGATTTAGCACTTTTGCCAGACTGTTGAAACATACGAGTGGATTGACAACTCACAATTTCCTCTAGAGCTAATCTGAAGGATGTTCTGAATATTGGTGGGTGATTCACAGTTACTACAAGCTTCTATGTGACACAGATCTCAGTTTTTGGGATGGCCTTGGGATTCTTTGATACTGTCTGAGTGCAGCCACCACCACCTACCCCAGTGATCCCTACACTTCAGTCCTCCAAGTGTTTTGGATTTCAGCTTCTAGAAGCTCCAGTTACTATGGCCAAAAACCAAGCATCTTGGAAGTTGAAGTCCAAGACACCCAGAGAACCAAAGTTTTGGAAGCACTGTCTCACCTATTCTCACAATTGCCTTTGCTAGGTTGCTTTCTTCACCCTATGGACTTGACCCATAGATGTGGTTTTCAGGTCTTAGGGACCTGCTGAGGATTGCTGTGCTTTTCCAAGTATTCAGAAAAAGAGAAGAATCTCAAGGTGAGGACCACTGGAGGAGTTGTTGGAGTTGTTTTGATTTGTGTACACAAGGTAGCTTTAAAGTCTAGTCTTTAAATCTTTACCCATTCACATTGAGGCACCAGAGCTCTCTGACTCTCATGAACATATTGAAAGTATGGCATTTGGGCAATGTCTGTGTGCCAAAAAAAAAAAAAAAAAAAAGGTATGAAGGGAGGAGAAAGATGCTGGTTGGCCCCAGATTGGGGTGCAGGCCTTAATGAGTGGTTGTCAAAGGTAATCCCTAATGCTGTTTCGTTCTTGTGTTGTTGTTGTTGTTGTTGTTGTTGTTGTTGTTGTGTGTCTTCAAGTCATTTATGACTTACAGTGACACTATAATGGGGTTTTCTGAGGGTGAAAGTGTGTGAGAGCTGCCTAAGGTCACCCTGTGGATTTCCATGGCCAAGCAGGGATTTGAACTCTGGTCTCCAGAGTCACAGTCCAATGCTCAAACCACTATATCATGCTGGCTCCAGTAATGTGTGGGGCTACTGGTGTATCTGTAAATGAGCCACACAGTTTGCACAACTCTGGTGTGATCACAGAAATCAGAGCAACTGGAAGTGCATAGCCCCATATGGAGACACTTATTGACACTAATAGCATCTGCGTATGCTCCAAGCTTAGCTACGAGGTTATTGGCAGTTCTGTGTATTTCCAGGGCACTTGCATGAGGACCAAAGGTAAATGTGAATATATCTACATGCAGAGGTAGAATACTTTATCTATAGGACCTAGCTCAAAGTATAGGATCACACCCAGACTTACTCATAGTTAATGAAAAGTCCCATTGATTTCAATGGGTCCAGATCCAGCTCACCACAAACTGGTCATTTTGTTATACATGTTACATCTGTCATCAACGGAGGTGCTGGTCTCAATTTTTAAGTCCCTCCCTCGACACTCCATTACAGCTCAGCTAGCTCAGTCTGCCCCAGCAATTTCAGCAGATTGAGGGGTACTATATGGAGGAGAGGCCTATCTGAGATCATCTGTAGCAGCATTCATTACACACATATGGGTGGTTTAAAAACATAAATAAATTGAGATGTATTAAATTAAGGTACTCAGAATATTTTCCAAATTTATAAATATTAACCATTATAAAAAGGAAGGGAACATGTTTATACAATAAAATGTGCAAATGATAGCCTCTCTGTCTTTCTCATTCCTTGAGAATCTTTAATAATTATTTATGAATGGGATCTGTCAGTGTCACAAGGGCTCTGAATACTTTGGGGGGTCACTTTTGCAGTTCAAGACTTTCTATTTTGCCATAGCTGTCCTTTCTCTTTCCTTTTTTT
>CM034706.1:168833810-168852442 GCA_020142125.1 Phrynosoma platyrhinos | reverse complement strand
TCGGTCTGTAAGTGAACACTTCTAAGTCATGCACCACAGGGGATGTGCAATTCCAGAAAAGGGCAGAACAGCAGATGGAAAAGTGGAGTTTCAACCTTTAGAGATGAGGCTGTATCTTCTTTTGCATCTCACAAAAGCAAAATTCATCTGTTGAGATATGGATATAGAAACCTTTGAAATATTGTTTTGACTAAAAAATGGATATGCCTGCTGCTGAAGCTCCAGGACTTTGGGGGAAAATGCACCAATAAAAGGAGTGGTACCCAAATTGATGGCATCCCTTTCAACAGCAGCATGTGCCAGAAAGTCAGTGGCAACCCTTGTGCTTAATCCAGCATGATGCTTTGCTGTAAAACAAAGTGCTGCATTATGATAAAATAAATGTGACCTTGAGAGCAATGAATGAAGGTAATGAGATACATGGAGAGAACAAGGAAAACATTCCTGAGAAGTGGCAAAGAATTTTCTCAGGACGTCTAAACACATACAACATAATAGCTGTTAAGATATGAAAAACACATTGATACAATTGGACATTGTGCTTTTATCTGAATTAAAAGAAATCATGTACCTCCTTTCAGCAAGAGTGATCAGTGCATGGAAAATGCTTTATATTAATAGCTTGCTCTTCTAGGGCTAGAAACACCAACTGACATTTACAGTGTTGCAGTTATAGATCCATAACTGCTTGTATTCAGTAAGACTATGGACTTTATCACATGGGGGCCAGTTTCGTCTTTTAAAAGATAATAAAGCACAAATAAACCATCCTGAAAATAAAGTGAAAATAGAGCTTGATCACGCAAATGAGTTTCACATGTAATTAGAATAAATGCAAAATAATGTGAAAAGCAATAAAAAGGTATTTTTGCATTTCATACAGAAGTGAAAGAAATCTGTAAATGTACTAGAAATGTTATACTTACACATGCACAGAAAGAGAAAGCAGAGAGGCTCAAGTCTGCCTGGCATGTTTGTCGCCCATGCAAAACAGGAAGTAAAAGCAGCCCCACAGAACCATGGTAAAAACAGAAAAAAGAATTAAAAGAGGGTTACTGTGTGAATAAACAGAATTTGACTTTCACACTAAGGTAAATGCACAATTACAGTTATATCGAAAATGCATTTTCACTAACATCCCAAAAGTAAAAAGATCGGGGATAACACCACTTTCTGACCACTTTAATAGCAGTTTTTGTGCGAAATTGTGTGAAATCGTTGCATGTAATTATGCTTTTCTTTTCTTTTTTTGGAATTTGTATGGGATAAACTATAGATTTCCCCGTGTGATAAAGTCCTATGTAAACTTACTGTAAAACTGTATGAATACCACTCCAGCTGACCTTAAGAACCAGCAGTTGGATAAAAAGAAGGAGATGCATTCAGCTGTTGATTCTGTTGCCAAGAAGATGACATTTCTACCCTTATCTCACCAATGAGTGAGGACTTATAGCAGGAGTTCTATTTTTATTGTCATGGCCTCTCTTGCTGGCAGGTGGAAACATTCTCTTCCTTGCACCCCAGTCAGAAGCTGAATGGATCTCCTTTGCCCAATCTAGCTGCTGACTCTTAAGGGGGACTGAGTGGGGTCATGCCAGGAGACAGTACATAGTTACTCATACATAACTATCTGATTTGGTCTTGTAAGCCCTATTGTTTTTATTTAGTCTCATCAAAGTATGACTAAAGTCTAGATCCAACTAAGTGTATTTGAAGGGTATGTAGACAGAATCTGTGCAGAAGTGGCAAAGATTTCAGCTTACTCAACACTGGTGCCTTCAGCTGATTTCTAGTAAGAAACAGACTTTTAGGAATATGTACAAAGAGAAATCTTTCAGCATAAAAAGGCAGAAAGGAATCCAATTGCACCTTTAAGACTAACTGTTATATTCTGGCATGAGTATTTGTGGATGTTACGAGTGGTTATTTCCTGGATATTACATTACATCTGAATTCAAAGAACATGTGTACCTTCTTCTAGCAAGGGTGGTCAATGAGTAGAAAATGGTATACAGTTGTTACTTCCTGTTTACAGACTTCGAGTCCTCAGTCTTGTTCTTTGTGGGGAGGGACAAGTGCCTATATTTAAAATGGCCACACGGGCACCATTAGTTTCAATGGGGCTCAAATATTAGTGAGCCACCATTTTTGCAGGGTGGGTGGGTCCAGAACAGATCCCCCGCAAATTGGCAGGGCCAAGTGTACACATACTGGTGATACATACTGGAAAAGATAGTCCACTGATATCCACCAAAGCTCATGTTAGAATAAACAACTCAAAGTATACTGGATGCCTATATGCTTTCTTACATACGTATATGGAATCCAAATAGGAATCCTTTTATTAGTTTATTTAGGCTGATGAATTGCTTGTTATTCAGGGTTGTATTGAGTTTCAAAAAGCTGTGTGTGCGTGTGTGCACGTATGCACACATATGCATGCAAGGATATACAAACAGAATGACATTTTATCAAACTGAAATTTCTCTATCCTTAATGGCTTAACCATAACCACAACCATAAATTCACAAGGTTTTCAGGAACACCCACACTTATAATACTTCCAAAATACAGACTGACCACCAAGAATATCTTTTTAATAAGATATTAGTCCACAGGTAGAACCATGAAGAAAGCATTCTCAGTGATGACCAGACTTTGAAAAGATAGTTTGGGGACTACAATGCCCAGAATTCCTCTGTTGGCTAGGGATTCTGGGTTTTGAAATAAAAAAAATAATGTTTCCAGGTTTTGGTGATCTCCAAGTTCTTTATGCATTTATTAGACTTTTATCCTTATTTTCCAGCAAGGTAATCAAAATTATTATACTAGCGAGTAACTGGATCTTATCATCTGATATGTTTAGGGCTAAGGGAACATTCAAACTGAAGTCTCCCTCCATCCAGTAGTGTAACCACTGCACTGCACTGGAGGTCATTGTGGGAGCAATGGTAAAACGTGATACCTAATCAGCTTGAGTAAAGGTACGACTACAAAGCATCATATAAGTACTTCTCTGTTTGTATTATTTAACAGTGAGAGCACTGTATATGTACTTATGTACATTATTTAGTACAGGATTCACAAACTCAGCACAAATGCTAAACAATTGTAACTTTTTTTAAAAAAAAATCAGTTAGAGCCTTTACAGACTGCCAGAAATAATCCAGCTTGAGTCCACTTAACTGCCCTGGCTCAGTGCTAGGGAATCATGGGAACTGTAGTTTTTTCTGAGACATTAAGCCTTCTCTGTCAGAGAGTTCTGGTGGCACAATAAACTACAGTTCCCATGATTCTCTAGCACTGAGCCAGGGTAGTTAAAGTGGACTCAAGCTGCATTATTTCTGGCAGTCTGTAAAGGCCCTTAGTCTATGGGGCTATGTAGATAGGCGGCTTTGGGCCACCCCTGCTAGCCGCGGATCAGTGTCGTGGCAACTGCATAACACGGCCCTGATCCTCCCTTTTACTGCCCCTGAAAGAGGCAACCATATGCTGAGGCCTTGATCCTCCTTTCAGGGGTGGCAAAAGGCAGCCCTAAGAGCTGGCATGCAGCTCATTAGCACCCTTTCTGGCGCTGGAAGGGCATCCTGCCACCGCGCATCATGCGTAATGGCACGCGGCATCAGCGTGGGGTTAGGGCAGCCAGCGTGTGGCTTCCCCGCCCATCTTTGCCTCCAGGCCAGCCCTTTGGGCTGGTCTGCAGAGGCCCTATGTTATCCCTTTCATGAGCAGTGAACTGTGACTGGGAGCCAGCAATTAAAAACAAGTGGAATGAAATTTAAAAGAACTCCTATGATAAATTTCAGTCCAGTATGGTAATGCTGTGCATGCGTCATAGAAGAGAGCATTCCATAGGTGTAGGGGTAGCTTTGAAAAGGCACCGGTCCTATAATCTGTCATCCTAGCATCCCTTATTGAGCTAGTCAGTAACTCTGACGTTAATCTTACAGTTTAGGTAGGATCTTTAATTTTTTAGTCAAATAATCTTCAAATAGTCTTCAAATTTAGGGCTTTAAATTAGGCCTCGAAGGTAGTCAGTGCAAGTGGTTCAGAATTAGTGCAATGTGTCCGACCAGTGTAATAGGTCAGGAGTGAGCAGATCTCAGGCAAACTTTGCTTAATGCAAACCTTGTGCAAAACCATAGTCTGCATAGGAGGTCATACACTAGACTTTAAGAACACAATGTTTCTAAGAGCATGATGAGCCTAGAAATTTGTGAGCAGTAATAGGAATAAACGCAAACGTCCTTTCACACAAAAACTCTACTTCTGGATTTCCTCCAAATGTTCATTTTTGGTATACCTAATTTTGCAGGGTGCATGGGGGAAGGGACACAAGATATTTAAGAATCAGAGGGCCTTGTTGATCTACTGCACATCAGCAAGAATTCTACTAGTAGATCTCCCCTTTTTCCTGTTTCTGATAAAGCCTATTAGATTGCCGAAAGAAAGAAAGAAAGAAAGAAAGAAAGAAAGAAAGAAAGAAAGAAAGAGTTTCACAAAACTCTGAAAACTAATCATAACAAAAGACAATGAAGCTGAACCTGAAAGAAGGCAACAAAGGAAAAAGTGGTTGTGCTTTGATGGAATTATAAAAGTGTGAAAAGATTTACTTTGGCTGTCCAATATCTGTCATTCACTGAATCAATTCATTTATTTCTCACAACCCAAACACTGCCACTGAAAAGGTTTACTCATATGCTCTACCCTGTTCCTATTGATTCATTTTGAGTGGAAATATCAATAATTTTGTATAGATCTAGCCCTTAAAGTTACTTAATTATTGATTGAGAAACAGTTGCTCAGACTGAGCAGGCAGGTTTCTGGTGTGTTCAACATTAAGAAGGAGCAGAGTTTTTTGCATGGATAGGAATTGAATGGCGGAACACTCTTGTTCATCATAGATGACCAGTCAATGGTGAAAACAAGCAACAGCTTTTTATGATGTATTTTTTCTTTGATCCAACCAACATGTGCTTGTTTCCTTTGTTGGCTTTAGAAAGTTAATGATAAAAAAGGGATAATCTCTACAGCAACAACACAGCAGATGGCATAGTTAATACTGCTGATAATTATCATAAATGTCATAAGATCATGAAACCAATCACTCTGCTAACTGGTGATCTGGCCTTTTATTAAAATAAAGACTAAATTATCATGTTCAATGGGATATTGCTGCAACCAAATATTTCACTTGATTGTTAGTCTTATTGACAACTGTGTAAATTCCCACAATACAAACAAAACAAAACAGAACAAAAACATCAAACTATATGATATGTTAATTTAATGACTTGGATCCAGACTATTATTTATTTTTTTGTTTTATTTGTTTATGTGTAGCCTATCTTACTCCCAGTATTGCTCCCCAAATGCAATTACAACAATGGATAAGACAGAAGTTAATAAACAATTAAACAAACAATAAATGTTAAAAGCATTAATATAAAACAGTTTTTAAAAGCCCTTATAAAATAGAGTATCTCAATTCATCCTTCTGGGCAATTGTACAGATTAGAAATAGATGAAAATTTTGTTTCAGGTCATTTTGATATTCAGGCTGGAATGAATTTAAGATGAAAAACATTTGCTTTTAGGAGAAACCCAAATGGAGTTGTTCATCCATCCACACTATAATTTTAGAGTGTTTTAAAGATTCATTTTGAATCTCTGTGTACTCAAGTTAGGATTTGTCTTGTCTCCTCTTTAATACCTGTATGATAGTCAGAAAATGCAAATTCCTCTCTGTTATCGGAATAGCTGTACCTATTTAATTTAATCAGTGAAACTGTGGGATGCTTTTGTTGAAGTCTGTTTCTTTTTGTTGTCCCAAACTTCTTCATGTTTGGAATGGACAGAACTAACAGTTTTGAAAACAGAATGTAGAAGAAAGTAAAACTGAAAGATGTTCCCATCCTTACTGGAGATCGGGCTCCTGAGGAAAGAGAATAATAAAATGGACTAGGGTGGTGAGGAGTCAGGGTCCAGTCAGGAAGGGTCCCCTAAAAACCTGGAGCTGGAACTGACTGTTCTTATAGGGGGTCCTTTTAATGTATGAAGAGCCAATAGTTTAACTCCTAGCATATGCAAACTGTGTAGAATGAGTTGTCCTACAATAAAGGCAGGCTCCAATGTAATTATATAAGGGGTCTATCTGAAGAAAACACAGCCCCATATTAGTGAATGGAAAAGATAGACATGAAACAGTTCACTGCTAATATTTGAGTAAGCTGTGTGGACAAGTGGTATGTACTTGCACTAAATGCAATGTTGAGCCCCGAAACAAAATGCTTATTATCACTATAATGCAGTTCTGCTTCTATAGTCTGAAGATTAACTAGTTATATATAGCATAATTTGCATTCAAAATGTACAATACGTCTCCCAGCACTGCTCTGTTCAAAATATAATGATTATCTGTGAAACATTAAATTGGACACTTGACTTCATTGATCTTTTTTTTATGGACTAATAGAATAGGGAGTAATTATCTGCCCAGACTAATTCATTGATTAAGTTCTCCATATGACAGCTAGAATTGCCAAATATTGGTTCGTTCTCGTGCTCTTGTATTAGCTTGCACCAATTACTTTGACTGTTTCAGTTAAGCAATTAGGATGACTGAGATGCACAGGGATGCATCCTCCATGACTGTAGCCAAAACAATGAAGAAGCAATGAAGCTTGTGGCAGTTTTAAGACTAAAACAGTTACATCACAAATCTAGACATGCTTACCAAGGAGTAAAATCCAATTGAAATGGAAGATACTGGAGAAGATGGATAGATGATTGATGATAGACAGAAAGACAAAGAAATAGATAGTCAGCTGGTGGATTTGTTGCTGTGAGAATGGTGAATGCATATTCAGCTTTATGGCCACTCCTGCTTCAGCTGCTCTGAATTGAACTCAAAGCCATTCAAGTGCTGTGCCCTATTCCTAATAGCAGTTCAGGACTGGGAGAGCTGCTGTTCAGCCTGGAGCAGTTGAGAGAGAAATAGTTGTAGATAAGGTTGCCAGAATGAAGACTGGAGAATGAATACTCCTGTACTTTTAACATTAATGTAGAAGAAGAAATTTCAGCAGGTCCTTCTCATGATGTGTCCAAAGTATGACTGTCTCAGTTTGGTCATCTTGGCTTCCAGGGAGTTTTCCAACTTGAGCCGCTCTAGGACCCACTGGTTTATCCTTTTGGCCATCCATGGGATCCTCAGCACTCTTCCATACATCTCAAATACATTGATTTTCTTCCTATTATCTTTCTTAACTGTCCATCTCTCACATCTATACATGGTAATAGGGAAATACAATGGCTTGTATGATTCTAACTTTTGTGCTGAGTTATATATCTTTGCATTTTAGAATCTTTTCTAGTTCTTTCATAGCCACCCTCCCCATTCTTAGTCTTCTTCTGATTTCCTGACTATAGTCCCCATTTCTATCAATGTTTGATCCCAGGTATGTGGATTCTTTTACTATTTCTATTTCTTCATTGTCTAGCTTGAACTTGTGAAGGTCCTTGGTGGTCATTATTTTTGTTTTCTTTATGTTCAATATTAAGCCTGCCTTTCTTCTTTGATCTTCCTTAGTAGATGTTCCAGGTCTGTGAGTTTTCTGGTAGTACTATGGTGTTATCTGCATATCTTAGATTGTTGATATTCCTTCCTCTTATTTTCACTTCTCCTTCTTCTGTGTCGAAGCCTGCTTTTCTTATAATATGTTCTGCGTACAAGTTGAACAAATAGGCTAAAAGGATGCAGCCTTGTCTGACCCCTTTGCCAACTGGGAACCATTCTGTTTCTCCATGTTCTGTTCTGCCAGTAGCCTCTTGTCCAGAGTACAGATTCCTCATCAGGACTATCAGATGTGTTGACACTCCCATGTCTTTAAGGACATTCCATAGCCTTTATTCCCTCTTTTACACTATTGAAGGTACAGGAGCCCTTTCCAGTTTTCAATCTGACAACCCTGACAATCTGACACTGCCTCCACAGCAATGGATCCATTGGCTGCCCTGATTGACTGGATAGATACTGTTATCCAAAAAGGTGGGGGGGGGATAAGGGCTCTCTGCCAGCAGTATCAGTGTCTCATTTGAATGTTGGGAAATTAATTAGCTCAAAAGAGATCTTGCGAGAGATGAGTCATTTGGGAGATCTTTTTACACCTATTTATACCAGTAATAAACAAAGAAACTCCAGTTTGGAGTAAATAATGATTTTTTATTTAGAACTGCACAATGGAGCATTCAAACATAAAACAACAGATTCAACAATAGGATTCACACAAGGCTACAGAAAGGGAAGGTTGGAAAGTTGGATAGTGGAAGATTAAGGGTTTAAAAGAGGTATATTTACCAGTTGAGGAGAGAGAGGCCTGCTGGAGACTTGAACAGCATCTGAAGGTGAACACTGAAGATTCAGACAGCATCTGAGGGTGCACTGAGAAGGGTGGATGATATGGCTGAGGTTTGAGGGGTTTTTACACCTTTTCCTTGCCCTTGGGGCTTGTGCTGTGATCCCCAAAAGGTGTGACAAAAGCTTTGATGGTCTTCTCAAGAAATGGACAAAGTGGTCTGGAAAATTTAAGGATTTTTAGCACCAAGGTGTTAAAGCATTGGTGCAGTCTGAAACAAAGTGTTGATAATCAGACAGGCAGGGAAAATGTAAGGATTTCAAAGAAGGGAAAACAGGTTATGGTCTCTGTCAGTTTGACAAATGTCTTCCTTTGGTTCTTTTTCCAGTGGAAAAGCAAAAGAGGCAGGTAGGAGGAATGTGTCATGTTTAGCATAACCTATGGTGCTTGTCCTTTGTTCTTATTTAGGCCATGCATGCCTTAGGTCCAGTGACCCTGACATTGATGCCTTTTAACATATTAGATATTAAATATCAACACCCCATATTCAACTGGGGGTGATAGAGTATGTTAACAATTGGCAGAAAATAAACAGTCAGGTTGCAGAATCATGAGGAATCTTGTAGAACATCTAGTTCAATTCCTCACTCACTGCAGGAAATCAGAGCCAGATTATTCCTTGAAGTAACATGGTGGGACAGCATATCCTGTTGCATAGGGGATTTGTAGTAAAAAAAAAAGTAAGTTTTCTAAACTCAGAGAATCCCTCACAGATGGTTCACCAGCATCTGCAGGGCAGAGTCCACTATTCCAGGTTATTGCTTCAGTGTTGGCCTTCTTTAAGAGATGTCTCTTGATGGTCAATTGAAATGATTTCTCCTGTAACCAGGGGAAGGCCAGGGGCTGGGGAACTGTTGTGTAAACTGAATTTCAAAAAATGAATGAGAAAATACTAAAAGCAGAGGAATAATAAATTAGTCAATCAATCCAAGTCAGAATTTGATCACAGGGAACATAGCTACCATTGCAAATAAATTTATACCAAACTGTGCAGAATATAAAACATATTTATTTGGGATTGTGTGCTATATCATATAAATGAATAAAAGTTGTTTTGAAATATATTCCTGCCTGAAGCCACCCACTCCATATTCACTGTAAAGCAATCAATTTTGCTTGTCCTAAGAAACAGTCCCATGAATTACACAAACAATAAAATTTGTTTTTATTAAAAAATCTATACCAGTCTTTAAAAACAATGTAACAAACAAGGGTTGTAAAAGTTGATCTTTAGGATCAACACATAGAATTCAGGATTACCTCACAGTGCCAAGGTGTCTGGGGAATTATGGAAGCTGTAGTCTGAAAAAGCAACTTTTCCATTATTCGTAAATAGTGTAGCTACAACAAAAGAGGCTGGATTTTGTGCACATTGGAAGCCATTGTTAAAGTTTTGGACATAAAATATAAAGAGAAAGAGAGAGGTTTAGTTGACATTATTAATTAGGGATTTGTTTGGTTACCAAATTAAAAAAAACACCCAACAACTTCCTGAAATGGAGACCAAAGTGGGATTCTTTCTTGATTCATTGTCAAACTTGATAATGACTGTTCTGTTTGCAACAGTTAGCAAAATAAGCAAGCCTCTAACCACTGAACCATCATCCCTGCAAGATGAATAGGACTTTGGTGAACAACTACATTCCTTTTAATGTTGGACATAACCTTTTAAGCTTTTCTGTCCATTTTGGGGCTGAAATAATGTTCCTTAAAAGCTCAGTCATCTACAGAACAATAATGTGTTACTTCATGTTTCATATTCCTGTATCAATTTTTCTATTAAAAATAGATTAAATTTTAAGTAACTAGTGATCTGTTCAGTTAAGAGCTAGCTACATGAAAAATTAATGTCAGCAGCCTTTCTGGTTTGAAAGGACTGACTGAACTAGTCAGAGCAAAAATTCAAATTTCACATTTAGACAAATCCTGTCCAAAGCAGCTGATCTTAAAAGACCTAGCACAAAATACCGATTGATGCAGGAGGGCTGTCAACAAACAGCCATGAAGGGGCAGATAAAGTCATATTACGTACAGCAGAAGATAATTGGTTCAGCATATTTACATATTTGTATCCTTTCTATCCTATACAATAATAGTGATTTTATCCTGTGAATGGCAATCCATACATAAGTCAGAGATTTCAGCACTATTGAGGGAGTCCCAAAATTTGCAGAGGTGTAAAAAAAAAAATCTAGATCCAACATGGTGTAGTAGTTTGAATATTGTACTAGGATACCAGGGTTTGAATTCATGCTTGGCCATGGAAACCTATTGGGCAAGTCACACTCTCTCTTATAAGGTCACCATAAGTCAGAAATGACTAGTAGGCACATAACAACAATGCAAATATTTAAGGGGGGGGAATATAAGGAGAGATCCCCAAACAACACTTTGAATAATGGCCACATACTGCCAAACATCAAGGGCAATAAAATGGGGAAGGATCATAGAATGGGTATCCCATATATAGACATGGCTAGCTGATTTGCTAAAATCCTAAACTGGAACACTTCATACTCAACATTTTGTTGCACACTTCTAATTTTTTATCATAGACATGGCAAAAGATCCAGAAGTCCTCAGCATCAGTCCAATTCTATAAATGTTTCAAGCAAAATAGAAATCTTTTAAACCCTGCTAAACTGAACAGGACTTATTCCCAGGATCTGCTTGAAATCAATACAAACTTGAATTAATCACAAGTAACTCTCATTGCATTGAATAGGATCTGGTTACAGATAACATTTTCTGGATTTTTGCAGCGTTTATCTATGCATGTGTGTGTGTGTGTGTGTGTGTGTGTGTGTGTGTGTGTGTGTGTAAAATCATTTGCCACACACTATTGGAGATATTTCCCAGTGGTGGGTTCTTTTTTTCCTATGGTAAACTTCCATTCACAGGCTTCTGAAAGCAATTCAGGTGGTACAGCAATCCAGTTACCATGCTAGTTGTGCAAACATTGTGTGACAAAAGAAAGTGGACATGATCCTGAAAAAGACAACTGACTGAAGTCTTTTTTTTTCTAATAAGTCAATCATTCAATCAACTAATATATTTATATATTGTCTTTTCATAAACAATATGGTCAAATCAATTCACAGGAAAGCAGGGTAGAAGAATAACAGTAACTACAATAATGCATTCCATAGTTTCATAACAAGTACACAAAAGACAGGTAACATTGCAATTACAGGTTGAGTATCCCTTATCCAAATTGCTACATAATGAGGCTGGAGAGACACTGGGCATCTGTGAAATGGCAAGAATCCAAGTGCAATGCTTGCCATTTCACAGTTCCTCATGTCTCTCTCCAGCCACATCTCTCATGTCTTGCAAATACAGTAGAGATACACACAGTAGAGATACATAGCTCAAAAAGTTGTGGATTTTGGTGTATTTTGGAATTTCAAATAAGGGATATTCAACCTGTAATTATAAGAGGAATTTACCTCTTATATTTCATTTTAATTTGGAATTGGTTTAATAACTTTTTAAGGGGGGGAGGGGGAGGAAATTGTTCTTAATTATTGCTGTGATTTTATGATGTAAGCCGCCCCGATTGCACTCAGAGGGGCGGGGTATTAAATAAAAACTATTATTATTATTATTATTATTATTATTATTATTATTATTATTATTATTATTATTATTGTTATTATTATTATTATTATTATTATTATTATTATTATTATTATTATTAATCATTAGAAGCTAAACCACAATGAAGCAACACAGTTTACTCTATTATCTTAATTTATAATTTCTACAATAAGAGCAAAAGTGGCAGATAGGAACATGCCACCTAATAAAATTCAACAACCAAAATAAAATAATAATAAAGTGGGTGTGGAATTCAGACAACATAATCCACCTACACATTCACATCAAATGGAACAGTAATATGCATCTTCTATTTTTCTCAGTTATGGAGATCAGGGTGAGGAAAATTATGCCCCTTTAGATATTCATGAAATACTATACCATCACACCTCACTATTGGGTAAATTAGCTACAGTTCCAGCTGCTGGAACTAATGTTCAGCAACTTCTAGGGCCACAGGTTCTTCTGCCATTTGGTTTCTTTCTCCCTGTGTTATCACTGCAGTTCCTTTTAATCACTTGGACCCTCTTTCATGTCTATAATGCATGAAGTAGGCTGATGGAATCACGCATACTTTTAAGTATCTCAGATTGTATCTACATCTGGATAAATGTCCTCCTTTTGCTCATGCTTTTTTATGTGCAATACACACAGGTGACATGAGAAGGTATGATACAATAGAAAAGACAATAATGCTTGCCAAGGTAGAAGGCAGTAGGAGAAGAGGAAGATGGATACCAGGTGGATACTCAATCAAGGAAGCCATGACCCTGAGTTTGTAACACCTAAGCAGGGCTGATAACAGGATGACTTGGAGGTCTCTCATTCATAGGGTTGGCATGAGGTGAAGTTGACCTGATGGCAATTAACAACAACACAGCATATAGGGGATCAGCAGACTAAATGTAGTACTGTACTGTATTGGCTGGTACAGTAGATGACATGCCCATGTATAGAATTAATCCTATGGGCACTCACCTGGGAGAACTCCCCCTTGTAGTTAGAGGGATGTAGTATGAAGTCAACTTGTCTATGAGTAAGTAACTAAGCAACCTTCATCCCACAATAAATAGTGGTACTTAAGCTTACTTTTTACAGAAAGTGACCAAAATCATAACTCTTATTTCTGTCATGAAGAAAAAGTTCTAAGGGATTAAAAGTTTCTTGATAATTGATACATAAATAGGCCATTTAAAAGCTGTGCTTAGTGAGTCATGCAAAAGAGTCTTGAAGAGTCAATTAGACATGCACAAGTTAACGAATTGCAAAAAAGCCTTTCTCTCCATTAAATGCCTCTCTGCAATTGTCAATATTCTTAAAAAGTGTAATGATTTCTTATCAGTGCTTGAATGAACCGTAAAACTACCTTTGAAATATTGACATTTCCACAATTTTGAGCACGCAGATGTTTTCTCCTTTATATACAAGCTGACGGGTCATGGTCTTGAAGGGTTCCCCCTCCCTTTTGTGGCATGGGGAAATTTGCCCCATGTTTTAGAGACTTCTTTAATCAAAATTTGGAAAAGTTACAGTACAGGCTCATAACTGTTAAAATTCAAAAAAGTGATGTTGCTGAGCTTTATCCTGTATGAGGGAAGGGAAACAACTGCAATGTACAGGATGATGAAAATGGGAAACTGAAGCTTTGTTGTCATGCCCCTGAGCCCAGAACAGATGATAAAAGTATGGAGATATCGAGATGGTTGATGACTGAATGGGAGACTACCTAGGGAGTGCTTCTTAACATGGCGTTGAATGTTGTGATGGAGGAAAAGCAGGCTATGAATGTACTAAATAAATAAATATTCTCACAATCAAAGAACAATATGGAAAATATTTCCTACTGTCCCCTATAAAGCATTCTGTTGACCTCAAAACAAAATGAGAAAACATTCTAGCATAGTGTGCTGTGGTCTCATTAAAAAATCTATCACATACGTACATTGAATTAATAGGATAGCAGGGAATAAGGACCAAAACTATCTTTTTCATCACCATGCACTGCTGTTTGCTTTCTCTATTAGCATGACTGCAATCAAAGTAGTTCATATACAAATATATCCCATTTCTATCTCGTGACAATTGGTGTGCTGGTTTTGTCCTAAATGCATGAAGGGGCTAAGAGCTTAGGTAGAATAGCAAGTCCTTTGGCACAGAAGTTAATTATCTAATATAGCTATTGTTATTATGTAGCAGAACCAGCTTATTGATTAATGAGTCAGTGCAGTGTTTGCTCTCAGGAATATTAATATCTTGTGCACAAGAGGAGTCATTAAAATGAAAAAGGCAGTCCTTGACGCTAAACTCACTGTGAGCTGTGGTTCTGCTTGTCTGAATGATTGTATCAGGCATAGGATCAGCCTTATAAATTATTAAAACCCAATAGTTAAGTCAGAGATAATTTAAGGTAATTCTCATTTGAATTAAAGTCAATACATTCACCCCTATCCCACATCCTTCATTTTATTTTTCAGTCAATACATAGGTACAAGATATGTGTTTATGGATGGATGGGGGTGACTGAAATCAGATTGTTGAAAAGCCTTCTATTCCAAATCTTTTTGCATGCTTTAAAAAGATGGAAGAATTTTACAGAATACATAACAACTTCTCACAAAAGGTAAAGTGCAGTTCCTGAGAAGGTGAAATGTGAACAAGATAGTCTTGATTCAAAGGTGAACAGGATAGCCTTGATTCAAATATGACTTCAATCATGTCTCATCAGCAAACCATTTGCTACTTGGAGATCGTCTTAGATATCACTAGCTAGAACATGGGCTGGATTTAGTCATCTCCATACCACAGGGGAATAATACCACTGTGAATTCTCCTCTCTTCTACAGCTCTCTCATAAACTCCCCAAACCTGGAACAGAAGGTTGGGGACTGTCCTGCACAGATTGGAAGAGTAGCAGTGTAAAGCAAGGAGCCAGAAATTCTAGCTGTGTAAGTGAACATGACCTCCCATAACACATCCTCTCCCAGACCTCTTCACATCTCTCAGATCTGTTATTGTGGATCATGGAAACTTCCATAACAGATTCAGAGAAATACAGGACAATAAGTACAGGAACAAGACTGGGTTATAAATCACACACTGAATTCGATTGGACTTAAAAAGTGCTTAACTTTGCCTGGATTGTGTCATTAGAAATTGGTTGGCACTTTTTCCAAGGTTTGAATCCTATGCTTAGTGCCAACTATAGCAAACCCATTAAATAAATAGAATTTACTTATGTGTCAACTTGCCCATTTGACAACTGACTCAGTAGATCTATTCTAGTTGGAACTAACCAACAGCATTCTGGCCTAAGTCTTTGGATTGATTTAAGTATGTTGTCTCCAGTGATGTGCCATATATACCCCCTACATGCTCTTGATATAAGCCTAATCTTCATCCTGGTTTGATACTAAAAAGGTTTTAGGTCTTTCCTATTGTCCTATAAGATCTCTCACATATAAATGTGTGTGTGTGTGTGTGTGTATTGAGAGAGAGAGAGAGAGAGAGAGAGAGAGTTAACTCTTTTCCTCACATTTGCTTCTTTTATTCTTACAAAAGAGGTCAGGTTTATACATATATAACGTTCCCTTAGCATACTGGTTACAAGATGTATCACCTGGGAATACTTGACCTACGAAGGAATTGCCTTTCATCTTTTCACTGATCTTTTGATGAGACATTGCTTCATGAGAATAGGAAAGATATAAAAACTTTTTAGTATAAAACTGGGATAAAGATTTGGTTTATATTAAGGAATATATATGACATGACACTTGTTCATATTATGTAGGAAAAATGAGATTTCCAAGAGTAAGGAGACTATTGCATAAGCAAGTTAAACCTGCTTACCTGAGCCAGCTTAAAATTTTAAACAGGCAGCATCCTGATTTTATCATAAGGATTTAGCCATTGAAATTGCAGCACAGGTGCAGCCTGGGTCCATTGCTGCTCCCAGGGGTGTGCAGCGTGGCTTTTTTCGAAGCCAGGAGTTTTCTGACTTAAGGAAATGGCTGCCAGAGCGCCCCTGGGAGTAGCGATTGACCTGGGCTGCACCAGGGTGGCGATTTTGGCAGCTAAATCCTTGTGATAAAATCAGGATGCTGCCTGTTCAATTCAATTCAATTCAATTAATTCGGTCCTTGACCAGTATAAAAAATATAAAAATATATAAAATATATAAAATGTCTAAAATATAGTATGAAAAATATAGTATATATATATAAAAAGGATATAAATGCATATATATAGACCAACAGACCAATGCACAAACTAAAAATAAACTGTATAAGTACAATGACCAACCAAATCTTTCTACACATTTGTAAGATGTCCATTTATCAATTTATCAATTGAGGTCACAATTTACAGACAATGTAACAAAATTTGGCCACCATATGAGATACTGTAAGGTCATTGTTTTCTAAAAGGAGGCGTAAATAAAAAGTGTCAGATTTGCCTGGGAATTTACTCAATAGTGGGCTGATCAATTGATGGCGAGCGTCCCTATAAAATTGACAGTAAAGGAGAACATGCTCATTGGTTTCAACATTGCCCGAACCACATGGGCAAAAACAAAAATCAAAAGGTATTTTTTAAAATCTGCCTTCCAGCATGGCCGTGGGCATCACATTAAAGCGAGCCAGCATTAGGGCTCTCCTAAATTTCGGAAGAGTAACATGGAATAGATAAGGAGCCAGAGAAGGGACCGAAGCTAGAGAACTGAACAGTACATATTTTGACAGGGAAACGGAGTCCATGCGTCTTTCTGTGTCTATAATTTTTTGTTTGATTATAGATTTAGCTCTGTCGGTATCAAGCTTTAGAATTTCATCGTTATTGAGGCCTAGTTCGTTTAGTTTCTTGAGAATAGAAATTCCCCAGGAAGATTTGAATGGATCAGAGAATATTAAATTTGACAAGCCTCCAGGGATCTTATGGAGTTTCTGCCAATAAGTAAGTATACTAATCCACAGACTAGATTCTATTTTGATGGTCCCAGCCTCCCTTCTGAGGAGAACATTCGGAACACAATGAGCAACCTGAAAGATTCTCCTCAGGAACTTAGTTTGCACCCGTTCAATTACATTGATGTTGCTGTATGGTCCCAGTTGGGCTCCATATAGAAGTTGAGGGCGAACCTTGGCATTAAACAATTTGATTGCAGCTGGAATGAACTGAGCACCTTTATTGAAAAAGAATCTTAGTATAGCCATTACGGTTCTTTGGGCATTGCTGATAACAAATTCTAAATGGGCAGTTTTCCTACCCATGTTCTGAAACACAATTCCTAGGTATTTGAAAGTCTTAACCTGGTCTATGTGTTGTCTATCAAGAGTCCATTGCATCAATTTGGGGCGATGAGCAAAGGTAAGAATCTTGGTCTTCGAGGAGTTAATTATTAATTTCTCCTCTTTGGAGAACATAGCAAGAGAATTTAAGGCTCTTTTGAGTCCAATGGGAGATAACGAAAGAATAACAACATAACTGCTAATGAATTGCAAGCTGCCACATCCCAAGAACAGTCAGTAATTTCAGGCAATTGACATTCAGCTGATCTGTCCACTTTGTATATTATTTCATGGAATGTAGCTGGCTGGAAGCCTAGATGTAGGGACCCTACCTTTATGTCTTTTGTTAACAGACATCATATTATTCTTCTACAGGAAACGTGGCTCACTAAAGAAATATCCATAGAGGGTTATAAATTCATGGGTTTGAATGCTATTCCTGGTAAAGGTCACGGGAGACTATGTGGCGGTTTAGAGGTGTTGATATCGTTGGAACTCAAGGTTCAAATAACTAAGGTCTCTGTATTGGAGCAGTATGCCCTAGCTGTTCTTTTGAAGCTTAATAATAATTTACTATACTTAATTAATATCTATATTCCCCCACTTCAGGGTTGGGCCAAGATAGCAAGCATATGGAACAAGCTTAATTCCTTTATCAAAGGTTTAATGTTTGAGACGCCTATAGCCAATTTCATTGCAGCAGGGGATCTTAATGCTAGAATGGGTGCCGACGATGTGTCCTTGTATGCTAAATACAACTGCCAACCCCCCTCTCCCATAGTTGTCCCTCCAACAATGTGTCGCAAATCCAAAGATACGTTCTGTGATTTCAAGGGATTATGTCTAGCTCACACTTTTGATGAATTAAATTTAATTATCCTTAATGGTAGCTTTAAGGACGATTATCCAGCCAAATATACGCACTGGGCAGGTGTTAGACCATCGATCCTTGATTATATGGGGTTTTTTCCAAATTTAATTTCCCATATTTCCAAGTTTGCTATTGTTAGCAGACCTGACAGTGATCATTTTCCAGTCTTCTTGTGCTTAGAACATCATGACAGTCTCATCTTGCCTCTTGATAAGATCTCTATTTGTGCTAATGATGTTAGTCTAACCCGAGTCAAATGTCCCTCCAGCTGTCTAACACCCTCACTAAGTTTCTGTCCAGCGAATCAATTAAGTTGCTTTCTCTTGCAATAGTGGACACCAATCTGGATTCTGAAATATTGTCTAATTATAACTCTTTAATTAGCTCTTTACAACTATTGCTAACTGTTTTCAAAGGTAACTCTGTTAGATATAAACCAATACGTCATCAGAATTGGTT
>CM034706.1:168810832-168829736 GCA_020142125.1 Phrynosoma platyrhinos | reverse complement strand
TAAATTTTAAACTGGATCAGGTAAGCCATATTATTTAAGAATGCAATATACTTCTTAGTCAGGAATCCCCTGGCTAACAATGGGCTGATGCACACCGGGTGGAGTGGGGTGGGGCAACCACATGCCGGCTGCCCCGACTCCGCCCTGACTCTGCCCTGACTCCACTCCGATGCCATGCACTCTTCCCCACACCATGTGGTGTCAGGGCCCCTTTTGGCATAGAGTGCATACGCACTGTGCCAAAAGGGCACAAAAGAGCCATGGTGGTGGCTTTAAGAGTGATTTTTTGCTGCCCCAAAAAGGAGCGGCATTTTGCCGCTCTTTGGGGGTGGCAAAAAGGAGGATTGGGGCCACGGTGTGTGGTTCCCGTGGCTCTGGTCTGCCGCTCCCAGGGGCGGCCCAGAGCCACCTCAAACAGGCCATTTGTCTCGGCTCTTAAATGAGTTCAGACCTATAGGGCCACATGGACTGCATCCCAAAGTACTGAACAAAATTGCTGCTTGCAGAACCACTTGCCATCATTTCTGAGAAATCTTGAATGAGTGAGGTGTCAGAGACTGAAGATGAGCAAATATTGTCCCTTTCTTTTAAAAAGGATAAAAAGAAAATCCAGGAAACTACAGGCCAGTCAGCCTCATGGCAATACCAGATAAAATAATTAGAACTTATTATACAGGAGTCTGTTTCCAAGTATCTTGATGACAATGTAGTGATTAGTAGGCACCAGCACAGGTATGTCAAGAGCAAATCCTGCCAAACTAACCTTATATCCTTTTTTTTTATTGTGTCACTAGTTTAGTAGATGGGAGGAATGTTATGGATGTCATTAATCTGGATTTCAGCAAAGCATTTGATAAGGTCACCCATGATATTTTGATTAGCAAATGGACTAAATATGGAATAGATGGAAACACTTTCAGATGGATCCATAATTGCTTGGAAAACTGCTCAAAAGACTTGTCATCTGCAGCTATGCTTTAAATTGGAAGGAGGTCTCAAGAGGAGTGTTGCAGACTCTTCTTCTGGGGTCAGCACTGTTCATTATTTTTATTAATGTTTTAGATGACTGGGTGGAGGAAATCTTTCCAAAATTTGCAGATGATATAAAACTAGGAGGGGCAGCTAACAAACTGGAAGGAACAAAAATAAAAATGAACTTGTTGAAGTAGAAAACTTGGCTGAAATTAATATGAAAGGCAAAAGAGAAATGCAAAATTCTACATTTAGGCCACAAATGTCAAAAGCACAGATATAGGATGAGGAATACTTGGCTCAGTAATACTACATGTGAAAATGACCTTGGGATTATTGTTGATCATAAACTGAACATGAGCCAGCAATGTGGTCCTGATGTAAAGAAGGCAAATGCTATCTTATCTGCATTAATAGCATAGTTTCCAAGTCAAGGGAAATAGTAGTACCACTATATTCTACACTGGTCAGGCTTCATCTGGACCACTGTATTCATTTCTAGGTATCATTCATTTTAATGATATATAAAGATATAGACAAATTAGAGTGAGTTCCAAGTAGGGCAATAGCAAAGCAAAGCAGCTTCATTTATATACCGCTTCATACTGCACTATGCAGTGTCTAAGCCAGGGGTAGGCAACCTTTTCCCTTTAAGGGCCGAGGGACTTCAGCTCCCAGAATCTCAGGAGCTATTGGCCAACATGGGACTATTGGCCAACATGGCTGAGGCTTCTGGGAGCTGAAGTCCCTCAGCCCTTAAAGGGGAAAGGTTGCCTACCCCTGGTCTAAGTGGTTTACAACTGTAAGCTCATTGCCCCCAACAGCTGGGTACTCATTTTAGTGACCTCAGAAGGATGCAGGCTTGAGTCAAGCCTGAGCCCTGGCTAGTATTGAACTCGCAACCTTGTGGTTTATGAGTAAGTGGCTGCAGTACAGGCATTTAACTACTGTGCCACCAGGGGTCCTAAATGAGCATTTGTGGCCTAAATGTAGAATTTTGCAGGGCTCAGTGAGGATGATATGAGATATGGGGAACAAAACACAAGAGGAGAGATTGAAAGGCATGTTCAGCTTGTTGAAGAAACAACTGAAGGGTGACATGATCACATTCTTTACCTCAAGGACTGTCATTAAAGAGGAGGATTCAGGCTTGTTCTCTGTTACTTCAGTGGCACTAGGGGGTGCAGGGAGTGTGAACCGTACCAGGTGACACCTCAGAGGGAGGTGTCACCTGCTGGAGTGGTACGCAAAGGCACTGGCATGGCTACTCGGCATGAAAGGGTGCTTTCCCATTTGTCCAGCAGTTGTACTGGACCCTATACAGACCCTCCAGAGGCCACAGCACCACCACACCTCAGTAGTGGAGGAGCCTTCAGTGGTGGGCTTGCAGTGGTCTTGCCAGGCAGGGGTAATAGAGAAACGCAGTTGCATCCCCATACCAGGTGATGCCCACCTTAGGGTAGAACTAGGGCTAATGGTTTTAGGCTACTGGAAGGTAGATTTCTATTGAACATTAAAAGGAACTTCTTGGCAGTGAGCATGGTTTGGCAATAGAACCAAGTACATAGAGAAGTGACGGGGTCTCCTTCTCTGAGTGTCTTCAAAAAGAGGCTAGATAGCTACCTGCAGGGGAGGCTCTAGCTGGATTGAGTGGAGGGTCTGATATGACTGGCCCATAGGGTCCCTTCCAACTCTATAATTCTATGATTCTTCCTTCAGTTTGATTTTCTCTGTCTCTCATAGCACATCTGTATAGGAAAGATAGGCACCAAAAGAACCACAATTTTTTTTTACTTCACTCACATGAAGAAAACAACAACAACAGCCCTTTTGAAAATATTAATAGTTCTTGATCTATGACATGCTTATTATTTTACAGTTGTGCTTAATGTTTGTTTGCAGCTACCTAATTTTAACCTGGTTGTGATTGTTTTCAACTACTGTGTGTTATCACCACTACCCTTCCAATCTGCTGTGACTTCACACCATGTTTTTCTTTAACACTGCATGAGTCCAGGCAGTCAGGATGTGATGATTGTAGCCGATCAAATTTTTCCATCATACATCCTGAGAAAGTAATCTCAGAATAAGGGCAAGAAGTATTTGCAGGAAGCACTGCTTACAGTCAGTGATACTTTTGCTCCTGTTTGCTGTTCATCAAGAAAAATTAGTTGAAAGGTTGATGCTTTCTGTAGGGTGATAAAATGTTTGCAAAACAGCAGTTTCTCAATTTACTCCAGCTCTAATTAATTTTCAGTAGGTAGCAAATGAATGAAATGTCTTCAGCTATAATCCCTTGCATCTTCATTATGGTAATCTGCTAGCAGGAAAGAAAATCAATGCCTTCTATTGACTTTAAGAAACAAATATCTTAAATTCTGCCCATTTTATTTATCCATTGCACTTGCAGAGAAAAGGTTTTTGTGTGGGTTTTTTTAAGGTTAATAGATTACATCTGAGCCCTGAGGAGATGATGCTTCCTGTGCCTGCCTGTCATTTACTAGAGTGGTTACTTATCTGTCAATATTTCTTTCTATTTTCAAGTCCCAGGCCTACTTGATCTTGTCCATTTGGCACTACTTGAGGAATAACAAGTTCCTTCCCATCATGCAATGTGCTGGGATACATCATGACAGAGAAATCTCAAAGCCCAGGTCAATTATAACAGAAGATGTGTAGCACCTCTGCCCCCTCACTGTCTTCTGGGGCCTCACTTGGCAAAATGATATAAAACTATTTACGAAAAGAGCATCTCTCCATTATCTAAACCTGCTTAGAACTAAGACACGTGCAATGAATATATATATATATATATATATATATATATAGAGAGAGAGAGAGAGAGAGAGAGAGAGAGAGAATTTGGAAATATTGCATGCTGTCTGCCTTTTGATTTTCCTTTTTTCTAATATGCAAACACAGCTAATTCCATGTGCTGGAGAACAATGCTGCCAGAGCCTTCATTGTGAAATAATTACTTTTTAATTAGAATTCATTGAATGCAGATGGATTCTCATCATACTTTCTGCAGTGGATGTTTTAATATTCCCATGTCAGGTATTACAAGGCTGTAACTGGCAGCAAGTTACACTGAATGACTCTGTTCTGGCAGTGACTTACATAAAGTAACCAACTTTATCATTTTTCTTAGATGAAATATGTTCCCACTCCTTGTTCTCTTTTTGTAGAATATGTCACCTGCTTGTTGATATAGTGTTGTTTATTCTCGTTCCTGCAGGAAGAAATATCATAGTTCATGTATCAAATTACTATAAGTGACTGGAACATATTTATTTAAAATAATGTATAGTGGTATTTTTCTCCTGGTGACATTGACCAATTTGCAGGGATTTCTAATCTTTCTGCAAACAATCTGAGTGCCCCTTCTCCAGATGTTCAAATCTAAAATGAAGAGCAGCATCTGATCTCATTAAAACAATCAAGTCTAAAACTGACTGGATATTTCCAGCACTTTGATAGAAATAAGGAAGAATTTCATTTGTGTGTGTGTCTTATAGCTCCAGGGCCTCTAAACAGGAGCTGACATGTGATATATTTTTGAAGTCAAAGTTAATAATTCTCTTTATATAAGAAATAAATACCCCCCACTGAATACGGAATAAGATCTAAAATTAGAATAGAATTTCTCCAAGTAATATAACCTATGGAAAGTGATTTATTCTAATGTAATAATGGCATAGATTTACAAAGCTTGAGTGATACAACATTCCTCGTTATGGTTGTAAAATATTTGTTGCCACGGTGGGATTTTCTAGATCATTATTTTAAAAAAGGAAAAACTCATTTTGACAGATGAACTGGGGCCATTCTGAACAAATCACAGATACTTCATATAACAAGGCCTCCAAAGAGGGGAGCACAGACTTATTACTATGGCAACCCAGATCAAAACACTATTTTAGTGGAGAGTTTCCAGTTTTACAATGCAATGATGATTGTTTATAGTACCACTGAAACCAGATTCAGCACAGGTTCAAGAAATGAGCTGACAAGAGGAAAATCATTATAGATAAACTGGGGATACCTGAATGACATATTGTGGAAATCTGCTGTTATTTGATCAAATGATGAAATTGTGACACAAAGAGAGATAAATAAAAGGCAGATGATAAAGACCAAAGGCCCCACACTCCATGCTAGTTCTATTGCCTGATCCAGGTGGGAAGGATTGATTCAAAGTGCAAAACTAGATTTAGCCATAGAAATTATACCTGAGTTGCTTGGTAATTTCTCAAAGGTTCACACTGCAAATGAATTATTTTGTTCTGGAATTTCCTAGCTGCCACATCCCACAGAATGTTCAATACTGAAATGTTAATGAATTGTCTACCCACAAGTTTTATAGCAAGCATGCCACAGTTGTACTACACTTTCTTCAGACTTTTGCAGCATTGCCTCCATATGCATTTCAGATCATAACTAACCCTCAAAGTGATATAATTTATATAAAACTTTCCTATTTAAACCATGTGTTGTCCTAGAGCATCAGTTGTTATGCTGTTTCAGCCCCTTTCTTACTTTCATGAAAGTATCATAGAATCATAGAATCATAGAGTTGGAAGAGACCACAAAGTAGAAGTAGCCATGTTGGTTATAAGACAAATTGGCAAACCCATATTTTGGTAAGTGTTACCACAGTATGGCTTCTGAAATTGATAAGACATGTTTTTGTTTGTCAAGTTGAAGGGTTTTACTAAAATAATATTGGAACTGTTCATACATTAGTTAAAATGGACGAGGAGAGGATGAGATACATGTCCAAGATACTTGTGGCCTTTGTCAATTAGCAACCTAGTAGATATTTGTTTTTTGTTTTGTTGTTGTTTTGGTATGGGGTTGAATGGAGCAAAAGAAGAAGAATAATGAATTAGATCTTGAGGTATTTAAGACCCCATAGGACAGGGGTAGGCAACCTTTCCCCTTTAAGGGCCAAGGGACTTCAGCTCCCAGAATCCCAGGAGCTATTGGCCAACATGGGACTATTGGCCAACATGGCTGAGGCTTCTGGGAGCTGAAGTCCCTCGGCCCTTAAAGGGGAAAGGTTGCCTACCCCTGCATATATACATATACATATACATATATATTATAATATTTTCAAGCTATGAATGGTTGAATCCATGGATAAGGAATCTGTGGATGTGGAGGGCTGACTGTATTTGATCCTCACGTGCAAAGACAAATAATTTCCATGTTTTTCTCCCTGCTGTTTCAGGAAATTACAGGAAATATACATAGGTCCTTTTTATGCAAACTGTGCTTTTGTATGGAAAAAAAACCTTTTTACACAAAAATATACCTCTCCTGGTCTGACTCCTCCAAAGCCCACAGAAACATCATTCTCCTATACTCCAGTAGCTGGTGGAATGGACTTCCTTCTTTCCATGAAGCTGATGCCTAGTAAATCAAGGTTTTTTTTGGGGGGGGGGTTACAATCATGGTAGTGGTATCACAATCATGACTAAGTAGCACTGTGAGTATAAACTGTTACAGATGAGTAAATCTAGCTAATCGTTCTATATTCTTAGGTGTACTTAACTAAGGAGCTGATATGGGATTCTGGCATATATTTTCAATGCAAAAACATGTTTTTTATGGGGACAAAACACTTGCCAATATCCTAGATCACTTACTGCAGTATATCTGGGCAACTACTTTGGACCCAAATCCTCCCTGACCCATGCTTTGGAATACTCTCCCTTTTGGCCCTTACTATGCTTGGAGTACTTACAGAGAAGCACCAAGGTGATGAAAGATTCTGGCCCCACATGTTCTGCCTGTATCAACTGGCAGACCTCCTTCTCTACCTCCAGGCCTTCCTTTCTGTAGACAGAGATGGAAATGCATCACATCCGAAGGTCCTTGGGACCCCACCCCAGAATCCAGAGGATTGTAATAAAAGAAGTTTTGAAAATGATTTAAACTACCATCTTATGCACACTTCTCTGGAGTAGGTCTGACAGAGCTCAGTAAGGCTTACGTCTGCATGGAAAATAATATGATTAAGTAGAATTATGCAGTTCAACAGGCACTGTTGTTGTTGATGTTGTGTGCTTTCATGTTTCTGCTTTTGGCAATCCTAAGGTGACCCTGTCATAAGGATTTCTGAGGCTAAGAACATACATTTCTAACATTCTAGACAATGTTCTACATTCTAGACCACATGCTGTCTAGTTGCTAGGAAAGTTGTTGTTTATTGTCATCATCATCATCTGTAACTGTCCTTTCCTCAATACCAGAACTCATCCAGCAAGAATAGCTAGGATATATAATATAAAAGCAAAAGAATGCGGGAAATGTAAACAGAACGTAGGGTCAAGGTTCCATACATGGTGGAAATGCTCAAAAATAAAGAACTATTGGAAAAAAATACATATTAATATACAAAATATGTTGAACATTCAATTTGAATTACGCCCAGAAATATACTTACTAAATATGTTAAATAGTTTGGACCAAGAAATTGAAAAAAAAAATACTGGAGGATCCTCCTTTATATGGCAACAGCAGCTAGAATTGTAGTAGCACAAAAATGGAAGAAACAAGACATACCTAATGTAGACGAATGGATTTTGAAATTGGTAGAAATAAAAGAGATGGACAAATTAACAAAAATACTCAGTAATAAGACTTGGATTTAATTAATGAAGAATGGGCTCCAATAGAGAATTACATCAAAGATAATTGGATGTAAATTAGCTAAGATATCAAGAAAGAAGAAAACATATATAGTTTATTAGTAAGAATTGTAAGATATATAAATTTAAGATAGAAACTTAAAGAACAATTGAATAAATGTAGGTACTCATTGTGGAAGAACTAAAGGAAGGCTGTATGTATTGTAATGTAAATAGAATGATAGTAGCAATATAATGTATATATTATTTTAATTATGTAATAATTTTTTTTTTAAAAAAAACAACAACCAGAACTCATGACAACTTATAAATGAAAACTAGTACCACATAGTTAAAACATACAAAAATCAACAACATTAAGATGGGATTAAACTATTAACTATACTAAAAACAATACTTAAAACATAAAGCTTTAATGACACGATGAAGATGCTAAAAAGCGGGGACTTGCTTGTTATTTTTTAAATTCTATTTTTCTTAAACATCAGAACTACACAAAAGAATGGTACTCTTATTCTTTGATACAGTTACTTGTGTCTTTACCACATAAATGGTCTAGGTCTCTGGAGCAAGAAAAATTTCAGGAGACGATCTGAAATTTTAACAAATACACAGAAATTGCACTCCACTCATTCAGCTCCATAATTATTTCACAAAATAGGTCATTGTAAAATAAATCACTGGACCAGATAAGACAGCTGAGTTCATTGAATAAAGCCCTTGGAATATCTCAGCTGTCACCTCATCCTAATACTATGGATTTTTATTGTGGGAAAATCAGCATAAAGCACAAACTGTCCAAGGCAAAAGCTGACATCTGTTATAAAGACTAGAAGCACATGCTAATGAAGTAAACACCTACAGTCAGTTAAATCTTGCTGCTGGTGATGGAGAGCATGTAACTGCATATGAAAAAGTTTGGAGCAAATGTTTTAATCCTAAAACGGAGATCCTGGATCAGGAGATACATTGCAAAGTTCTGCACATGTGGAACATTAACATCTTTTAAACTCCCCTCACCAACATTGCCATTTACTGGCCAATGGCAAGCAGGTTGAGTGGGTTGCAGTGGGGGAGAACTGCACAGCTGTTTGACACAAAGTTACAAACAACCTCTGGAGATCCTGAAAGACTACATCATTGCGGTGTGGCTAGCTATAGGAACACAAGAATGGATGCTTCTCTGCAGCCCCCCCCCCTTGCTACTGACCTCTCTGCAGCTGTCCCACTCTCTACTTCAGTGGCTAAAATGTGGGTTTGGGAGATGATTTGGTCATTGCATGGATGGTGAGGATTCCCACTAAAATAACAAAGCAAAATGAGCCCTAGAGGCCTACATTGGTCTTACACTTTCATCAGTCACTAAGAGGGTGCCGAACAAACAGCAGAAGATGGGGGGGGGGGTTATCACAGCTTTTAGTTGTAGGTATCTTCTGCCACACTCTAAATCTTGCTTTGTATTTTTATTAATATTATGCATTGATTCTGTAACAAGCAGTGAATTTGTTCATTGGAGGGGGGGGACCCAGTTGAATTTGCATTCCACTCCTCAGATAAACTGTGTATTGAAACACAGATATACTTTAGATTAGGCATTTCCATGAATTTTGTGATGCAGTCCCTGGCTCATAAATTGGGTACAAAAATGGGTACAATGGCACTGGTGGCTTCCCTTTCAGTGGGGCAGTGAGTCCATTCTAGGATTTCTTGTCCCTGAGATTCTGGGTCAAGTTTCTTCTTGGACTTTCAAATATCCTCAGATAAACAAACAAAGAAACAAAATGCAGTCACTCACTCAGAAATTACCAGGACCCTATTCACTCTACAGAGTTATAATAACATTTTTCCATTTGAACTATCACGGTCCCATGCTATGGAATCCTATGACTAGTAATCTATTGAGGCACTAGAGGAGCCCTCAGGCTGAGAATTCTAAATATTCCTCCCTAAACATCAAACCCCAGGATTCCATAGGACAGAAACCACAGCAGTTCAAATGGAATCAGAGTTGTAAAATTCTGTAGTGTGAACAAGATTCAGGAATCCATTCTTGGTTTTCAAAACAGTTATGACTGCTTTATCCATCAATGATTGGTTGAAAAGAGCTTACTATCTGTCTCCTATGGATAAACTGACAAAGGAATGCAGGAATGATGACAACAACTGATATTTTTATTATATTATGGCTTCTGTTCACTAACTATATCAGAAATGATTTGGACTATATTACTGCCTATAACTCAGGTTGGTTTATGGAATGAAGTTTTGATCCTAACAAGGCAAAAGTTTTACAGAATTTTATTTCGCACAACCTGAACAAATATAGAGGAAAATATATGTACTCCTGGAGGCATAACTATTACAATTTTCTTGACAATGCATGGAAGAGCAGATATATTCCAGCTTTGTTCTTCTTTCTCCTTCTTTCCTTTCAAGATCTAACATGAAAACAAAATGTGTATCCTATGTAGCTAATGTTAATATTAATGTTTTTGTTTTACTTTTCTTCATGTAATTTTTTTCCTTTTAAAAATCAAAAAAATTGTTGAAAATAAAGGATAAATTGGTAATTTTCATATTAAGCACCACCAGCATTGGGACATTTATAAATGAGTGCAAAATTTTCTCCAAAAATGCAAAGGAACTTTTTTTTTTTTAAAAAGCATCCACTGTTTAATAATACATGATATCATACAAGCATTTCACAAAGAACTTTGCTGGCTTTTCCATGAACTTTGCACTTTCACACTGTCACAAAGGAAGGCAGAAGATGAGAGGTCTGGAGGTTGGGCTAAAGTACTGCAAGCAAGATAGAATGGCACTGAGCCACCAGCTCATTCTTTGCCCTTGAGAAAGTGGCATAGATAGACCTGCCTGTTCCTTAGGGTGACCTTGGACAAGTCTCTGAAATCTTGCTTCTCCTCAGTCAACCCTTCTGGCAAATGTGTGTATGTAGAGGGCAAGGAGAATCAGCATCATGTTTTGAAAAATATGAGAAGTATGTGTCAGCTACTCTCTTCTAGGCTAAAGAAATCATAACCTCCACTCTCTGGTCATTTGTACACACATACTGCTACTAAAAATGTAGCATTTCAGCTTAGAGATGCTACATTTTTAGTAGCAGCATGTGTGTACAAATGACCAGGAGGTTATGATTTCTTTAGCCTAGGAGAGTGTAGCTGACACATACTTCTCATATTTTAAATAATTCCGATGCTTCATTTTCTCATCTTATAATAGAAATTGGGTATGCATTCCTCATCCCTACATACAGCTTTCCAACTTATATTGATGATAATTTGGAAAGTCAGTCCAGTCATAATCAGATGTAAAAGGTGATGTTTGTAGTCCTTTATTAAAGATGGTAAAGCCAAGGAAAGAGAGAGAGAGAGAGAGAGAGAGAGAGGCAAGCAAACAAAAAGCATTAGAATTGTACATATTTAAAAACTGCAATCGCCATCATTCTATTCACAGTCCTCCTCTAGAAATAATGCCTGAATTTTTTCCATACCTAGAGGTGAGTTTTTAACTCTATCTCTTTGAATTAGATTGGTGGTCATCAGAGTGGTGGTGGAACAAGAATGCGATGCTGCCGGAGCACTTTGGTGACTTAAGTTGCTCAGAGCACTGCCACTACAATTCAGAAAGAAGAGACTCAATGCTAAAGTGGGCATTCTGGGATGGAAGACATCAGGGTCTTTGTTCACTGTCCTCTTCCTCTTTTCCTTTGGGCAATGGCCAGCATCTCTGACATCTGTGTTACTAGGTAAGCCAAGTTATTCAGCCAATTAGGCCTGTTGGATTGTACAAGCCAACTTAAAAGCACAGTGCAAAAAGCAAGGAATGTGCAGGAAGTGACAATGGGGGTAGGGGAATATCCCCAAGGACTTTTATTGGTTTATACCACTAGGGTATTTTGACTCTGAATAGGTAGAGCAGCTGCTAGCTACCTGCTACTATAATAATGTTTCTGTTAGGGAGTAAATGTAATATTTAAAGTTACATTTGGGTAAAAGAAGAAGAATAGAATGAAATGAGCAGAGCATTTTCAAAACAAAGATATTTAACGCGTCAGAAAAATAAGGTTCTATCTTCCTAGGGTGGGTCTACTGTTTTAAACTGTGTAGTTTTAAGTCCGTTATTTAGGCAATTATTTAAGTCCATTATTTAAGCAAGGTCTGAAACACATGGGTCAAAAGAAGCAGATTCCAGACACATTGGGGGGTGTGGTGTTTAAACAACGCACACTTCCAAAGTGTTTGGAAGCCACTCTGACAATGCAAAAAAGAGCCCGCTGCCACCATAAAAAGGAGTTGGTTTAAATTGACTCCTTGCCAGTGTGGCTTGGGACTTGGGTGTGGCAGCTCACTTTAGGAGTGGGCCGTATGATCACCACGGTCCCAGCCTGATCGCGGCCAGAGTGGCCAGAGACTGCTCCTTTCCAGCCATCTGCTTTGCCCCAGTGTCCTTTATGATTGTTTTAATTTATATTAATGCAAAGAACAGCTCATTACCTAAACATTCTATTACTTTCATGAGAGATAAAAGGAAAACATACACGACTCCACTCTCACCCAGCTTATCTTCACAACAAACCTGTGAGATGGACTGGCCACCCAGTAATTTTTATTGGTGACTGGAAACTTGAACCTGGATCTCCACAGCCCTCTAACACTCTATTAATCACAATGGCTCTTGTTATATTATGCATTAGTTCTGTGCAATTTGAGAAAAGGAAATGGAATATAACACAATAATTATTCGGTATACATGAGGTGTTCACACCTTTTGACTCAACAAGGCAAATGGAAGCCATGTGTCTGAAAGCAATCAATCCACTCCATGATTTAGTCTGAACATAACCTATCCAAATGCTGAACCCCATTCCCTAAAATAGATCGAAGTAAGTGGTTATGGAAGGAAATTGTTTCTCCTGTCCAGTTTGAGTTCAGTAATGCAGGCATTAGTGAACTGAAGATGATAGCTTATTTAATGATATGTCAGTCCAGATGTCCAGCATTCAAACTGAGAAATTAAGTCCCAAAGAAACCGTTGGGTTTTTTTTTTAATTGCCATTGTCAACCTTCACTTATAGTGACCTCATGAATGAGAACCCTCCAGTTGACCTTGCAGACTCAGGGCTTTGATTGAATCTATCCACTTGTGATGCAGTCTTTCTCTTTTCCTACTGCCGTCTACCAGGCATTTTTGTCTTCTCTAGTGAGTCATGTCTTCTAATAATATGTCCAATGTATGGTTATCTCAGTTTAGTCACCTTGGTTTCTAGGGAGAGGTCAGGCTTAAGTTGTTCTTGAACCCATTTATTTGTCTTTTTTGGCAGCCTATAGTATCTGTAGATCTCTTCTCCAACATTACATTTCAAATAAGTGCATTTTCTTCAACATATACTTTACCATTTGTAGATGTTTTGAAAAGTCTACCCAGTAACATCATACAATGACATAGAGCAAAGTGTGGGAGTATACTAGATATATTTTAGTCAATCATTAAACAAGAGTCATTAAGAAAATTAGTAATTAAGAAAATTACTAAGCAAGCACCAAATGAAAGTTATTTATTTTGAATCTTTTCCTTAGATTTCATATGTTATTGTTACCATAAAATTTACCCATACGTAGATGATAGGGTTCAAATATTCTGGAAATACTTAAGCTGCTTTTACATAAGATTCCTTAAAGCTTAACAACTCTGCATCTTTTAAAATTTTCTCTGGCTGGAAGCCTATTCCACTGATCAGGCATATTTTTGAATGTTTGAATAAGACCGTCAAATGCCTGGTAATTTTGACATATGGTTTGTGCCTGCATTCTTAATGGGCTACAGTTTGAAAAGCAATCCAAGGGCTCATTCTCACTATGATTTACATCAATTTGCTGATCACTTTAAATGTGCCTCATCCCCATTTGAAACAGTTTCAGATGTGACTGTGATTGTTTGGACTCTCTTTGAAACAAGACAAATGCAAAAAAAGAAAAATCACTCTTTTCAGACACTAGTTTTTTTGCTGGTCCTTTTGAAAAGAAGCGATTAGCAAGTTTGTTAAGAAAGTGGGAACAATGGATCTGATTCACATCAGACTGAAGGGGAGAGATTACTGTGGCAGAGGGTTGGCACACCCCTCACCAGTTTGGGGGAAAATCCACCATTTCTCCCCTCTCAGAGCTGTCTTTGTGCTTTGTAGTGAGACCTATGGATGCTATATATGTAGTATATATGCTCCACTGTATTTGGAATTACTTGCAATTACTTGCGGGTGGCAAGCCAGGTGAGAAGACCAACTGCAGCTCAGCAGGGCTAGTAATTGAAAAAACAATGGAGTGCATATACTGTCATTTTTTAAAAAAATTGCATGCATCCAGGGGGAGAGTCCTGCATGACATCCCTGGATGCATGCATCCCAGGGAAGAATTCTGGCATCCATGACTGCCTCCCATGTTTTCTTGAATGTGTTTCTGATTGCATCACCAATGATCTGTAGATGATTGACAGGCATTTTGAAATGGCACAAACTGATGACAATCATGCCAAAAAAGAAGCAAATAAAGAAAATAGTGGGAACGCTTCCAACTGGAATCGATTGATCAGCCTGGAGCGAAAGCGAATCGCAAACTGAGTTAAATGTGAGTGGGAATGAGTGCCAAGAAATCATGTTGTAGGTCCAGTAAGATCAAAAATTTAATTCAGTTAACAAACTAGGCAATTGTGTTGCTATGTAAAGACATTGGCGAACACATGACAAGTTTATGCTGCATTGTTGTAATTTGACATAAAGTAAACTTCAACTTATGGTGACTGCAAATGAGAGACCTCCAAGAGCCCCAGTCATCAGCTGTCCTGCTCAGGTCTGGTAAACTTGATTGATTTCTTGATTGAATCAATCCACCCATTGTGTGATCTTCCTCTTTTCCTACTACCTTCCTTTTTCCTAATCATTATCATCTTTTCCAATTAGTCATGTCATCTGTATGACAGCTTCACTTTCACTTCTAAGGAAAATTATGGCCTGATTTGGTCTCAGGCCCATTTATTTGTCTTTTTAGTAGTCCACAGTATCTATAGAACTTTCATTCAGTTGCTTTTCTTCCTGCTGCTACTGAAAGAAAATGGTGAACACATACCCTTATAGCAGCATGCTGTGTATAACAACCGGAAGGCAAGTTTAGGGTGACAGTGTATGTTAGCTATACTTAGTTTATGTTAAAATCAGTGGGACTGAAATAAAGGCATTGCTAATGAACTGATCCCTTTCGTTTTCAAGGGGACCTAAGTTTAATTAATTTAGTCTGCATGTAATTGGATATGATTGTGACATCTATGCTTCCACATTCCTGCAGCATATCTTTAATATTTTGTCCTGCACTTTCTATTTCCCCCTTATTTTCAGTGCTTTATTGGTCTGGATTATTCTTTTCTCCACATCATCTTCATAGTTATGCAGCATCCCAAAGTTTTATTTCTGAACAAACAGCTACCATGACTACACTCTCCCCACATCATGTTGCCTTAATTCCCTGAAAAATTGGTGGCTCCCCTTTGCCAGTGAAATGAACGATATCACATCCTCCTGAAACAACAACAACAACCACAGCCCATTGGAAAGAGAATGACAGCACATAAACTCAGAAGTGCTACTTGTCAGATAAGGTGGCAATGCATGGACTTTGTGTTCTACTGTTGCTACTCTTGAGAAAGGCCTGGAGAGATGGAACATGGGAAAGTACAACCGTTAAATTACTCACTATTAGCCCCTATAGTGTGCTTCCAACATGGGTTGAGAGAGAGATACATATATATATATGCTGAGAGATGGGGAGACAGAATGTCACAGTTAAAAAAATTTTTTACTAGTATAATGAGGAAAGAGACCAACAGAAGAAGTTCCCTTGGCTAATTTTCTAGCTAGCAGCCACTGCAATGTTCCCACTAGGAGAGACTGAAGAAGTGAGAGAGTGATATAATAAATAATGACTGCCTTGCCTGGTAAGAAGAAATTATCACTATGCTTGGGGGATCTATGTATGTGCTCACCAGGATGGGGGGGGGGAGGTGAAGGGATGAGAAGCCAACCTGATTCACTCTGGTGTGTTTCCTTGGGTAAACTCAAACCTATTTGAATTAAAAGAACACAGAAGGCTTGGGTTGTTCTGTCATAAATTGGCATATGGAGGAAAAGTTTTAGACACCAAAAAGAGCTGCACAAAAACAAACCCCACAATATCCCAAACCAAAGGATTTTTTTTAAAAAAAATAATAATCCCAGCATGCTGCTGTTTGGGTAAGTGTCTTTCAAACTTAATGCATGCATAATAATAGGCCAAATGTAGCTGATCACATCACATAGGTCCTTTCCAATTCTGTAGTCCTGTGAAAGAGTGAGAGAATAGTCATGGGGACATCAGTTCCCCCAAGCAGCCACAATACTTAAATTACTGACAGTGCTATTCGATACCTAATGACTAAGACATAAATTCCATTGAGTCCAATGTGGTTTACTCCTAGGTAAATGGCAGAGCTTGGGATATTTGCTTTTTTGGACTTTAAAGTGTTTGTTGTCTCAGCTGTGACAGTATCATATGGCTAACACACCCATACCATCCATGGACAACAACGCAAAGGCTTTTTATGGCCAGTGGGTCTTATGGCTGGTATAATCTGGAAATGTTAGTCCTGAAAAGTAATTTTTACACTAACTGAGGTGGTTATAGGATTGTAGTTTTTCCTCTGCTTCTCCACTCTTACTTGGTAAATTCAAAGTCAGTGGGACAGTGAATCCACATTAGGCTTTGAAATGTTAAAGCAGGGGTAGGCAACCTTTCCCCTTTAAGGGCCGAGGGACTTCAGCTCCCAGAAGCCTCAGCCATGTTGGCCAATAGTCCCATGTTGGCCAATAGCTCCTGGGATTCTGGGAGCTGAAGTCCCTCGGTCCTTAAAGGGGAAAGGTTGCCTACCCCTGTGTTAAAGGCACTATCCAGGGCTGCATCTATTTGGGGATAGAGTTTAGCACCTCAAATGGCTTTCTTAAAATTCATACAGTACAGATTCCAATGACATGGGAGCCACCATCCACCACTGCTCCAGTCTTCCCCTGTCTGTAGCCCTCTACACATATCAGACTCTAAGTCCAAACGTCCCTAGTCAGTATGACAATGGCCATGATGCCTGAGAATTATGGCAATAGGTTGTGGAAGGTGGTACTATCATTTCATTAAGTTACTTATGTTTTACATGCCTTGGGAGTTTGTGCATACATTGTTTCCCATATTGCTCTTCTACTTCTAATATATGTCTGCTATAGAAAAAAATAGCATGGGATTCAGTAATACATTTTTTAAAATTATATCAACATAATACATACATATTGTTCCTATCTTTGCTTAGATTATGCATTGTACTTTGAAAGGTGCACCTGTTTTGTTCACAGTAGTGGTGTGATGAAAATAGAAAGATGAGTTTCTCAAAAACAGATGCACATTTCAAATTGTGTTCAAAATGGCAAAATTAATTAAATGAGTGCCAGTGCACTGCTTATTGGTAGCCAATATTGATAGCAACAGTAATAGAAACTCATGACTTGCATAAAAAGAAAACATTAGGTCCAGATTAATATTCATTTGTTCATTCATTCATTCATTTTAACACACTGACAGAGCCAAGAGAAACTAGAGGCTGGATAAGTTACTTCGTTGGACATTACTCTCAAAACTCCAGATAGGACATTCTGTAGGTTGTAATCCAAAAAGGTAACATTTCCAGGCTTTGAGAGAAATCAGGGTGGTTGAAGGTGTAGACTATAAGGATGTAAACACTGGTTTATATTGCACAACACCTCACTTAAAACAGGTGAATTTGGTCCATGGATTCAACTATTTAATTTTATTTTCAAAATGGTTTCAGAGATCATTCAACCTGTCTCAAGAGTGTCCCTTGTCATCCTCCTTCATGACACTCTTCTTCATGGTAAACACGTTGGTTTTTTTGGTCCCAGCAGGCCTCAGAGCTGTTGGTTATGTGAAGTGTTTATGTCTCTCCCATTCTGTCCTATTCTTCTCATCCTGGTTTTATTACTTCATGTATTAAATGTATGTTTTCTTGTATTGATTTTGTTTGTTTATATTTGATTATTTTTGTGCCTTGGATTGGTTTTAAACCTGTTCTGAGCTACCTACAATGCCTCACTGTCAAGGCATCAAGTGCAATAGAAATGAGTTTAAAGGTATGAATAGATTACATGGAAGTGGTGTATTTAGTCACTATTGGTTGTTTGTTTCCTAATGCCTCTCAAGCCATATCACTGGGCAGGGATGGAAGAAAATACTGAAGAATCAGGGAGGAGGAAAACAGATTTCTTGAGTGTTGAAAACCCTGACAAGGGGTGCATCTACACTGTAGAAATAATCCAGTTTGACAACTTTAACTGTCATGGCTCCATCCTACAGAATCCTGGGATTTTTTGTTTTGTAAGGCACCAGCACTCTTTGGCAGAGAAGGCTAAAGACCTTGTAAAACTACAAATCCCAGGATTCCATAGTATGGAGCAACATAACTTAAAACCCAAGGAGAATCCAGGCCATGGCAAGAATCCTCAGCCTTAAGATCCTGCACCAAGGAGATGTAGTATAACTATTCCACATTTCTCTTTTCCCACCCACTCCCCCATTTTCCTGCACTTATCGACAGAGCTATGTTATGACGAGGGGAGGGCAGAGGGCAGATGAAAATCATCTGGCTATGTTCCAATAGCTGGCCAAAGAATCCCTGGCAGGTCCCAGAGAATGCCTGCATTGCTATGTGTAAGGCTATTGAAACATAGTTTGATAATCCTCAACTGACTCTTATCCTCCTCCAGTCCCTACATAGAGCAGGGGGAAAAAGCAAGTGTTGGGGGAGGGAATGGAAACCAAGATACCTATATCTTGATTTCAGTAAGGCCTTTGACAAGGTTCCCCATGACATTCTTGCAAACACGCTGGTAAAATGTGGGCTAGACAAAGTAACTGTTACATGGATTTGTAATTGGTTGACTGGCCAAACCCAAAAGGTGCTCAACAATGGCTCCTTTTCAACCTGGAAAGAAGTGACCAGTGGGTGCTACAAGGCTCTGTCCTGGGCCCAGTGCTATTTAATATCTTTATTAATGACTTGGATGAAGGTATTGGGGGCATAGTTATCAAATTTGCAGACGGTACAAAATTAGGAGGAGTAGCTAGTACCCCAGAGGACAGGATGAAAATTCAAAATGACTTGAACAGACTAGA
>CM034706.1:168795633-168810732 GCA_020142125.1 Phrynosoma platyrhinos | reverse complement strand
CACATACAATTTGTGGATGCTTGAAGTCCATGGATAAGTAACCCATAGATATGGAGGACTGACTGTATTAGCATTAATGTTGTGCCTCTTTTTCCCAGTTCAGGACTGAAGGCAGTTTACAACAGTTAAAACAAACATAGCTAAAAATTTACAGCATACAAAAATTTAAAATGTATTAAAGCTATCAAAAATTTAAAACCAGTTAGAAGATGTATGAACTGGATCAAAGGTTAGTCATTCTTGAAATAAAGGCAATTCAAGTTGTGTATGACTAGTTTTCCCCAACAGGGTGAGCACCAAATGTTTTGGTGTACAACTCCCACCATCCCCAGGTAGAGTGGCCCATGGACAGGGGTGATATAGTCCAAAATATCTGGAAAGCATCAGCAGTGTCTGGTCATAATATGATTTCTATTGATTTCAATAAGCCTACTCTAAATATGGCCAGGCTTGGATCCAGCCGTCATTTTGTGAAACCTAAAGTTGTTCAATTATGTTGGAGGGAGAGACTAGCAGTGCCCTTTCTCTGTTCAAAATGATGACAGAGGTTTCTGCTATAAACTCACGTCTATGGTTCATTTTAGCAGATTTTCCGTTCAACTGCATTCCTCATTTCTCATGTAGTTATATTTGCTTTCCGTTTGTAAATATAATTTCGTATAAGCCCCAGACACATACTAGTGAGGGTCTGTAATCACATGCAGAACATGTGCAATCTAACTCATGCAAAATCAGAAGGAAAACATGACCTGGGTGTTCTTTTTATTAAGAGAGAAACTCGCTGCATATTTAATATGAGGTGTGTGCCCAATCCCCATTTTTGTGTTACAAAGGTTAACAATATAAGAAAGATCTTGAAGGGGAGACACAACCAATATATCTATTACTAACTTATTTAATTTTATTCTCTTCCTTAGAAGATTACACATAATTCAATTGTTTGTTTTTATGAAATGAATAATATTTTTTAAATGGCATAAAGTGTTCTTAATAATTAAAAAACTGGAGTAATGGTGTAAAACTGGAGTAATGGTTGCTCTGTTTCTATGAATCACAGCTTGGAAGAGTTATTTGTGAACTACAAATTCCAGAACCCCCTTACTGGGGAAGCCTCGGAGTTGTAGCTCAAAAAGCAGATGTTCCAAGCTCTGCTTTGAATAAAGATGTCAAAAAACTGTTGCAGTGGGATATATTGAGCCAGTGTGGTGTAGTGACCCCAGTGTTGGTTCATGACTCTGGATATCAGGGTTCAAATCCCGGCCATGGAAACCCACTGAGTCAATTTGAGCAAGTCACACCCTCTCAGTCTCAGAGAAGGGCAAAAGCAAACTCTCTGAATGAATCTTGCCAGGCAAACCCCAGGATAGGCTTAGGGTTGCCATAAGCTGGAAATGGCTTGAAGTCACACAACAACAACAAAATGCTGAATGGTATTTGAGAATCTAGTGAACAGCTTGCTATGTAGGTTGATACTATCATACTCTCCAATTGTCTCATTTTAGCAAGGACTGCCCCTATTAATGACTTGTTGTCTCACTTTCTCAGTTGTCTTCAGAATAAATTAAAAACATGCTGATTATGATTATGATTATAAGTTTACCTGCTTGGAATTACATTCCACTAACTTTAATTCCAAATAAGGATGGTCAAATTTGTGAGTTTTACTTTCTTACACTATTGTATTTTTGAAAATGTCAAGTTCCTTCCACTAAATGTATGCAAGTTTCAGTAAATTCTTATAAAAAACAAACTGAAGAAAACTCTTACTGTATGGCACCAACCATCCTCAGCCATTCCAACATGGAAATCCAGCCATTCCTAGCATGGTATGTGTGTGACAAAAGAAAGATCAGACAACCTTGATTCTGCACCACAAACACAGTTGATCGACAGGAATTCAAAACCAGAAAGTTAAGAGCTACACAACTCAAAGCCTGCAAGGCTGAATCTGTCAATTTCACTTTCTCTCATATCTCAATATTTTAAATCCTACAGTCTTTCCATCACATTAAAGTTGTATATTTTCAGAAATTATTATAAAATGTGAAATGCAATTTTCACTCAACCCTACTTCCAGATAAACAGTTCTTTTAAAGGATTGTGCTATAAGTAGAGGTTGAATGGCACTGCTGATTGACTAGCATCATTGCTACCACCACTGTGTCATTAACAAAGTACCTGTGTCCCATGTGACATGAATTTAGTACCTTTACTTCCCTGATCCAGCAACCCACCCACCAAGAATGTCACCTAGTGGCTTAGTCTTGAGGCCATGCAACAAACACGATTTCACCTTTGAGTATATGTGCACAAGGTTGGAATCAAAACAATAGAATGAACACACACTAAACTGTTCAAATGTTTTAAGAGTGAACACTGTTACCTGTAAATACTAAGGTAGGCCTTGTGTGCACTGGCTGTATATCTGGGTCCCATCCTGGAGCATCATGCTCTGGAATTGGCCTTGGATTGGCCATGATGGCAGCTGCACACACTGGGCCAAACCTAGTGAAGTTCCTGGGGCCATGGCCACCGCTGTGAGCCATGATACCTCCAGAAGTTCCATGAACAAGCCACCCAGCATACTGCCACTTTTCCTGCAAGATAGGAAAAGAGAGGGTAGAGGGATGGGCCAGTCACATGGTTGGAGTCTCCCTGATAACATAGATGGGGTCTTTGGAGGCCCCCACCATGTGATTGAGGGGTCTCTTTACCCTCTGTTTTCACTGATCACATGGGGAAGCCCACCTTTATGAGGAGCAGCAGTATGCAGGATAGCCTGTCTATGGATCTCCTGTAGGTATGGCAGTTTCAGGGCCATCCTTTTTTCTGTACTGTTCAGCCTGGGGAAGAGGGATGGTGGAATGCCATGTAAATAGCAGCCTGATTTGGGCCTGATCCGGCTATTTGCATGCCACAAAAACCCATGCTAACCCCAGATTTTCTGGGAAATACCAGGACTTCCCATGGTTTTGTCAACTCTGGGGCAGTGTCAGGTTAAAAAAAGTCCCACAGAATTTCACCAGAAGTTGTCATGTGTCATGAAATTAGACAACACCTGCATCAGGGTGGGAACAGGATTTTTGTTTTGTTTTGTTGTCCATGCAGACAGGACCGTAGTTTACTGAACCATATCAGAGTTTCTTATTCTGCCTTGTAGAGGCTCCTAGGCTTAGATCTTGCATGGCTGAAATCCTATTGGTTAATCCCAAATAAAGCAAGCCCACTGAAGACTTTGCTGAATGGTAGCATATCCTCCAAAATTTCAACCAGATGAAAACCAGGACATGTGTGGTCACGCAACATCAGAATGTAGTCAAGAGGGCAAAAGATATTAATGAGGGAGAACATATGATATAGGAGAGGCAGCAGCAGTTTGCTTTTGCTTAACCCTACTAGGAAGTGCAAGACTCCACCTCCTCCCACACATATTGAGGGCCTGAACAGACTGCCAAAAATAATCCAGCTTGAGACCGCTTTAACTGTCCTGGCTCAATGCTAGAGAATGATGGGAATTATAGTTTTTTCTGAGACTTTGAGCCTTCTCTGTCAGAGAGCTCCGGTGCCACAATAAACTACAGTTTCCATGATTCCCTAGCACTGAGCCAGGACAGTTAAAGCAGTCTCAAAATGAATTATTTCTAGCAGTCTGTTCAGGCCCTGAGTTAATGGAATGCAAACTTTTGCACTTTGAGCTCAGTTTTCAGCAACTGATGTTTGCTGAGGGTAAAGTAAGCTGAGTAAGAGAGAGAAACTGGGACATTTTAAAAACAGCTGAAAAAGTGGGATGAAAGAGTATTAAACGAGGCTGCCCCTGTCAAACTGAGACAGATGGTATGATGGATATGGAGCAATCCCATCCTTAAGTGGCTACTGATCCACATCAGCCATAAATTTTCTCTCAAGACAATTTCCCAACTCTGCCTAATGGTAGGGCTGGTCTTGCCTGCACATGTGCATGCAGATGTGTGCATGTAGATTTATATACACAAGTATCTAATGTGCACTGCAGATGTTCTTGGTAGTATTGCATGGAATGCCTGACTGATCTACTGTGTAACAACAGTCTTTGGTGTTAACCAGCAGACAGTAGAATTGATTTGACAAACCACACTCCACTCTTGCTCATGGGAAAACACAATCCTGTTTATGTTGAATATGGTCCTGGGCGAATAGTAAATATCAAGATCAGAGTCTCCTTCTTGACAAAGTCCTGGATGTTTAAACATACATTACTACTTGCCTGTATTAAGAGTTAATCATATTTTTATTGGGGGTGGGGTATTTAAATTGTAGTCCATTCCTTGAGAATAATTACCGCTATTTAATTGTATTCATAATTTAGCATACACCTGGAAAATATGCTATAAAATATCAAGGGGTTTTCCTTTTAATACTGGCATGCCATTTACAAACTGTCACATTTAGAATGCATCTTTAATCTTCTATGGTCTGCTAGAATTTTATATTAAAAGTCTGCTTTGTGCTTTAAATATTAAAGATTCTGCAATACTTCAAAAGGTGATAATGCCTGATGCTCTAGTGGTGCTGAAATCTCAACAGCTAGATATATTGAGGGATGTTCAGTGGCCCTAGCTTAATTAAACATGCATGTGTATTTTCAAATGCAATCTTTTTCTGCTTGTTAGGTTTTTGACAAACCTCCAAACAGGTCCAGGTGGAGCAAAGCATGTAAACAAGCTTGTGAATGCAAGCTTAAAACACTCAAATTAACACCTTCCTACAATTAATATGCAGACTCTGGGATTTTGATATTGATAATGTCATTTAATATTATTTGCAGTATTGTGACACAATTAACCCTTTCCAATTCCTTCCCCTTTATCCCCTCCCATGCCAAACTCTGTCCACTTTAATTATAGAGGAAAGATTTCATTGGAGATTTGCCATCTAATGGGATGCTTTTGGTTGTTTAAAAACCCCAGATAAAAGACAGTACATATTGCAAGGCTGCAGTTCATGTTCCAATATGTCATTAACTTTACCATGATGAAAGAATAGATTTGCTCTGATTTTTGGCATCTCAGGTTGAACCTGAAATCACAAAGTTCAGCAGGAACTAAAACATATATGAATTGGATCTGGAGGAGATTATTGCCATTGAAAGGCACCATTTGCTTTGTCTCTACACACTAGTTTTAGTGGTGCTACTTGGTCGGGAGTGTTATGTGATCTGTGATATTTGATTTTCATTTTTCTCAAAAAGAGGCATTAAAATTACATAGATAATTCTTCCCATATATCCCTTTAGGAAAGAAGAATCAAAACATCCTGCAGAACAAGACATTGGATTAAGAGGAATATCTTAATGTTATGGCCTTTTAAAATGTAATAGTACAACTCAGGGGCTACAATCAAGAGCTTCACGTGAACCAAGAGCTGTGTGGGTGCCCAGTGAGTCTTCCAAACTTTTCCTTTCCTTTCCTTGCCAGATCAGGGCCACGGCAACCACAAGCTGCAGCCCCAATCTGGCGTTTCCGTGGTGCAAAAAGAAGCCACAAAAAGTGGCTCCTTTTTGCGCTGCAGAAAGGATGTTTTACTGTTGGTGGCAGCAGCTTTTCACCGCTTCTTTGGCACAACATGTGTAAATGCTGCACTGAAGACACACCTTTTTGCTGCCCGTTGTGCGGTTGCTTCAGTGACGTGGAATTCAGGGTGGAGTTGGGGCGGCTGGCATGCAGTCACCACACCCCAACTCCCCACCCAGGCTGGCCCTTTTGGCCAATCTGTACAGGCCCTATATCTAAATGCTTGAGGCTTAAATGGATTTGGGGATCAGGCAGTTCAAAAGGTGGTAAAAGAGTTGTTGTCACAGAGAATAGCCAGCTACAGCAAGACAATAGTAATAAACACCAAGACAATAGTAATAAACATAGCATAAAATGTTGTATATACTATGTAGTATACAACATTTTATGAATCCTGCTGGATTTCCACACATTAAAGAAGGGAAGTAATAGCACAGTAGTCTAAATACCTCAAAGGCACCAGATTCCATCTGATCCTTGAAGTCCTGATTAGTACTTGGATGGGCAACTGCCAATGAATACCAGGTCTGTAGGCTTTATTTCAGAGGAAGGAACTGGCAAATCTACTTCTAAGAAAACTCTATGGAATTCATGGGATGACCACAAGTTTACAAGTGTCTTGAAGGCACATACACAATACTACAGCATTCCTTTGAAAAACATAATCCAGGAAATCTGTTACCTCTTTTGAGCTCAGTAAGAATAACAGCTTTAGCAACAGTTGTAGACCATGAGCAAGATCCAATAGAATATTGATGCTTCCACAAGAGGAACAAGGAAGGGAGAGGATATTGTTTCCCTTCCTTCAGTTACTTGTACACTGTCAAAATATAACCTGGAGGGTTGGGATAGTCTTTGCTGCAAATATTTGGGTGGTAGTGTAATGGTTTGAGTGTTGGATTACAGACAGGGTTCAATTCCCAGCTCTGCCATTAAACCCACTGGCTAACCTTGGGCAAATCATATGATCTCAGCCTCAGAGGAAGGCAATGGCAAACCTTCACTGAACAAAGCTTGCTAAGAAAACTTCATGGACCTTATCACACGGGGTCTGAAGCAGTGCCATCCCTGTCGCATCCCTGTCCTATTGCGCTTCTTTTCCCGGGTGATCACACGATGTCACATGGAAACCCCGCCCATCCCCGTCCTATTGCGCTTCTTTTCCCCGGGTGATCACACGATGTCACATGGAAACCCCGCCCATCCCCGTCGCATCCCCGTCCTATTGCGCTTCCTGTTCCTGTGTAATAATAATAATAATAATAATAATAATAATAATAATAAAATTTTATTTATACCCCGCCCAATGGGTACCCAATCAGGGCGGCTTACATCAATTAAAACACAATATACATAAAACATAATACACACGACGTTGCATAGAAATCCCGCCCATCCCCGTCGCATCCCCGTCCTATTGCGCTTCTTCTCCCCAGGTGATCACACGACGTCGCACCCATCCCCGTCGCATCCCCGTCCCATCCCCGTCCCAATGCAGCATCATGCTGCATTATCCGGAATCATCCCTGTTCTTTTTAATTTCGGTTGTAAATGGGAATTACATTTCCTGAAACCGGAATGCTACTGGAATGATGCTGCTTTCAGGGTAAGGAAGCGCAATGGGACAGGGATGCGACGGGGATGGCACTGCTTCAGACCCCGTGTGATAAGGTCCCATGATAAGTTTGCCTTATGGTCACCATAGGTCAGAAATGACTTGAAGGAACAGCACCATCAGCAGAACAACAACATAGAGAGCAGCAAGGGGAATGGGAGAATAATGAGTTCCCATTACTCTTGCAGTCGGGTACTAATGTGATATTGGATTTCGGCTCTTGAGAAAACAAGATAGTTTCAGTCCAGATTCCATCTGTTGCCATGCAGGACTGTACAGTAGCACTTGTAGTACTTTCAACAAGTAATCAGGGTTACCTAATTGGGATTTTTTGTGCACATAGGCTGCATGAACCTTACACACACAGGAAGTGCAGGTTTCTTACTAGCATCTTTCACCTATCTAGTTTCCAAAGATAAATATATCCATGGAAAATTCCAAGCTGGATCAGATGTCTATGCTTTTTGCCACTGTACTACATTTGCCTTGTTGTTTGCCATCTGCTGGTGTAAGAATTAATGGAATTGATTTTAAATCTATTCTTGTTTTTTTGGAAAGGACAATTTACAATACTAACATTTCCATGCAGAAATCCTGGTTGGCTTTACAAGAGAACTGCATTTCTTAATGCATTGATCTGAATATGAAATACACACATAAAGTGATAGATTATACAGACATCTCTGTGTGTATATTATGTAAGTGAACCCTAAAAAACCCCTAGAAAATAGGAATAGGGTATAGTCCAATAAAGTGAATAAGCTGTTTTCCACTTTAAAAAAAAAACAAGATTACACACTGGAATGATCTATTTATTTTTAATTCAAATGGGCAATAATTGCTCAAACACATGTGAATGAAATAAAAATTTATACAGGTATGGGAGGAGGAAATGTCAAATGTAGAATTACTGGGGGATATTAAAACAGATAGGTAGTTCAATATTAGCAGGAAAGGACAGGTAAAGTATAGTTCTAATACCTAAAGGCAAAGCAGCAACCATATGAAATGATGGACAAATTTGAATTAATGTGATATGATGGGTGAGGTGGCATTTTAATGCAAGCTGAATTGTAGAGAAAGTTGTATGAATACTATAGTAGTTGTTTCAGAGGAGGCATGCAGAACAAGAAAGTTATTTGGTATAAAAGGAAAGTACAAATAGATTTCCATTTCTTTTAAATCTGTTAATAGATAAATATACCTTTTTTGTGATAGTTGTTACAACTACTCCTATTACTGTGTGGCTATTTTGGCCTGTCTGCTTTATTTTAGATATATGATAGAAAATAACCAAATATTTTTAAGGAAAATAATTTTAAAAATAAAGTAATTATTGTATGGTTTTTATTGGTTATATTTGGGGAGGGGAATCTTTTTTTCTCTTTTACTTCTTAGGGTGTCAATATAATAATACTACAAATAATAAACTTCTGGGAAGTGAAATATGTTCAGCTTGCCTGCTGAATACTGCCTGCTTTCTCAATCTGTGGCCACCAGTTCTAATTAAAATGTTGGCTTAACCATGGCACAGGACTGCAAGCGAATCAGTCAGTTCACCTCAGAAAGTGAACACTTTATTAGGCCAACTCAAACCCTTGTAAATGGAAGCCAGTGGAAGCTGCCTCCGCACTCTTTAATGGATTTTTAAAGATGACAAGAAGGGAAATGGGAAACTAAAGCAATGGAAGACATAAATTCCCTGAAGGTGCATTCTGAAGTAAATCAGAGCAACTGAAAAAAAGTGAACTCTTTGAGCCCTGGGATATCTCCCAGGTTCATTCTTTCTTTTTCTTTCTTTGTTTTTTTTTTTAAAAGCTGGACACTTACGGCATGTTGAATCCCTGAACACCTCGGCTCTGGGCATGCTTTGACACAGTAAGCCAGAGAAAGATGAACAACATCACCTGAAGTAATGTTGGAGGGGCAGAAAATTGCTCCCTTTGCATGCTGCATTGCCTTTGCTTTAAATCACATGACTTATTACAATATATCCATTTATGTGTGTTCCGGCTTTAGGAAACCTCTTTACTCGTACATGCTTTTTCCTCACTGTGGCTCAAGCAGAAAGGAAGGTGTGATCAGTTTCTATGAAATCAAAGTTCCCCTCCTCTCTCTTTTGGTGCTGTCTTTTAAGGCTATATAGTCAGGCAAAGTAATGGAAGATAAATACATTTTAAAAATTAGATCTATGTGACAAATTAGTCAGTGCTTTTACTCTTTTATTTATACAAATAATCTTTCCAAATTCCAAAAAGGAAAGAACAGATTTTTAAAAAATCAATAAATAAACTTAGCAGGATTAAAATGCTAACATCTTTTCCTGGAGAATTTAGCAAACAGCAGGAGTTTACTGTTTCAACATGAGGTTATTTTTAAATGCTACAAAAAATGGCATTAAAAGAAATGCCATACCAGTAAAGAGTTCCCAATTGTTTATGAATGCTGATTGACACTCATTTTCTACCTTTTAATATTACTTAATAGCAGAAATTACAGATGCTCAATATTATATACCCTATAATATGAGAAACTCTCACAATGCCATAATTTCTCTACAGATCCCCTGCAAAGGTGTGTAAAAATGAACAATTCATTCATAATAGAAATTCTACAAATTTTATGCAACTTAAGTTAGATTGAAGATCAATCGGTGCCAATATTTTTCACATCTATTCAAAGGTTTTTGAAACAATGAAAGCCTACATTTAGTAATGGGAAATATATTTATATATTTATTTAATGTATATTTTATCTTCCAACCTGAGACTCAAGGACGATGACAACACAAGTAAAATAAAGTACAGTTTTAAAAACAATGTGCATATTAATGTTTGTTTGAAAGTAAATAATTCATTCTATTTTATCTTCTTCTGCCTTATTAGCTCCCAGTTTTCTACAGATTAATATTTCTTTTGATGGTTATTTTGTGACCCAAATGGACTTATCATATCTGCTGTGTGAACAGGAAACAATAGCATTTTTCAGAAAGGGCTATATCTCTTATTATCCCACATTTTAAATGGCAAGAATAAATCATACAATTTTTAGAGACTGTATGTCCACCCAAGTCAATCCAAAGAATATTCTATTATTCTTTTATCTATATTTACTAAGACATTTACTAAGAGATGGTTAAGACACAGTTGGGAAGACTCTACCAAGGCAACATGACCGTTTCTATGCAAAACTCTGTAAAACCGAACTCTAAAATTCCGCATAACTGTGCCAGCTAACAGGATGAAATACTGGATATTTGAATAAATATATCCTCAACATATTACCACCTTCAGTCACTTATTGTATTTTCTCTTTTTTGAAAAACTGTAAAATAGAATTGAGCAGAGAAGAAAATGCTGACTTCAGAAGCAAGGTCTAGCTTGTTACCATTGGCTTGCTCTACTATCCTTTAAAAATGTCTTTTTAAATCCCCAGACCATATCCCAAGAATGCCTGGTTAGCTAGTATAGCCCAGAAAGAAAGTCATCATAAAGCATCCTTGCATTTGTATGACACAAAAGAAGAAACTCTAGTTTGACTGTTGACTATTTCCTTCCTCAGTCAAAAAAAAAAGTGTGTGTGAAGGTCTAACCGTCTGTTTAAAAATCTAACAACATATACTCTCGTTTCTCTACAGATCATATACAGCTTGCTTTCCCTTAAGCATCTGGAAATACTTCTCAGCCCTAAATCCACCTCTCTTTAACTCTGTGTTCCATTTCATTGCAGTTGCTTTTTTGATAGCATTTCCTTTTGGGAAACATTTGGCTAACATCACTTAGGAGACTATAGGTGTGGATATCAATATACCTCAGAAAAAAACTGACTCACTTCACAATGTTCACCCTTTCCTGGTGATTTCCAATAAAGTCCATTTTACAATGACAAATCTCTTTCTTATTTTCTGCTTTTTCTTACTTTCTGCTTGCATGACAATTATTTGACTACAAAGGCTGTGCTATCAGCATTTAAACTGCTTAGTTTGTGGCCTGTATCTTGATGCTGATAGTTATCAGGGGGCCTTGGAGCAAAAGTCCAGAGGTGAATGAACAGGCGACCTCCCCAAATTGCATACTACAACTCACAAGTGAAGAAAGGGCACCCTTTCTTCTATTTCCATCTCCAGAGTGCCAGGAAATTTATAATAAGGTCATTTTCTAAGGCAAAGTTGGAGAAAATGTGGCCCCAAGGAAACACATGGGCCCCAAGTGCTATTTTTGTAACTCTGAGCCCTTCAGACATTCCAGATCTCACTTTCTTTAACCAAAAAAGAAAGAAAAAGAAGCTTGCAGTATTGGTGATTTCTCTTTTAAACAGTTTCTGGGGGTAATGTGAAGACTTGCACTGTCTAAAATCAAAGGTTATCTGTTTTCCAAGAGAACTGCCATAGCAACATCCTATGGGAACTTGGGATTTGCACTTTACGGAGAGGTATTTAGAATTCTCAGCCAAAAAGCTCTAGTGTCTCACCAAACTACAATGATTCCACTGGATGCAACCATGCCAATTGAAGTGGAATCATAATGCTATAATTGTGTAGTGTGAAAGGCACACTGAAATAGATTTTTAGCCATATGTATCATGGGGTGGGGGCAATTCTGGCAGTCCATGTAACACAGAGAGGGTCCCATGAGCAGGAAATTGCCCTCTAGACCTAGTGGAGTTGCCCACTCCTATTGCCCATAATGGTAATTTTTACTGTGGTTGCATCTGATAAAGCACAAACAGCTTATCACAATTATTTTTGTTCCAAAAATTGTGTGTGTGTGTGTGTGTGTGTGCATTTGTATGTGTTTGATTGGCTTTTACAAAAATGGACAGGGGTGGGATCCAGAACTACTGTATTAATAAACCAGGAAGAAAAAGAGTGTATGTTACATTTTAGCCAGCCACTACTGCCTATTGTACATCCAGTACCTAATTGTATCTCCATTTTCCTTAAAATCTAAAATATTACTCACCACCAATTTTGCTCTGGCTATGTGCAACAGTGTTACTCAGAAATGGCATTTAATCGTTACCCATGGATAAATGTTACTTTATTCTCTGTTGTTTAGAAGTGGGCCATAGAGGAAGAACCAAGAAAAAAAATCTGTCACTGTTCATTTTCCATAAGAACATCACATAGTGTTTTAATTGGAAAATAGGCTTTTAAAGGTGATCACAAGTTGAAAGTATCTGTTAGAGCACAAAATGGGCTTTTGCATGATTTTCTTTTCCCCCTTCTTAACTTAATGAACCTTTTTGTGTCTGTCATGAAAAACATGGAAATTTCATTCTCTTCTCTGTAGAACTATAGTCACTTAAATGCTTTACGTTGGACTAACTGAGCAAGTAACCTAAAGGGTTGTGTTAATATTAGCCTGCAGTGAATGCATAACCAGCACTTTGTTGCTGTTTGGTGAAATGACCAGTTTACCTGGTTATATTGGCAGCTCTACTGTAAAATTTGCTGGCATTAAAGGTCAAAAAGACCCAGTTTCTCTCTCATTGCATCTATCCAAGAGAGAATAAATCTCAGAGCAGAATCACTTCTCTGACAATAATTTATGAATTATGCACTGACTGTGTTTGAATTGAGAATGGCTTTCATATCCTTTCCATTAGCTCAGATTAAGTTTTCATATAGATGCTGGGAAGCATGCTAGCAATATCCTCCGCTCATTTTTATGAAAATTTTATCAGTCCCCTCTCTGTCTCTGTCTTTCTCTCTCTCTCTCTTTTCCTTCTGTACTACACTCCAATTGGGATGTCTCAGAATCTAAAGCTCAGCTTTGGACATGAACTTCTCTCAACCTGGCTGGCTGCTGCTCTAAAGGTTTCAATATTTTATGGGCTCCGGCTAACTCAGCCGTGAGATTCAAGCTGCAGAGATTTAGCTCTAATGTAAAATCATGAACGGATGAAAACTGGGATGTCATAAGTAATACATCGACAAGAGCAGGATGCATTTACCATGTTTAAAAGGGTTTTTAAAAGAAAACAGCATTCTCTGCTCCCTCTTTGTATCCCAAAATGAAAAGCCTCTGAGCTATTGTACTAATACATTGCTGTGATTTCTTGCTGGCTTTTCTTCAATTGCTGCTTAATTGTTGCATGGGGGTGGGGGTTGTTTTTTTTCCTCTCTCCCCCCTCCTTGGAGGTCCACCATCAACAAGAAAGCTCCTGATGTCTGCTTTCTAAAGAAATGGGCATCGCATGGCCCAGTGTTTATAGGCCAAATCCATTTCTTAGCATCTTCTCTTTTTGTCTCAAAACTGATTTAAAACATTTGGAAAATCTGTCTATTCAGCTGCCGTATTCCGGTGCATTCTTTCCTAGACACAGTGAGGTCAGATGCGATCTGTCTGATGGACTTCTTCACTGCAATCTATAGCCATTTCCCTAGAGTCCTGTGGAGTGTAGCAAAGCAGAACAGCCTTATAATGGGCCCAATAACAATATGTTCTTTGTGTGAAAGAATCCAGGGGGAAGTGCTGGAAGGTGCACTGGTCAGTAAAAAGAAGAAGAAGAAAAGAAACCACCACAAGAACAAAACCCACAACAACTAGTTTAAGTGCTTGCTTCCCTCCCCCACCCACATTTTCTCATTATGTATGTTGCAGCCACTGGAAATATTTTCTTGACAGTAAATAAGCATCACCATAAAACAGTTAACAAATATGAAGCACACAAAAACAGAGTCCTTTTCCATTTTAAAGGGCTTTGTTTATTAACATCTGCTATTAGCACATCTTCACGAAGGGGCATGAAACAGAAGAATCTTATCCCTTTGTGCGTTTCCACTTGCAGTTCAAGGTGAGGTTTTTTTCAAAATTATTTCTCACATATGTAAGATACATATGGGTTGATGTGTGAAGCTCATCTATACCCTTTCCCATTTAAAGTACGCTCTCCTCATTGAATATAATAGCAATGCTGTCTACCTAACTGCTCATCTACAAACACCTTTGGGATATGGCCAGATCTTTATATTCAAGGGTAAAAAGAGATTTTTTAAAAAATCAAATATAGGATAGACAGCCCTGGTCCATCTATTGCATCCATGGTGAGGTCTCTTAAAAGTGTAGAGTTGAATCTTTAATTAAATCATGTTAAGCTGCCACCTTTCTTTTTTAAAAAGGATCCCTCATCATTAACACCTGTATGTTAACATGATTGCTTATACACCATAAAACATGACTGCCTCTACTCTGGGAATAGCAACACCTATTGAATTTAGCTGTTGCAAAGAAGCAACATTTTGTTTAATTCAGTTGGGACAAACTGACCGATATATTTCTTCATATTAAGGACTGGAAGAGCCTGAGGGTTGTTTTTTTTTTTTTTTTTTTTTAGTTTTGGGGGTTTTTAAACTTGAATGTGAGAGAAAACAAAACAAATAAACTTTTCCATTCCTAACACATACACATATACACTCCATTGCCCTTATAGAATTAGGGCTTTTTCACATTGCCAGATATACAGTAGGCTCTTCCCATCCACAGGAGTTTGGTTCTCCCCCCACCTCCATGCATGGGGAAAAATGTGGGTGCTCAAATCAATGGATGGCAGCAGGCACGTACCCATGTTGGTGTGCCCATGGGCACACACTGCCATAGGCTAATATGGGGCAGAGTGATCTGAGTGACTTCCAATCCACAAATGGCTAGCACATTGATATGGAAACCTCACGGTAGTGCTTTGATTCCACTTTAATTGCCATGGTAGCAGCCTATGGAATCCTGTGGTTTGTAGTTTGGGAGAGGCATTTAGAATTCTCAGCTAGAGCAAGCTACAAACCCAGTGATTTCACAGACTGTTGCCATAGTACTTAATGTGGAATCATAGTGCAATAATTGTGCAGTATGAAAGAGACCTAAGTCCCTATACCTAGGACCAATGTTTGGAAAATGTGCCATGTTATTTTAGTGGCTTCCTCCTCCCCCCCCCCCC
>CM034706.1:168772386-168792239 GCA_020142125.1 Phrynosoma platyrhinos | reverse complement strand
CCCCCCCCCCGCTCCATACCTTGGACAACTCCTTTCATGTTTGGACAAAACCCCACCACTGCCATGGGGACCACTAACCATCAAAGTCTGTTACAACATATTTAAAAAATTAAAAAAGATATTCACAGAGAGAGTCAGGAAATATAGTGGTGAATTTATCAAGTGAACAAATAGCATTCAACATTATCCACAAAGTTGGAGAACAGGTATCTGTGTATGGATATTATGCACATGGCCAACTAATACAACGTTGGCCATATGGTTATTATCCTGTGAAATTCATTCTTTGGAAACATTATTTATTATTCTACCTATATTTCAGTATTTAGCAAGTAGTCTTTATTAGCTTGCCTTAGATGAAATAGAATTCAGAAATCTCTTAACTTAAAAAAAGGAGGACAATGTTTTCAATTTCTTTTTCTTTTTCTTTTCCTTTTCTTTTCCTTCTTTTCTTTTCTTTTCTTTTCTTTTTAGGCAGCCAACATGGGCTTTGTAGCATAGGCATCCCTTTTTTGCCATTTTATGCGAGTATCTCCTCACAATGCCATTAGAGCATGTAAAATTTAATTTCCATTTCATCAGCATCAAATGTTTATCAGTGAGTTCTTTACCAAAACCGTTGCCCTGCTGGGCAAATCAAGAGCATATGGACAGAACATGAGTCACCCACCATAGCCTAGGCTCCATAGATCCTTCAGCAATTATCATTAAAGAGAAGATGTGTGTCAGATAGTTTAAAGCATGAGGCCAGATTTCTCCAACATCTTCTTTTATGCATTTCATCAGAAGCCCAGGAAGACACATGAGGGAGGGAGCAAGGGGGGGATAGAGCTTAAGAAACCCATCACATGACTTTAAACATTGACCCAACCATCACCTTAAACTAAAAACCCTGAGGGATGTGCTGAAGTCTCTTTCATAACCATTTAGCTCAGGCCAGTCCTTCAGTACAGACAGACCACAAAGCTGCCCAAGGCTACAAGATAGGGTGGCAAAATGAAGCACAATCTACACTTCTCTCTTATTGAGCCAGAGTCTTTTTTAGCCCTGAATTTTATTTAACAGTGACACATTCCTCATATCCAACTTGCCAAAGGGTGCTTTCTACTGGTTAAACAGAGCAAAAGCTGCCATTTTATTTAGGTCTTTTTGTATTATCAGAAAAGAAAGCTGCTGTGCCAGTTTTGTCTTTTCTCATTCATATTTTGCCCTTACCTTCTTTATAATAAAGTAGTCATTAGGAGTAATTTACTTGTGTCTATTTGCTTGGTGAGGATGATTGATTAATGTTTGTCCCTCTTCTGAATGGTCCAACATACTAAGACCACCCAATGTGACCAAAAGATGGGCAGAATTGGACAGCTAGAGGTTGGCCAACAAGCTTTACTATGTCTTTCCATTGTAGTAATGGAAGGAACCTCACGATTAACCCAACTGTACTCAATGTAGAATCTGATGTAAGCAGGAGGTATGCCCTAAATTTATGAAGTAACCATCAGGGACCCATCCATCCAAGAAGATGCCATACAGAAGCTGCCAGGGACCCATCCGTCCAAGAAGCTGCAAATTAATCTTCACTCATCTTTCTCCATTTCATTTGGTGAGCATAATACAATTATAGCAATAGCAGCTTCATTTATATACCACTTCATACCATACTATGCAGTTTCTAAGTGGTTTACAACTGTAAACTAATTGCCCCCAACAAGCTGGGTACTCATTTTAGCGACCTCAGAAGGATGCAAGCCTGAGTCGAGCCTGAGCCCTGGCTGGTATTGAACTTGCAACCTTGTGGTTTGTGAGTGAGTGGTTGCAATACAGGCATTTAACCACTACACCACCAGGGCTCATTATAATTATCAAGAGCGTTGTTAATGTTATATGCTAGGGAGCATTTACAACAGTTATTTGGGAGAAGATAATGATGATGATGTATGGTGATTATGGTGGCTTCCTGGTTTCATAATCTGCACTTCAGAAATAATGCAGTTTGACACTATTTTAACTGCCATGGCTCAATGTTATAGAATCCTGGGATTTGCAGTTTTGTGAGGGATCTCTGATGCCACAACAATCCCAGGATTCCATAGCCATGGCAGTTAAAGAGGTGTCATTAATTCTGCAGTGCATATTAAATTGTAATCTGCCTGATGTTACTGCTGGTATTCTGGACCATCAGTGATTGGAATTCTGTTCAGAAATCTAGGAATCAATGGAGTAGCATTGGGTGATTTGGCATATTCCTAGTGGTCTCACTTTTTGTAATTTTGCTACTGTGATCCTACCTGTAGCAATATCATTTAGACTTTGTTGTTCTGTTGGAATTGCTGTCAGTGTGCCTATCACTACGGGGACCACTAACTGTTAGATACCACTTGAGGTGGTAGTCAAGATGGTGGTAATATCTGATATTATATGTGGTAACTTATGTGCTGCCCTTCAAATCATACAATAATAATAATAATAATAATAATAATAATAATAATAATAATAATAATATTTATTTATATCCCGCCCCTTTGAGATCAATTGGGGCGGCTAACAACAATAAAATATTACATAATACAAACAAGTCAGATCCCCCCCCCCTTAAAATGTTATTAAATCAGTTCAAGTTAAAACTACGACATACAATACAACAATAATTTAAAAACCCATTCCCAGCTAGTGGTGGCAGTACTTAATTAATGGGTGAAGCCCCAGAACCATCTTAAGGGAGGGATTCCTGAGGCCGGGATTATCAATCCCGGGAAGGCCTGCCGGAAGAGATCTGTCTTGACAGCCTTTTTAAAGCTGTCCAAAGATGTCAATTGCCGGATCTCGTCCGGCAGGCCATTCCATACTTTGGGGGCGATAACCGAAAAAGCCCTCTGGGAGGTAGCCTCAAGCCTAGCTTTTTGTGGCTGCAGCAAATTCCTCCCAGAGGACCAGAGTGTGCGGGGAGGATTATAGGGGATAAGGTGGTCCCTGAGATAGTTTGGACCCAAGCCATTTAGGGCTTTAAAGGTGATAACCAACACCTTGTACTGGGCCTGGAAACTTATGGGCAGCCTTAAAACCGGGGTAATATGGTCCCTCCTACATGTTCCAGACACTAATCTGGCTGCCATATTCTGTACTAACTGTAGTTTCTGAACCAAGCATGAGGGTAGCCCCATGTAGAGCGCATTGCAGAAATCAAGACGTGAGGTTACCAGCGTGTGCACAACAGTCTCGAGATCCCTTACTTCCAGAAAAGGGCGCAGCTGGTGTATCAGCCGAAGCTGATAACAGGCGCTCCTGACTGTCGCATTTACCTGATTTGTCATCAGGAGCAACAAGTCAAGGAGCACCCCCAGACTGCGAACACAGTCACTGGAGGAGAGTGTGACCCCATCCAGGACTGGAGGTTGCAACCCAATTCTTAGTTTCGGGGCCGCTACTGTGAGCAACTATCTAAAATTATAACTATCTAAAATAATAAATTACAGATGTCAGCTAAAAAAACAGAACCAACAACTAGAAGCAGAAAACAAATCAAACACATGCTTGTACAAGTGGTTTTAAAGTTGTGTCTACACCAATCAAAATAATCTGGGCACAGTCATTAGTATTCTGCCCTAGAGCTGCCCCAGGTTCAGTGCCACACACAAAAGTGATGTGAAGCTGCATCGCTGTCTAGACAGCTGGCCAGACAGACAGCACATGTGCACCCATGCCATGTCCTCCCTGGGGCCACTGCCATTAATGCCTCACTGGCCAAGCAACTCCAAGCAGAGCCTCACTGATTACATCACTGGTGGTGAAGTCAGAATAGGGAGCAGCCACGTGATCAATGAGGAGGGGTTCTCTCAGTGAGGGTGACAGCAAATGGAGACATGTCCTAATGCCAATCTGTCCCAGTGGGTGTTTGTGTTGTGTGGACAACTGGATTGCCCTGAATAGAACCCAATCCAACTGCCCACACTTCAAAAACACCAAAGTCACACCAGAGTTTCCTGGCAGCTCTGGAGTAACCCACAAGTTTTCTTGAGTTGGATTAAAGGATAAAAGAAGCTGTTTTGCATTGGACCTGGCCATGCATCATCTGAACTGGCTCAAGGTGAGAGTGGTTTTTTTCCCTTTTGTAGACACACCCTCAGTGAAAGAAAATAAAATGACAAACAACTGTCCAACACCTCATGGAGAGTCTTTCCAGCCAGTTCTAAATCTCAAATAGGATTAGGTTTTGTTTTTGTTTTTTTAAAAAAACCCTGCAAGATGTAGCCTGCATCTTGTCTCGTGTGTTGTGTTAAATGAGCAGTATCTCCTTTAATATGCCTTGAGATTGCACAGTGTTTCTCAGGCTAAGGCTTGCTTCTTCCTGTCTTGTTTTGCTGCTGTTTCTTTGCTATATGGACTAGTCAGATCTCGTTTTAGTTTCTTTTTGTCAACTTATCTCCCCTCCTTTTGATTATTATTCCCTGGGATAGTCTCTTTATGTTTTCACACCACATGGATGAATCAAGCCACTGTCCTCTAGCTGCCCAAGGCCTTGTAAGAGTACAGGAAGAGGTAGTGTGTATATAGCTACAATGTAAATAAATAAATAAATGTTGAATGCAATCAAGGAACAAGAAAGGACCAACTTGGTTTTGGACTAGTTTGGATAAGCTGTGGCCACAGAACTAACACAGTGGCTGTAAACATGCATCATTCAAATGGCAAGCACTGCTCCATGGATTTTTGTATATGAAATTGTTTGAAACTGGTTGAATGGCCACACCTTACCTAAATTCTGTTGCTTTCAGAGCCCAGAGCAGATGTAGCAAAGTGCTCCCTATGATTAATAATACTCTTATTTGTTTTTACTGCTGCTTTTTTAAAAAATGACACTGCATCCATCCTGGATTATTCTTACCACTTTACGTGATTCTTTTTTTCTTTCCCATCTGGCCCTGCTTTGCTGCCACGAATGATGAAAAACATCAAAACATTTTTGTAGCCATGTTGGAAAAATCATGTTTTCATGTCAAGATAGGTATTTTTAAAAACTACTAAAAGATTGCTGTATTAAAGATTATTTTTTGTATGGTTCATGGATGAATTTATTGTATGGATCAACAAAGTGAAAATGGAGTTGCTATATTTGCTGTTGCTCTTTTTGCTGCAGATTTATCATCTGATTTGTGTTTAAGGAAGTTATTCTCTCTCTCTCAATCTCTCTCTCTCTTGACAATTCAGTAATCAGAATTCCTGAGCTAGCCTGGCCAATGGTCTGATGGTTAGAGAATTCTGAGAGCTGTATTCCGTTTGGGTATGGCTAGAAAGCTTCCAGAGCCAGTTTTTGGATGATTCTATGGATTATAGAGAAGAGAAGAGAAGAGAAGAGAAGAGAAGAGAAGAGAAGAGAAGAGAAGAGAAGGGAATTCCTTAGTGTGAACCAAGATCATGTTGGATCTAGTCACAGAAATGAGTGAGACTCTTGTTTCAGTTTATTTATTAATTTTTACAAGAACTTAGCAAAATATACAAATTCCTTCATATTCATGATGGAGAGTTTTTAAAAATTCAGATGTGAGAAAAAGAAAAACTGTTAGATTCATCTATCAGGGTGAAGAACTTTGAGCGCTGAGCCTAACTATATTCAACCATGTTATTCCTGATTATGGTTTCCACCTGTATTTCTCTGAGAGAGTTTTCATTTTACACATCTATATAGCAGGCAGATACAACCTTTCTTGATTAGAAATACCTGTACATATAGAATTTCTTCTGTGCAGATAGAGGAGAATTTTGTACCAGTTTATTTTTAAAGAATGTACCATCATCTCGAGGGCAGTTAACAACAACAAAAAAACCCCAATAGCTACAAATTTCATTATAATCAGGGAGAGAAGAAGTTGAAAGTTAAACAAATCTGAACCTAGCACACAATCATTCTGATAAATGTTTCCATTATTAATGCTATCTCCTACTTTAGGACAACATCAACATTAAACTAATGTTTTAGTTTAATCTTTTTTTATATTATTATAAGCAATCTTGAATCCCATTTTGGGAGAAAAGTGGGATATAAATTAAATAAATGAATAAATTGACAAAGCAGACAATGATAACTGTGATCTCTTTCAGTGGGAGAAAGAGAGAAAAATGAAATAGCTTTGAAAAACTATTTCAGAACAGTCCCCACCCCACCCCTTAGATTATGGGTGCTTTCAAACACAGGAATCCTAGAACCACCTGTTAAAGTACACTGAACAGCTATCTTTTTATCTTTTTGGTCTTAACAGATTTTTTGCAGAAAGAAAAAAGATGGGGAAAGAGGTGAGAAAATATGGGAGAGTTAAAAGTGAAAGATGACAACATTTGATCTAGGAATGTGAAGATCAGTTTGGTTTTCATTACATTTTTTGCAATCCCAGCATTCTCACCATATCCCAGCATCATACTATTTCTTCTCACATGGAGATTCACGTCTATTTTGATATGGACTTTTTCCACAGTGCACACATTTCTTTTTACATCTTTTCCTGCATATGTAAAGAAAGAATATGGAACTTGGACAGGATGAACATTCCAAAGGGTTTTCCCATTTAGTAAAGCACATTTGAGTGTATTTTTCAAATATATGCATTTTTAATAATATGCTGTTACTTGTAAGGAGAAGCCAGTGTGGTATGGTGGTCTGATCACTGGGCTATGACTCAGAAGACCAGAGCTTGAATCTCACTTGGCCATGGAAACTCTTGGGTAAGGCACATTCTCAGCCTCAGAGGAAGGTGAAGGCAAAGCACCTCTTAATAAATCTTGTCAACCCCCCCTCCCCATTATAGGTTTGCCTTAGGGTCACCAAAAATCAGAAACAACTTGAAGGTGAACAACAACAACAACAACACATTAAAAAAAAGAATCTGAAACTTTTGATTTTCTTCTTATAACATAAAGCTGAAAGATATGTACATGCTTTCATTACTAGTTGGCAGGCCATGAACAGGATAATTTTGTAAAACAATCGTGGTCAATATAAGGTGTTTTTGTCTGTTTTATGAACTGTCCAAGAAATTCAGTGAATGAGACAGGACAATTTTACAAGGAAAAGCTCATGTAGAAGCCATACCATTTATTTGCCTATCTATCCAGATATTTCTTTTAATTGGTTTCTGGCTGCTTTGGGACCCATGCTATTCAGTCACCCAACAACCAACAATGAGTCCTTCTTTGCACCTCCTTTGCACCTCCTTGTGGTCTCATTTCCCATCAACTTGGTGTTTGTACTCAATTCCTTTTGCGGCCAGTTTCTGGAATAATTATTACAGTCATCAAATAGTGCATTCCCAGTTAGAATAATTCATGCTATTATTCCGTTTGTACCAAATCCTAAATAGGCAATAAAAGATAGCTCCAATAATATACCAATGACAGTTCTGGCAGTGATCAATTGCAAATTATCTGATTAGCAGTCAGCTGCTGATTCCCAGTTTAATTAATCCTGATGGGCTATTGATGCACTGCAACTGTTTGTCCTAATAATGAGTTATGATATTAGACTGCAGCGAGCCATTTAGACAGCTGCCAGGAAAAATAATCATTTCGCTACAGGACCAATGAAGACAACAGAGAAGGAATGGCTGCAGTTTGACAGAAAATTCACATGGCTGCGTCACATGTGCTTTATTTTTACATTTGGAATGAATTAAATGTACCAGCAGTAAGTGGTGACTTGCAAGAAGCATAACTAGCTTTACAATTAAGAATGTTACTTCTCATCAGTATACAAGAGCCAAACATGAAACATGAAGTGTGTTAATAGCAGAATATATGTAGCAGCAGACCACTGTACAATTTAGGTCAGTCCTTGCAATGTTTAATTAGACTAATATATCTGTTTGCAATTAATAGCAGATGTGACAAGCTAATGTGTCCATGTACTGACAAATTAACCTTTGCCCATCAGCTGCTTGGATCTGTGAGAAAAGTGCCATGTTTTGCCTATGTTGAAGTGAACTCAACTAAAACAGCAGGATAATTATAAACACAAATGTTAATAGAAGAGGCATTTCATGGGAAACCCATTCCAAAGAAAGCTATTTCCCAACCATGTCATTGTTCCACAATATGGTGGCAAGTAAGAGAAAGTTTTATTTTAAAATACATTGAGTATCATTTTCAGTCAGTAAAATTAAGCATTTGTTAAAGGGTGATGGGTTGGCAATAATGTGAGAAATTACTGTCCTTTCAATGTCCATGGAAGAAACACAGCTGATGGAAGCTTAACCAGGACAGCTGAAAGAAAACATGGCATAAATTTCATTCCTCAGAATTATTCTTTGCACATCTTGATGCTGTGTATTCTCCAGAACATCACCAAATGCTCAAGAATGTCTCAAATCTTCACCAACTATCAAATATCAGTATTTGGCTTGTTATTTTAATGGGGTCACATTTACGTATTTGGTATGCAAGTGTTGATCACTTCAGCATCAACCATTATACTATTGATATTAAACAATATTACTATTATGAATAATAATAATTTATAATTATAAATAATGCATATATTATAAACAAAGATGGCTCTCCATATACACAGATTCTGCATTCATGGATGCAATCCTGCATGGCCTGAAAATATCCCCTCCCCCCCAAAAAACCCCCACAGCAAACCTTGATTTTGCCATTTTATATAATGGATGCCATTTTACTATGCCCTTTTATATAATGGGACATGGATACATGGATTTTGGTATCCACAGGGTGTCCTAGAACTAAACCCCAGTAGATACCCACCATACTTAATTATAATTTTAATACTTAAGACTTTTCACTCCCATAGGCAGTAACAGCTAGTGGTTGCTGTATCAGCAGGGCAGTGAATTTGTTTGACATTTCAAGGATATATCCAAGGTGCTCAACCCTATCTTCAAAATAGTTTCAGCAAGTGTTGAAGCCCCAGGGTTAAGAATAAATTTTAATGTAAACATTTTGTATTACCTGCATCCACTGAGAATTCCAACCTACCCCTCTAAATGAGACAAAGCTACCAATATAATGATAAAGTGATATACTGATGTATCACTTCTGGTTCTTGCAACATGCTTCACTGAAAAAATGATTTTAAAAAATAATTACAATATGTAAATTGTCTGAGGAAAAATGCACACACACACAAGATTTATCAAGACAGGTTCTGTACCAGCAATTTCTTTGTCTGTTTTTTTTTAAACCCTCCCCATAGTAAGTGGCTGAAATATGGTAATGCTGTTCACAATTCATCAACTAATAATGCCACATAATACTTACACCATTGGTTTTGTTTACTTGCTTTGGATTCTACAATAAAATGTGATGTCAGAAAGATTAAATTGTCTGTTGCATCCTGGTATATGAGTACTAAGTTGGTTTGTTGTTATATGCCTGTATCAAGAGATCCAACATGGTAGTGATTCAAAAGTTGGACTATTACTCTGGAGACCAGAGTTTGAATCCCTACTCAGTCATGGAAACATTCTGGGTGGTCTTGGACAAGTCACACTCTCCCAGCCTCAGAGGAAGACAAAGGCAATCCAAAGAACAAATCTTGCTGAGAAAACCCAGTGATAGCGTTACCTTTGGATTGCCATATGTCAGAAAAACCTGAAGGCAGACAACAACAAGCCATTGTCAAAGCAGAATACAAGAAAAATGGATGAATGAATAAACCCCCCCCCATACGCAACCCACCTTGCATAAAGGCCACTAGTATTTAATGGTGTTTGATATCAAATTTGTTAAAATCAAAATAGTCCAATGAGAGCTAACTACAAACATATTTCCTTAAAGTGGCTATAGTGAAGCACCTTGGACTTGGGGAATTTTAATTAGCTCAATTAACTAGCAAGAATACATTCCTATTTATACAAAGGTGGCAAGGAATAATAGATTGGCAGACACAAAGTATTTCAAATGTTTGCAATTTTTTTGGAAAAACACACATGCTAAGACAACCTTTTACACATTCATGCACACAAGAATTTAGGAATAAAGCAGTTAGCATTGGAAAAGACAAAAGGCCTTCTGATGGTGATAATTACCTGAACGAGGCTGTTCCAATGATGAAATGATGCTTTTGGACACAAGCCATACAGAAGGGATAGGGGAAGTGACAACAGGTTGGAGATGAGTCAAAAGTCAAAGTGATGTGGATTCGCCAGGAATTTTAACCAACACACTGAACAAAGGATTTGGAGGTCCTTAAATAGACCAGAACTAGCACTGAGGTGCGGGTTGTTTACTATACTTCAAAGATGCCTAATTCACATAGCAAAGATTGCCTTGATATAGATCAGGGACCGGCAACCTATGGCCTGGGGGCCAGTTAAGGCCCTGGGCCCCGGACTTACCGGCCCAGGCCGAAGGTTGCCGCCACTGCCGCCACCGCGCGCCACCATCACAGTGCGTTTTTGCTGCTCTGTGGCTGCGCTCGCTGCAATCGCCATTTTGGAAATCAAAATGGTGGTCGTGACATGTTTGTGCATGCGCAGTACTCTTGCGCATGCACAAACGCGTCACGGCTGCCATTTTGATTTCCAAAATGACGGCCGCGATATGTGCCGTGGTGGTGGCGCCCGTGTGCTATGGCAGCAGCTGCAGTAGCAGCCGCGGTGGCCACGTGCACGGGGGGGGGGGCACGTGGCGGCGGAGGGTGCATGCGCGCATGTGAGCGCGTGCACCACCATTTCCCCCCCCCTCAGCCCAGCCGAGACCTGGGCTACAGGAGACTGGCCCAGGTCTCAGAACGGTTGCCTGCCCCTGCTATAGATAGATTCAAGGCTCTTTCCTAGCCCTACCAGCAAACATCAAGGGCCATAAATCACCTAATCTTCCTGTTTGCAAAGTGTGAATCTTCCTGACTACAGCTCTTCAAACTAGCTGTTTTGATCTGTAAATCAGTGTCTGGGGTACATGTTATCCCTGCTTTTGGGCTAATGGTGGCTTCTGCAGTTCCATTTGGTACCATACCAGAAAGCCTGTACACCCAAAATTCTGGAAGATGTTCAGTTCTCATGACATGGCCTTCTCCAACTGATTGTATTCCAGACTCTCATGTCCCACCAGCAAGGCTACATGGTTGGGACAAGTTGCCTTATAGACCCTATTAACAGCTAGTTAGTGTAGCCCTCTGGGCTGAAGAATTTATAGGGTTTAACTGAATGAATTTTTCTTAAGGAAAACATTAACAAAAATAGCAAATTTCTAACTGCAGCATGAGTTAAAAAGAGGCTTCTGGCAGCCACTGAGGAATTTGATAGAATCTACTCTGGAAGAAAGAGGGAAGTGAAAATCTGTCAACCTCATTCTCACTCTGTTTCTCAGTGTCTCCCTGGCATTCTCATTCCATCCTAATTCCATAATGAGTTGGAAGATTCCCCCCCCCCCCATCCACTTGCTTGGAAACACCTGTATCTTTGCCTACATTTTTCTCCATGTTTGTCAAATGGATATATGGTTTAGTATGGAATATTTCTTCACCATAACACATCACCATCCTCAGAAATGTACAGATTTTCAAGACAAGATGTGATCCATTTGGTTGTTACTCTGAGAAGGTGTGAAACTTATTTCTGAAGAGTACATCGACCAAATTTCTTTTCCATTCCTGCTTCAGAAGAAATGATTTGAGGATTTTTTCAGTAAATTCCCCATGATCTTTATATTAGTATGCTTTCATTATGTAGCCCAGAATCCAATATTTGTATAAGCATCCTCTCTGTGTAAACCAACATGGCTCTTCTATTATCAAAGTATCCCTTTGAATTATTTTGCATAAAGTTTTTTTTTAAAAAAAACTGAAGCAGATTTCAAAAGTCTGAAAATGTTTTCCACTACTGATAAAGATTCCAGACTCACCTATTTACCAAATTAATTTTGATGTGAGCTCCTTGAATTTATTTATTATCAAAATGCTCCTGCCTGAAGTTTTATATACAGTAAGATGTCATCAGCATTCAGCACCATTGGAATAGAATAAAGGGAAAAGAGTCAGCTACATAAAAGAGAGATAAAAAGAAAGCAGCAAGCAGAAAAGAATATGCCCTAAGTCTGTGCTGCAGACTTCCCACTCCCATTCCACATATTGATCATCCCCCTTATCTTTCTCAATCAAGCAATCAGCATTTAGTGGAATCTATGGATAAGCACATAGGCCACACAAATATCTCTAAATATGAAGCCAATAGTGCAGAGTGAAAAACTCAGAAGAGCTTACCAGAACAAAGCGATGAGTAAGGTGAGATCAACCCATTGACATTGATTTCATCACTTCAGAAGACATTAATAAGATTCTTCATGTTCCCCCCATTCTGAAGTTCCAGATAAGAACCTTAATGGGAAGATTAAGATGGAATGGAAATGCCACCCTGAATACACCCAGTCATCTCTCATTCTGGAAGCTAAGCAGGGCTGGGCCTGCTTACTAGTTGGAGAGAGAACACAGGGGAATACCAGATATCTCAGGAAGGGCTAGTTAAGAATCTGCATGAGACTCTAGGCAACTGCTGCCAGTCAGAGTTGATATCCTGAGGTGGGTGGCCCAATGTCTGATTTGACATAAAACAACTTCATATTATTTATTTATTTTATTTATATCCTACCTTTCTTCTGATATGGAACTCAAGGTGCTTGCAAAAATACATTAATTCTGCAATGTGGCATCTGTTTTAGAAGACTGGTTGCCAGCAGCTAGCTAATCATTAGAATGCAGGAAAACTAAAGCATCAAAGAACATTGTCTGACAAAGAAGATCCTGGGCTACAGAGTTGGGTGATGCCATGGCTGTGGAAGTCAAAACTGGAATCTTTCTAGGAGTTAGAAGTCAGAGAAAATCAGAGGTTCTTCCCTCTCTAGAGGTTTCATGGTATTAAGAAATCGTAAGTTGTTGTTGCAAGAGAAGCTTAAGAGGTGATATGATAACACTGTTTAAATATTTGAAAAGATGTCATATTGAGGATGCAGCAAGCTTGTTTTCTGCTGCTCCAGAGACTAGAACATGGAACAATTGATGCAAACTTCCTGACAATATGGGCTGTTTGACAGTGGAACATACTCCCTCAGAGTGTGGTGGAGTCTCCTTCTTTGGAGTTTTTTAAACAGAGGCTGGCTGGCAATCTGTCGGGGTGCTTTGATTGTGAGTTCCTACATGGCAGGCAGTTGGACTGGATGGCACTTGTGGTCTCTTCCAACCCTATGATTCTATATGAAGCCCTTATCCCTTCTTTTCTACAGGAGGGTCCTTAAGCCTGAGCTGAAACACAGTCCTGGAGACTTCACAAGCATAATTTTCAATTTCAGCCTAGTAATTTTCTCCCTCCCCACTTGCCATCTGCGAAGGACCGAGACCACTGACTCCATGGTGGGGTCTATGAATGGGGAAGGACAAGTATAATTTGCTTACATTTCTTGTTTGCAGTATTTAACCATATACTTTGGTTTTATTGGTTCATGGATTTCTTTGCAGTAGTAATCTAGATTTCTTCATATCTACTTCAAAAATTAATAGATAATTAGGGTGGTGTCCTATGTTTTCCATTTTATCTTCAGTTAGGCAGGTTTCGTTTATACAGAGTGAATGCACTGAAGGAAAATTTAAAATAAAAATAAACATACCAAACTTCAAGAGTTCTTTTGTGCAAAGAAAAAGAAAGACCTTACACAGCATGCTCTCTTACACAGAACAAGGTGAAAGAATCACTGTGATCAGCCACAGCACAGACTCAATCAATCAATCACTTTACTTTATCCCACTTTTTCCTCAAGAGTGCCCATTCTTTTCCCAAAGAAGAAAGATTTCAAGAAGAGCAAATAAATGTTTAAAGTACTTGAACTTATAGCCAGCCCCACAGGTTGGTTAGAGACAACAACATCAGTGGCTGAGTCTATAAAGTGAAAGCTTGCAAAATGAACTTTAATTGATTATGAAAGACCAAGTAGAGGAAGAAAGAAATGATGACCAGAATTCAACTAGTTTCTATATAAAGATTCCAGACTCACCTATTTACCAAATTAATTCTGATGTGAGCTCCTTGAATTTATTTATTATCAAAATGCTCCTGCCTGAAGTGATGGGGGAATTTCTGGCTTCATGGCCAACATTTCCCTCCTTATGATCCCTGTTTATACCCAATATTTTCTACATGCACCTTTGTCGCTGTTAACTGCCCTTAATTCAACCTCGGTTCATGGCAATCCCATGGATGATACACCTCCAAGATCTGCTGTCCTCACATTCTCTGCTCAGTTCCTTCAGGCTCATGTAGTCTTTCCCTCCCCCCCCCTCTATCTTTCAAAATATTATTGTCTTTTCCAATAAGTCAAGCCTTCTAATGATGTGGCTGAAGTATGCACTGCCATAGAGGGAGTGTTGCAGTTGCACTAACTAGTAGCTTTAAAATATCAATGGCAAATTAACCAAAGATTCTTCCTTTCTCTTTGACTGGGATTCCTCACCACCACTAGTCTAATAATTACAAAAGCATACCCCCCAACACACACAATAAATATTTTCCTATGTACCTAAACTCAGCTACTCAAAGCCTGCTTGCATAATAGAGAATTTACAATGTTTTCACATGACAGCATTGCAGAGAACCAAGAATGATTTGCATTAAGTATATAATGAATGTTTGCAATGCTTCTCCTCCTTGATGAGAAAGAGCATTCTAACACACTGAAGAACCCCAATCAAATACTTGTCAACTTCTACAAGATTATTTTACATTGTGAGACTTTTTTGTGAATATACAAAAGACCCTCTCTAAAATGTTCATTAGAACCTCCAAATTGCAGAAAAAAATAACCCAAAAAGGCCCAAAAAATATTTGTTCTCTCACCCAGCGGGGCTATAACATTTTAAACCTTTTGTTCCTGTTCAAAAGAATAAAATATGCAAATATTTTTCATCCTTAGTTTGCAAGGAACTATAGTTCTCATGTGCAGGGTTTCCTTTAAAAGTAATAATTACTTTTAAAGGAAATGATCAATGCGACAATTAACACAGCAAATTAACAATGCGACAATTAACACAGCAAATTAAATTTTGTTAGCAGCTAATGTTAATGATAATGAATTAAAAGCCTAGTGATGATTAACAAAATGAAGAAAGCTTTTCAAATGAATGTTCTAAGCTCAGCTACAAAGATAGCGTATTCATGCCCACCCCACTTCCTGAATGTAGAGTTTATGGGTAAGGGGAATACCTACATAGAATGTTAGAGGCAATAGAAGTTACACACCCACTTGGTCAGCAGCTTGCAACAAAGCACATACAGGTATGCCTCTATGTGAAAAGGGCTGATCAAATTTGCAACATGCTATCTCATTCCACAGGAATGCAGCCACAAAAAAGTCATGCTAGCAGTGGTCCTGATTCCAGAGCTCATGTTTTTTAGAATTTTGCTGCTATGCATGAACCTCTCTTTGACTAATAATTAGCACTATCATCTTTGACCAGTGATGATTAACCATCAAGAAAATTGTAAAATAAAAGTAGCCTATTGCTTTCCGAAGAGGTGATCAGCACTCACAAAACCAACCAACAGAGCTCATAGGAACCTAATGTTCACATCCTCTACACAGCCAATGAATACCAGGTGCTGTAGGAAGGAAACAGCAAAAACACCTATAAGTATTAATTGCCTAAGAAAATTCTATGGAATTTATGGCATCCCCATAGATCAACAGGCAATTTGAAGGCACATATACACATGCACAGTCCTCAGGTGCTGTACACAAGTGTTAATCAAGTCGAGGTGAATTCGGACATACTAGCTTGAGGAGCAGTAGTACAAAAAAGTTACTTTCCCAAGCTCTGCTCTGATGACTACTCCCAGCATGTAATTCACTTACTAAAATGCTGCATCATGGTATTATTTTACACAAGCAGTATATCAGTCTTGGGGGGGAGAATCAAAAGAAATACCATGGATGTATATATACTGCATAGTTATAGCAGCATAACTCCATTTTGTGGAATCATGGCATCTGCAGTTCTAAGTGCTTCAAATTGTTAGCTGTAATTCAAGGAAGAACACTAGCACTTTCTAGGAGAGAATTCTTAGTCCCTCAGCAAACTTCAAATCCCAAAATTCTATATGATGGAGCCATGACAATTAAAGTGATATAAAATTGCTATGAATCTATAGTGCAAATATACTGCAAATTCAGCATTTTTTTGTTCTGTTCACAGAAGATGCTTGTGTTCACTGCAGAAGAGCTGTGCTTCTATGAATGGAATTTTCATCCATGAATGGAAAGGGTTTCTGTTTACCAAACATTTATATTGGGTGTAATTCCCATGATGAGATAGAGCTTTGGAAAATAGGAAGCTGCCTTAGACTGTGGTCCATGCAATTTAGTGCTATCTCAGAGCTTGAGAAACTCACCTTTTGAACTACAGTCCATGTTGGCTGGGAATCATGGAAACCATAGTCATAAAGTAAGCTTTCCAAGCTCTGGATTGTCAAAACGGATTTTACTGTCAGACCTGAGTCTTTCTCAGCCCATCTGTAAATAACAGAGTTTGAACCTTGGATCTACTAAATGCATGTTATTTGCCACTGGGCTACAATCCTTCAGTGATACACCACAAGATTTGTAACAATTTTTTTCTACCCCACTGGCTTTTGTTTCTAGAGAACTACCCTCCCTATCCAACCATCATTGCTGTCCATTTTGTCTATAGAGCTTACAATCAAAGGGAAACAAGAAAAGGCAGCTAGTAATTTTCAGGGCTGTTATTTGAGTTAATTTTAAAAAATGAAATAGACCATTCCCTTTCAAAAGGTTTCAGGGAAATAAGCAGATGAAAGCCAGTTTTGTTCTTACTGTTCTACCTCTGAACAAATAACATATAATACAATTCATTTGAAGAGTAGTTATTTTGCCTTTTAGTATCTTTAAACAGTATCAATTGATACACTTAAGGCTCTCCATTCCAAGTTGCTTTTACGCTCATTTGCAGTAAGGCAGGCGGATGGTGGCTGACTTTCATTAAAAGGAGAAAGCTTTGTTTCACAATGCACCATCATTTGGAATTACTTTCCCCCATCAAACAACCAAATTTTAGTCGGACCAAATTATGATTCTGCATGTGGGTCTCTTGTTCTAGTATCAACATTGATGCAAAATTGATGAAACTTCCAAGTGAAATTGCATTGTTTGATCTTCACAGTCCTGGAATAACATAGCCTAAAGCTATAGTTTCTGTAAACTTACTTTGCACAAAACGACTTTAGCTGGGACTGATGTATTGACACAGTGTGGCCATGAATGACATTAGGGCTATTTAGAAAAGACACAAAATAATAGCAAAAAGAATGTGACAATTGGTTCCGAAATTACCTTTTTCCAGTGAACCTCTCTGAAAAATTACCTTTTTCTGCTGAATCTCCCTCCAAAATTACCTTTTCCAACTGCAGCTTTCTCAAAGTGCCTTGATGTTAAGCAATATAGTTTTAAGTTGAAAATGTCACAAGGCCATGAAAAGAAATTGATAGAAAATTTCAGGCTTCCTTGTTGATATTTGAAGCAGCCTGTGGATTTTTGTTCTTTAACACAGATCTTTGGCGCTGTGCTACCACTTTGATTTCTCTATTGCCAAAAACAGCATGCCTCTCGACTTAATGGCTTCACGGATGAGAATGTGAAGGTGATTTTCGTTATTGCTGCTGCTGCTGAGGTACTGCTACTAGTACAAAATTGGTAAACATAGTCTCCTGAATGTTTCTCATTCAGTGACAAAGTGTCCTTCATCCTAACAAGAACAGACAATGATGAACTGACACTTCGTCTCAGTTTTCTGTCCCACAGACAGTAGCATCAGGAGGATTTGAATGTCCTTTAGTATATCTTGGACTGAACTATTTGAAATAAAGTGAAAAGACTCCTGCTTTTATATACTTAAAATATATTTCTATTATATTGTATTTTTCTTACCCTATCGCTAAATAGTTCCAAAACCTAAGTTGTTGTGGTGGAGTTCTGCCAGGATGTTAGTTTGCCTCTTTGGATTCTGTGACATGCTTTCTTTACAGATACCATCCTGTGGCATCTTCTGTGTTCTTCTTTGGCACATTGTGATCTGCTGCTCTGTCTTCAGTGTTTAATTAGAAACCAGACCTAATTGGATGTGGCACAATATTCACTTTTCATTTCCTTCAAACCATTCAGACATTCCTCTTCGACCAATTTTAGTTTTAGTGTCCAATTTTTAGAACATACTGTGTTTGATCTGGCCATATGAGAGTTTCCTCTCATTTGAAGAATTTGACCACCATGTAAGAGAGGTATGAAAAATCAGAAAAGAACTATTTGAGGCAGGGCATACAGCATCCATTTTCCAAATGTGAAATTGAAACTGTCTCTGTATAACATAGTCATATCACTTTCATACCACTGTAACTGTCGTGGCTCCATCCTAAGGAATCCTAGGATTTGCACTTTACTAAGAGACTTAACAATCTATGTCAAAGAGCTTTAGTGCCCACTTAAACTCCCTGAAAATTCCAAGTACCTCACTGAACTACAACTCCCAGAACACAAACATGACAATTACATTGAAATAACTTGTAAAGCATGTACATGTTTAGTTTTACAGTTTTTTCAAAACTCTGCATAATCCTCTTGTTGGAATTTGTAACATGACTTTAAATGTCCAATGTGGGGAAGTGACAAACCAGTTAACCTGGTTCCAGTCTGTTTCATTGGAGGCTTGGAGGATGCACTCCAGCTCCAATGTTGCTGGGTATTCTTCTCTGCGAAGTGAAGATAACTTCCGAATTACTTTGTCTGCGCATTCAATTGCTCAACAAAGGTTATGGTTACCCAGGCTGCTTCAGCTTTGCTGAGGAGGTTGTGAGTAAGTGGCACTAATTCTGTTGCTGTATTTTTTGTTGCTGTCAGAGCCAGAAGGCAAAAGTGCTAAGAATTATTGACAATGGTCTGTGTCTTATACCACAGAAAGTGGAAACCGGGAAAACTGCCAGGACTTTTAAGTACTAATTAATCATGGAGGCAGTGAAATTTCCCAAATTGAATGAAAGTAATTATAATATGTGGAGTGCCTACACTGAATCTTTGCTAATTAGGGAGGGGCTGTGGGACGTAGTTCAGAATGGAGCTACTGGAGCTACACAGAAGAATGACAGAAAAACAAAAGCTACTATCTATTTATCGATCAGCCCAGCAGAGATCAATTATGTTCGGGACAAGACATCAGCAAAGGATGTGTGGGAGGCTTTTAAGGATATACATCAGTCAAGCATGGCATTGTTAAGGATGATCTGGTGCAGGAGATTGTATGTTTGCAAAATGCAGCAGGGACAATATCAGGAAAAGCATCTGGAAATCATCCAAGATTTGTTTAATCAAGCCCAGATGAGGGGTGTTGAAATTCCAAGAGAGCAGAAAGCATACATTTTGCTAGGAAGTCTTTCTAAGGACTATGAGCACATTCTGTATGGTCTCCAGGGAGTTTCTGAGGGGCAGATTACAATTCAGTTGATTGCTGCACATGTTTTGGAAGAAAGCCAGTGACACCGGTATGAGGCAGGGCTCCAGAAGCAGCAGCAGCCCAAAGTCTGCCTACACAGTGGAGGCTTGCAGGGAGCTGCAACCAGAGAAGGCAGCAGTATACAGGGAGAGAAAGAGTTTTTATTGTGGGAAGCCTGGTCATCTGAAGAAAGACAGCAGAAAATTTGCAGCAACTAAGAAACAACAGCCCAAAGACTCTGGGACCAGAAAGGGTGTTGTGGCTGTGGCAAAAGGCAGTGACTCTGTTACCCACCAGGAAGTTAAACCTAATCCAGATTGGATTAGAATCTTAGAATCATAGAGTTGGAAGAGACCACAAGGGCCATCCA
>CM034706.1:168753952-168767986 GCA_020142125.1 Phrynosoma platyrhinos | reverse complement strand
GTGGATTACAAGAAGTAAGTCTAAAATAGGTTATTAGGGGTTTATATAAAGGTTTGTTACATATTTAAGGCAAGTCTTCATATATCGGAAGGAGATAAATCATTAAAAAATAATTATATTGAAAGTATAGATTTTTATTGTTTAGTGAATGCACAGGGTGACTGGGTGGAAGTTATGTGTTGGGGAATAGGGAAGGGGGTGATGATGTACATGTTCTATGTTTGTGATGCTTAAATGTTATGGATGTAATTGTTATATTTTAACAATTGGGCGGGGTATAAATAAAATTTATTATTATTTATTATTAATAATAAAATAAAAAAACCAATATTTTACCATATTATTATTATTATTATTATTATTATTATTATTATTATTATTATTATTATTATATTTTTGCAGCACATGCCTTACCTAAGCAATATTCATGAAGAGAAATGGTAGTTCTATGAGGTCAGTTAGAAAAAGCCAGTATGAAAGAGTGACTTCAAATGAATCAGTGGGTAATAGAGACAGACAGATGCCAGGCAGTTAGGATCAGAAATCCCAAAGGGAGGGTATTATTAGCAAAAAAATAAGTAGGGATGGTGAATATAATCTTGTGTTTATGGAAGACAAGGATACCAGATGAGTGAAAAGAGTGTGAAAAGGCAAGGAGAAAGGGAAAGCAATTCAAAGAAAGTACAGATGGGCACACAAACATCCAAAGATTGCATGAAGGAAGTGAAAGGTTTGCTTGAGTTAGCCCTATCCAGTACCACTGACACACTGGTAGCCAAATCCTTTGTATGTATTCTGGATACAGGGAATGGTTGTCTACATGTCTACATGCATACCTCCACAGAGTGTACATGTAAAGTTCCTCCAATTAGGCCAACTGGAACCTTCTTCCTCCTATGTAGAGGAGTATTACACATGTATGTTGCTACTCTTCACACAGGGTACTGGCAAACATACATTGATAGCATGGCCTTTCTTTTCAACTTCTGTGACAACACCTCCATTCTAGGAGTTAAAAAATGTTTTAGGTCTACCAAATAGGAGGTTAAGTTTCATGGTACAAAAATGAATGTGGCAAGATTTAACTATTCTGTGGCTCTGTGAGAAGGAAAGGCAAAAAAAAAAAAATCATAATGATATTACAGTTGGCCCTCCATATCCATGGATTCTTTATAAACAGATTCAATCATTCACTGTTTGAAAATATTTTAAAAAAGTATATAAATTCCTAAAGCAAACCTTGATCTTGCCATTTTATATAAAAGACACACTTTTACTACACCATAGTAAATAATGGGACTTGAGCATCCATGGATTTTGGTATCCACGGTGGGTCCTAGAACCAAACCTCAGCAGATATCAAGGGCTGCATAAACTTATTTTCTAAAAACTAAATTATTACATGTGTGAAATTTCAAAAATAGCCTCAGCCAGCATACTATATAGCCTACAATTCCACTACTTTAATTCAAACTAGGATTACAGTATCTTGGAGGGAAAATGTGAGGATGATATTCGACCATACAGGCTGGTTCTTTCTCAGCTCCACAGGTCTCTTGAGCAATGTGGCATAAAATGGGGCAAGCTCTCTCACTCCACAGTCTGCCCTCCATGTTCTTTGCACACATAATAGTTTGTTGAAACCCCTGAGCTCATTCTGTACAATGTGCAGAACAGTTTGTCGAAAGACACATTAAGCATTCCATTGTTAAGCTTCTGCATAGGCACGCAGTGACTACAAATAAGTTCAAAGCTTCCAAAGACCAGAATCTCAATGAGTCTTACAGCCCAATACTAGAATTTAAGGTGATTTAAATGCAAACAAACCAGGTTTAAACAGATTGTGAATTAAGCTGTGAGGTGGTGCAGTTGGAAACGTTACCACTAGATGTCCTGTGGAGTAAGCCAGAAAATCCTGGATGAATATATTTGCATTTCAGCTACAGACCAGAAATGTTTTCCTATTGTGCTATCCAGATTCATGTTTATGAAGCCACTGGTGTGAAATATTGTGGCACATTCCATCTTAGCACAGAAAAATGTATATAACAAACAAGCATATCTCAATGATAGGAGCAGTAAATATCTATCACTGTAGGTGCCTCAAAATGCATGTCTGTATTTTTTATTTTTATTGGGAAATAATATTGTTTTAATTAAATATTATCTTCATCATGAAACAAATATTTAGTTAAAAAGGAAAATGTACAACCAAGTAACCTGAGATCACTGTATTTAAAAGTCGCATGTAAAGAAGACCAAATTCTATCTCTCGGTCAAAATAAATGTTTGTATGTGCTCATTCTTTCACAATGCACAATAATAGCAATATTATTCCATTCTAACTGCCATAGTTCCATTGTATGGTATCTTATAATTTGCTGTTTATGGAGGGGTGCTTAGAATTTGAGCCAGTTTGGCATAGTGGTTTGAGCTGCCAAAAAAACCCCTGTGATAGGGTCGCCATAAGTGGGAGATGACTTGAATGCAGTCAACACACACACAACTTAGAATTCTCTGCTAGATAATACTAGTACCTCACCCCAAGGATTTTACCATGGACTCATAGTGTTATAAACATGTAGTGTGAAAGGGCCCCTTGTGTGAACCCACTGAAACATTCTACAAAGTCAAGAACCTTAGGGGAAATTCTTCTCTTGGAATAACCACTTTTGGATGCATATATCATAGGACGTTATCACACGGGGGCAAATCTGCTGGTTAATCCACACAAATCCCAAACAGAAACTGGATTTGTGCCCCGCGTTTTCACATGACGTTGCACAGAAACTGGACAGAAAGTGGACAGAAACTGGTGTTAACCAAGATCTTTTGAAATTCGGTTATTTGGAGGAAATGCAAATGCAAAATTAAGGTAATTTCACATTTACTGTAATGTGAAATGCAAATGTGCATTTGGGAGCATTTCCCTGCTGTTCCCATTGTTCCAGCAAGCATTCCTCTATCTGCGCATGTGCAAGAAGCTCATTTCTAGTACATTTATGGGCTTTTCTCACCAAAAAACAAAAAAACAAAAACGTAAGTGTGACTGGCTTCCAGGGTGTCTAAGCTAGCATAAAAGGAGGGGAGGTAACTAGTTGCATACTGACTATTTCTTTCTATAACTGTTTTTCATTTTTATTATTGTATTTTTCTGATGTTTAATTGAGATTCTACTTGACTTTATATTTGGCTATAAGAGACATTTCTGGCAAAAACAGCAATGGCAAACCTACTCTGAACAAATCTTGCCAAGAAAACCCTGTGATAGGTTCATCTCAGGGTTGCCATAAATCAGAAATGACATGAAGACACATCATTACCATAAATTTAATGAATAGATAGAGATGAAGGAGCTCTGGTGCTTTTTTTAAGCACAGGAATGAGCAAAGTTCAGCTCCTCTAGATATTTTTGGACTGTACCTTCCTACACTCATCACCATTAGGTATGCTATCTAGGGCTGATAGAGAATGCAATCCAACAATATCTGAAGAGCCACACTGTAAAGTAGCTGAAATGACTACTTGAGGTGAAGCTTTACTGTGGGCGACACGATATCAGGGAATGACACTAGTATTCTTTCCACTGAGACTTAACATAAAGAGGTGAGAAGAGAAAGAGGTGAAAGAGGGCTTGGTAACACATAACTGCCTTTCCCACCCCAGCCTAAAATGAACACAGTGGTTTCATGGGAAGAAGAAAATATGTCCGTCAAACGTTGATAGACTCAGCTATTTCTTAGTCTAACCCAAGTAAAAATAGTTCCAGCACTATACAGGAAAATATACCTTCTGTTCTAAGCTTAGTGGCTGCTGTAGCAAATCGCATTTGACTTTTACTTAAGTATGTTGAGTTGCAAAATATAGCAACAATCCAGCACTTTAAAACAAAAACAATAAAAGAAGAGATGATGCTGGCAGTGTCTTCTTGAGCTTTTTGCCTTTCAGGAAAAAAAGCTGCACCTTGGGATTCCTGAATTCGTTTTTTTGACAGTGATGTCCCTAAACAGAAACAACTTAAATTTTGAAAGTGCTTCTTCTGCTGAACTGTCTCCAAGCACTTTTCACAAAGTCAGAAGAAGAAGGAAAAGAACAAGGAAAAAACATTCAACATCTGTTGATGCAAAAACATCCAATTTGGGGGTTAGAATGAAAAGATAAGATGCTACAAGCATTTCAGTAGCAAGGAACCAATATCCCATGGAGATGGGGGTTATGCCTGCTGAAGCAATGGAAGATGGCAAGCTGAGGAAACCTTTTGGCATACAAATTGGGCACTCACACTTATCTCTGAGGGCCAAAACAGACATGACAGGGCAGTCCTGTTCATATATCAAAGCAGTGCAGCACTGGTGGTGGGGTTTTATTCTACAAGAAAAGGAATGAATGGGGGGAGCAGAACACAGTAAAAGAAAAATGTGTGGGGAAAGCCTGATTTTGCTTCCTTCTCCAACATTGTTGTTGTGTGTCTTCAAGTCATTTACGACTTATGGCAACCCCAAGGCAACCCTATCATGTTTTTTTTTTCCTTGACAAGATTCAGAAGAGGTTTACCATTGTCTTTCCCCAAGGATGAGAGAGTATGACTTGCCCGAGATCACCCAGTGGATTTACATGGCCAAACTGGAATTTACATGGCCAAACTCCTGAGTCTTAGTCCAACATTCAAACCATTACACCACACTGGCTCCTCTTTCCATTTAGCCACTTTGAGTCCTATGTTGGGAGAAAGGTGGGATATAAGAAGAAATAACAACAACAACAAGCCAATTTATCTTTACCTGTAAGTAAGACAAATACAAGTAGAAAATACTTGCTTGTTGTTGTTGTGTGCCTCCAAGGCATTTTTCATTTATGATGAATCTATCATGGGGTTTTCCCTCACACACAAGATTTGTTTGGGTGGGAGCTTGTTTTTCTCTGAGGCTGAGAGAGAGTGACTTTCCCAAGTCCACCCAATGGATATGTGGCTGAGTGGAGAATGGAGCCCTGGTCTCCCAGAGATCTAGTCCAGCATTCAAACACCATGCTAATATAGTGGCTATTCAGATTGTTTTTCAGGCCATGTTTAGAACTGGACATTTTTTTAGCCTGTAGAATTCAAATATGACAATAGCTCAAGGTGTGTCATGGTCACTTCAGCCAGTGGCAAAAACAAAACCTTAGTTATGCTTGGTTGAGATGCTTCCAAATTAACAAGGAAGCATGGGTGATCTCAGAATTTGCACAGGTGAGCTAGTTAAAGTCCCCCAAGACGTATACAGTCGGCCCTCCACATTCATGGATTTTTTATCCATGGATTCAAGCATCCATGGATTGAAAGTATTAAAAAAAAATTCCAAAAAAACCAAACCTTGATTTTGCCATTTTGTATAAGGGGTGCCATTTTATAAAAGGAGCTCCATTAATGGGACTTGAGCATCCATGGATTTTGGTATCCATGGGGGGAGGGAGTCCTAGAACCAACCCCAGCAGATATCAAGGGCCCACTGTATAGGAAGGAGGGCATTAAAACAAACTAATCAGTTCCATGTGGGCACCAGTGTTACAACAAAACTTACTTTTGAGTAGGCATGCATCTAATGGCAGTGCCAGACTGACTCAGACTGTGAGAAGTTTGCCTTCTGTGAAAAGACAAATGTGTGAAAAACATACACCATAGGGTATAGTCAGAATATTTCTCATAGCATAATATTATATTGTATAATAACTAAAGAGAGTGCACATTCTTTGGCAGGGGAAAACATTTTGTATGAGCCACTTTCATTACAACATCACAAATAAACCCCTTTAAGTCCTTAAGCACAAAATAATTTCTTTGTTTTATTTGATTCATATGTACTTAAATATGGGTGGGGGAGAGAGATAGAGAGAGAGAGAGAGAGAAATCACCCTGTTAAAGTAACCATTAGTTTATATGAGGCCAGGGATTGAGGATATTTCCAATGTCATTTGCCATCTTGGTTTGCAGAGTTAAGGCACCCTTGAATCTCTCTGTGATAGCTACAGGTAGTGTCATATACCAAGATGGGCAGAAATGATCAAGTGCAAGCTTTTCCCATTGCCTCTAAACTTAACTGATAAGTAGCTCAAGAAACGTTCCTTCTTTTGCAAAAGATTTGCCCTTAGGCTACCACGAGCACTTGTAGGCAATCTCAGACCATGATGCTTGAACCAGGAAAGTGGGGTGGGGTGGGGGGTGCAGGGGTAGCATCTTAAGAGTTAACAACATTCCATTTTTCTTTTCTTCCAGGAGAATTTTGCAGATCTACTGCTCCTTTTAATCAGACATGATTCCGGCCTTCACCCTCCTCAGCACAGAGAATGTCCTCAAGGAAAGAAAAATAAAGGAGGACTAAAAATGGGCATGTTTAAAATGCTTCTTTGCTACTATAATAAAAACAAAAGCAAACAATTGAAATAAATGACTTTGTGGTGTGGGGTAACTGAATAGGAAAAAGGTTTCTCCCAGTGCCTGAGAGAAAGGGCCCTGGTGAATTTGTATAGTAAATCTTAGGTCTGGGAAATCTATCGATGGTCAATAGTTTAAATTGTTTGTTATTGTGGTAGTGTGCCTTCAAGTCATTTCTGACATATGGTGACCCTAAGCTGAACTTATCATGAGGTTTTCTTGGTAAAACATGTTCAGAGTGGGTTTGCCTTTGCCATTCCTCTGAGTCTGAGAGAGTGTGGCTTACCCAAGGTTTCCATAGCTGAGCAAGGATTTGAACCATGTTCGTCAGGTTCATAATATGATGTTCAAACATCTACATCATGCTGGCTCTCCAACAGTTTAAATACCTTTAGTTAATACAATGAGAAATACAGTGAGAAATAATAGTTCAATATACATTGCAAAACAGATTAGAAGTAATCTCCCTTTCCTTTCCTTTCCTTTCCTTTCCTTTCCTTCTTTTGCTGGGCACCTTTCCTTATAAAACTGAATTAGCAGTCTATTTATTATCCTTTTTTCTCCTTCTTCTTCTCTTAAATCTGGGTGATAGGTAATGTGATGGAATACATGCTCTTGAACCCATCATAGCTAAGGGCCCCATTCTTTTGATGCAACCGTACACATACAGTTCTTGCATTGTGATGCTATTAAGAGAAACATATTTGCGGGAGAGGAGGACTGTAGATATCTCTGCCCTCTTCCCAAGGGCGGGTAGTAGTTACTACCCAGTTGGCCACATTTTTTCAGTTCTGGAACCAGTGAAGAGGTAAGTGTTTTAACAGAGGGGTGGGGTATAAATATTATTATTATTATTATTATTATTATTATTATTATTATTATTATTATTATTATTAAGTGGTGCACTGAGATTTCATCTCCAGCTTCCAGAACTCTTGATTCTGAAAGGGAGTTTGCAAGGTGGAGGGGAGGGTCTTGGTTGTAGAACTGCTGTAGGGCTCAACCACTTAAACACAATCTTGTCCACATTGATTTGGTGGACCCTTCTCACTGGTTATCATTGTACATTCTTTTGTAGGTGGAGGGAAGTCAGAATTCTTTGTTCATAACACAATAACTATTATGTGAAAATTCTCAGCATTGGAGTAGTTGAAGCTAGTATATGCAGATCTCTTTGTTCTAGAGAGACAATGCAGACACATTCTAAGAATTTCCTTTGGAAGGAATTTGCTCATGTCAATTGTTCAATACTCTAGTACCAGGGTAGGCAACCTTTCCCCTTTAAGGGCCGAGGGACTTCAGCTCCCAGAAACCTCAGCCATGTTGGCAATAGTCCCATGTTGGCCAATAGCTCCTGGGATTCTGGGAACTGAAGTCCCTTGGCCCTTAAAGGGGAAAGGTTGCCTACCCCGTATGTGGAGCTACTCAATATCAAAAGTGTAGTAATTTTTATGCCAATAAAGATATTACAAGATATCATAGACATGTGCCCCATCCAGTTCTCTACCTTGCTTCACTTTCAATGGTCTGATTTTGTTTGGTATGGAAGCTAATGTCCTGCACATAAAGAACTTTTGCATATCACTTAAGAAGTAAAATATGCAGGCAAGTGTGTCAGAGAAAGCAAGGCAAAAGTGAGCCTTGAATATAAAGGGCATTTTCCAGTATTCCCTAAGAGATGCAGATGCTAACTTTCTAAATTTTCTCTAGATACCAAATGACAACACAAGCAAGTCTCTTTATATAGTAAGTTAAAATGCAATTGTTCATACAGCCTAAATGTATTGTCTAATCTATTCGAATATTCCAAAATTTCTTGTTTGTTTCTGTCAACTGATTGTCAATTTTTCCATGGGTGGTTGGAGGTACCTTTTAAAATCAGTATGACAGTGGGAGACAGAGAAGCCCATTATGACACCTTTTTAAAAAAATGGTGAAGATAAACTTTTAAAAACCCACAGATCTTTATAACTAATATGATGATACCAATACCTTATTGCATCCAAAGCACCTCTATAGGCATCAATAATTCTACAGTGTATAGTCTGTTGATCAAAAATTTATTTCTAACAAAATGCATTCAAACTTAAAACACACATCTACCTGCAGTAGTCATGCAGAGAATTTTATGCCAGTGTAGAGTTTCAATTTTCTTTGGAAATTTATTTGTCATGTTTAAAAGATAGATCTCAGGTAGTTTATCAAATTTCATTCCAATAATCTCGTTTATCGCAGAGTGGATTCGGTTCCAGAATATACTTATTCTGGGGCAGTCCTTTTTTTGTTGTTTTTGTGGGTTATTGTCTAGAACATGGACATGTATGATTTATTCTTTGTTCTTTTCAATGTGTAATAAATTCTCTAAAAAAAACCCCACACATCTACCTAGTTATAATGTATCCATTTCTAATGCTATATACCCAAAATACCTCAGTGTGACAGCATTCTCACTACTTCCTAAACACTCCTCAAAATTCACCTTTTCCAGGAAGATTTTGGTTCACTCACATGCTAGTCATGGTGCTATTTTGTAAATGAGCCAAAGTACATATAGAATAATATATTCTTCCTATTTAACCTTGCCACTACTTTCTATCCCCTGTTGTATGCACCTTCATCAGGGACCTGGTCTTTGTAATGTTTTTTGTACATAGATAGTACCCTTGGTCTCCGCTGGAGTTTGGTTCCAGGATCATCTGTAAGTAAAGGTAAAGGTAAAAGCATTCCCTGTTGACAAGGTTGTCAAGTCGTATCCGACCATAGGAGGTGGTGGTCATCTCTGTTTCCAAACCAAAGAACCAGCATTGTCAGAGCCTACTCTGTGATCCTGTGGCCAGCATGATGCACAGAATGCTGTTTACCTTCCCACCAAAGTGGTACCTATTTATCTACTAGCATTTGCATGTTTTCGAACTGCTAGGTTGGCAGAAGCTGGGACTAGTGTCAGGAGCTCACCCCATCATGCAGCACTTGGGCCTCAAACTGCCAACCTGCCAATCTTTCAATCAACAGAGTCATCATCTTAACCACTTGAGCCACGGCATCCCTCTATCACCTGTAGGACTATCCCAAAATAATGGGATGCTCAAGTCCCATTATATCCAACATTCTTTTAAAAAATCCATTGTTCTAATCAGAGCATGGAACTATGATTCCCAGAATCCCCTAGCCAGCATGAACAATGGTCATTGCTCCCTGTGAACTTCTGAGAGTTGCAGCTCAAGCAAATAACTTTTACAAGTTCTGGTTCCTGTAGCTTAGAACAGGTCAGCATTAATAGGAAAAATTAACCAACAGCAACAATTGCAACAATGTAAATGACACTACTCACCATGAAGATCCCTCACACAGATGCAACAGAAATTAATGAAAATTACTAAAAAGTACAACCAGCACCCATTCATTTTATTGGTGATTGTTCCAAGAAAATTTTGGTTGCTGGTGCTCTGAAATTCAGATGTGAACATTTTGATTTAATAATATCTAATGGGGTATTAGATGAATTGGTTGAAATTAAGACTAGAAAGTGTATCTAATCTGACAGAGGGGAAAATATTCTAAACTGTGTTATTTCCAATAATAAAGAGGTGGTAGCAAATCTAGTGAAGATTTCTTGGGTATGATAAAAACTTTTTTGAGGCATTTTCTTTAGGAAATATAGATACTTCATATTCTCTCCCCATTCCCCCATCCCTCCCCCTTTCTGCATCTCTATCTGGGGGAAAAGGGAACCAAAGTATTACAAAAAAAAACCCCTACCCTTTGTTAGAATGATGTGCAGCTCCCCATCATCTTCTGATATTCTCTTGATTTCTAATTGTGTTTTTCACATTTTTAGCAAAAGAAATACAGGAGGAAAAACCAGATATATAACCCATATTATTATATTTTAATGTGATGTTCTACTTTTCTGTTTGTAGTTCTTGAAGTTTTTGTCTTACTTCATTAAACATTTAATAAATCACTGCCAGTTTTGTGACAGATTTTAACCATAACACAAACAGCAGGAGGTGTAAACTCAGTTCAGTTCGGATAGGCATATAATACCCGTGTCGACATCATCATCCCCTCCGGGCATATTGGCAAAACGACCAATGGAAGCTAAGCTTTTTCCGACAAAGCTTCGAAAATAAAGTTTTCTTCTTTTATCTTACTACAAATCAATTGGAGCCCTTACAGCAAAATCCTATAAAATAACTTCAAACACCACTTCTTAGTCTAAAAATTTGTATTATGGCTAAAACTCTTTGAAGTTTTTATGACTGAAGTTTGGAGAAAAATGATTTAAGCGCTATCTGCTAGACATCAGAGTGTCAAAATTTCGCTCATTTTTTCTTGACATATAAACTGCTACCTACTGTATGTTTTGAGGATTTTTTTAAACTTGCTTTTAAACATCTAACCCAGTTTTCCTGATAAAAGTTACTTAACTGCAGTTTATCCTACTACATTAATCCCCTTTAAAGGTTCAGCAGCCTATAACTGATTATTTTACAAGGTTTTTTAAAACAACCTCATCCCACACAATCCAGATAAGGTTCTTTAAAAAAAAAGCACACATCTTTTGTCATGTTGATTTTAAGCAAGTGGAGAAAGCACATAGAATTGTTCAAACAGGCAGCAGAGTCCGGGACCCTTATAGAATAGAAAAAGATTGGGGACATGTTATAGAAAATATGCATTCCTAAATGGATCATCAAGGAGGGTGAGATAAGTCTCCTCAGGATATTTTTCTACAATGAGGGATTCAGAGGAAAAATAGAAGTACTGGAAGTAAATTCAGGTCGCTAGGGTTTCATAATGCTTCTATTGAAATAAGCAGATGAAATGTGTGGAATTTAAATTTTTTTTAAAAAATCCCAAAGACATACTGCAGAATGGTCTAAGACTAATCATTTTTGTTGACATTTAAGTAGCAAAGACTACTATGGTATATTACACCTTCTCTCATGAGATGTGCTTCTAATAACAGGGCTGTTCCAAGCTGATTAGGCCATCTTCAGTAATCAGAGTTCAGAAAAGTTACTTTTTTGATTACATCTTTCTCATATCAGGAAGACTATTTACTATGTTATGTTACACTGGTTATGCTGGTTGGAAGATTATGGAAGTTGTAATCCAAAACAATTAACCTTTTCAAGCTCTGTCAGTAAGCAAGGAGAAACATCTAAGACTATAACCATGTTGGATGACAACTCCATTCAACTGGTTGAAAATAAATTTCTTACATTTCAAGGTTATATACAGTGATACAAGAAGTCATTGTAGACCAGGGGGGTGGAGGGTGGGTGGAGGCTTAATATTCACAAGTACATACAAGAAGCTAAACTAGACCTAGAAATGGCAAAATCATCATCATCATCATCATCATCATCATCATCATCATCATCATCATCATCATCCAGACTTTTTAAAAAATCAGAAATTTCCTGTACATCCATTCACATTTTTAATTGTGATGGCTGGAGAAAGGGTTAGCTTGCTTTATGTAAAAATCACTGATGCAGGATGGGTTCAGAGGCAGGAAAATAATAATGGTTGGCATGGAGACATTAGATGGCTGTGTGAAGGCCTGTGGGCCAAAAACATGGTCTGGAGGTTCCATGCAAATCACAGGCTGACCTATATTAGATTCTGGCCTTAATGGTCTTACTACATCATCCCCCTTTGGATAGCTGTCTTAATTACTTCAGTTGTGAAACACATTCCCATTCTAGGCTTCACAGATAGTTACAGATTAGTAACCAAAACTCATTTGCCAGTTCTGAGCAGAGGTCACTTCCACTTTTCTTACAATTTGCACTTTAGTGGTCAAACCTATACATCTATGCTTTTTTAAAAATGTGTTAGGACTGCTAGTGAGACATACTTATCTGCTTTTCCCTCTTCTCTCTGTCTTGCTAATCATTCATACTCAATAAAGGATTCTGGGGGCAGCTTCTATTTACCTTGCCTGTTGTAAGAAGGCACAAATATAGCAGAATCCCAGCTCAAGCTTCATTCTGTTGTTTACTGCAGATACAAAGCTACAACCCAACAATGAAAATCTGTTGTTTCTTTAGCTCTCTTCCTCCATCCTCCCAATGCTGATGCTGCAAAAACAAACTTCTAGCTAGACAGAGAACAAGGAGGAAAGAGAACTGGGAACAAGTAAAAAAAAACCTTTGTAAAAAGGAGCTTCTGTGTCAGAAGGTTTGTTAACTGTGGCATGATTGTACCATAAAACAAAATAATCAAAACAGAATAGATAGCAATTTAAAAAAAACAACCCTAAAAGTCAGTTAAAAGAGATGTTCTTTTAAAAGACAATAAGGAGCAAGAGTGACAGTGAAAGTGAGAGTGTGCTTTACACTTCTGGGTGGGAACAGGGATTGAAAGATCATTCCATGGCCTTAAGAGTTCCACAGTAATTAAGGCACAGGTCCTGCTTCTAGCTGTGACAGTTCCCATATTGCATGCAGTAGATACACAAAGCAAGGTCTTATTGGGCAACTAAAATTGTGTTAGTGGATAGATGGCTTCTCAGATGTGTGGGCCACAGGTTATGAAGGATTTTAATGGTAAACACCAGCACCTTGAAGTGGCTGCATACGCTCATATCACCTTACACCTATCAGGAGACACACAACAGCATTTTACACAAGTTGACATTTCTAAGTTGCCTCATTCAGAGCATAATATATCTTCATTCAGAGTATGTTACAGTAGTCAAGCCTAGAGATAAAGAAAGCACAGATCAGCATTGCAAAGTCCCCCTATCTAAAAACATGTAGACTATACAGTAAAGAGCCAACAGCAAGTTCTCCTAGGCGCAATGATGTAATGTCCAGAATTTGGACCAGAAATAACCAAAAATGTCCTTAATGGGGCCTTCAATGTTTTAGGAGTTACTCATTACCACAAAAATAAAATACAAGCTTGTGAGTGATTTTTAAAAAATCTGATCAAACAAATTACCTTGGCATTTTGTACAGAAGTGAAGGGCAAGATGGTATCACCTCCATGTTCCAAGTGCAGAAGCCAGGTGGATTAGAAATGGGGTCATACTTCAATATAGGTGGTGGGATGGTGTCTTCCCCCACAATGGAAACAGTGGGTTTGCTGAGCTGGCTCAAGGCAGGTATATATAAATCAAATGAGGAGAATGCTGGGGATTCAAAAGTTACTATGTACATACACATTAGCATTTACTGTGTGAAGTAACTCTGTCTCATGGTAAGACCCATCATGTTGCCACTTCATGTAATAATAATAATAATAATAATAATAATAATAATAATAATAATAATACAAAGTTTATTTCTATACCACCCCTTTGGTGACAATCGGGGCAGTTTACAGTAAAAATACAATACAATCATACATTAAAATCAAATTCCCACCCACCCCCCTTAAGAATTTATTAAACCACTTAGAATTAAAACCAGACACTTTAAAACAACCGTATCTAGCATTTTATGCAATCAATAACTGTGGCAATATTCTACTCAAATTTCAAGGGGGAGGCTTAGGGGACTCTCCCAAAGAGGTTCCTGCCAGAGAGGGTTCCTGAGGCTGGGCTTGTCTATTCTGGAAAGGCCTGCTTGAAGAGATCCATCTTGACAGCTTTTTTGAAGCTGTCT
>CM034706.1:168734670-168753852 GCA_020142125.1 Phrynosoma platyrhinos | reverse complement strand
TGTCCAGATTCAATTTCAATCTGTTTTTCCTCATCCAGCCCATTACTGGATGTAGGGAACTATCAGACTTATTCCTTGTAAAAGGACATATACCTGCTCAAATGGTACTATGATTGGTATGACATGTATGGCACTAAGAAGTGGGATGGTCCTGGTTTGTGGTAAGTCTTAGCCTACTGGAGCTATGATTTGTTTCTACTGGCTTCAATTGAATTAAGGGCTGTGAGGAAAAGTTTACCTGACTGGACCGCTGCTGGCTGGATTCACCAAGCAATGAATGCCGTAATGGCCAGAATTACTATGGAACTGAATAGGGGTCAGATATGAACACATAGTGATTTCCTACCAAGAGAGTTATTTCTGTTACCTTTTTTCTGAATACACCATATGCCTACTCAGGGTAATTCACTTTCATGGTGAAAAGTCTAGAAGAAAATACTGCACCAACAGCCAAAGAAAATATTAGATCTGCCACTGAGCCTTACCTTAAACACCAATGTGTCCTTTCATGGAATGTGGATGTTCTGATCTTTTGAGCTGAAAGCACCAATTTTTGTGCTGAGTTTGCCCTTGCATTTGGAATGCACTCTCCCACACTTATCATGGGGTGGACCCACAAAAGAATGTGGATCACCTTGTGTGCTGGCAAACTACAGCAGTTTAGCAAACAAGATATTTGGTGAAACCATGAGTACTGGTTTTGTGGATATGTGGATTGCATTTTACTTTCTTCTTGACTAGCCTACTTAAGATGACAATCTGAGATTGGAAGGATGAAACCAGAAATATTTCTGCTTGGAATGTTGACTTATCAAATTGAGAATAAATATAAGAAGACATTACTATATATGATCACAGCAGCAAGAATAATATATGCTCAGAGATGGAAGGACACTGATACACCAACACAGGAAAACTGGCTTATGAAGATGATTGAATTTGCTGAAATGGACAAAGTGACAATGTTGATTAAAGAGAAATCTTTGAGTAATTTTATGAGATTGGGGATTGTTTATTACATATTTGCAGTCTCACTGTGGATATGAATCAGCTTTAGGTTTTGTAAAATAAACAGTTGGTATGTTGTAGAGGCATAAATATATTATATATAAGGAGGTAGAGAGATGGTGGTTTATATCCATCCGTTGGGAGGATCAGTAGTGTATGTTTATTTTTGTTTAGTAGTTTAGATTAGATTAGATTGGTTATTGTTGTCGGTGTTTTAGGTATATTGATAACATTTGTTTGTGACTAGTTAAATAAAAATGATTTAATTTTAAAAAATCTGGGGTGGGAAGAACCATATAGCAGTGGCAGTAGCAATAGTTGGAGTAGAAGTATTTTATGTATCATTGTACTGCTTTTAATTTTTTAAAAAATCCCAAAGTGGTTCACACAAAAACTTCTTGCTGTGGTAAAATTCCCTTAGTGAGTGGGGATTGGAGCTCTGTTTTCCAGCGTAGTAGTCTAACACCCCAAACACTACACAGTGCTGACTCTCACACAAAATATACAAAGGTTTTGTGGATTTTACTATTTTTATTGTTTTATCATCTTATTCTTTTGGCTATTGTTTTAAAGTATCACAATAAACACAGACAATATAAAACAATAGCCAAAAGAATAAAATTATAAAATAGTAAAAACAACAACAACAATAAAAAACACAAAATATTGACTAAAAACCATGGTAACATTTGGAGGAAATTAGGAAAACAGTCAGGAAGATACTTATGTAAATTCACACTTCCCCAAATGCCTTAGGAGAAAATGGCAGGGTATAAATGTAATACATAAAATAAATATATGAATCTAGTGGTCATTTCAGTTTTGATGGGTAGCGGTGGTGCAGCCTGAGAAGGGATAGCCCTGGAGTGTAACAAAGTCATCCATCATTGCATTAAAATGGTAAACTCTTCTATGGTTAGAACTTTCTATGCACAGTATAAGCCACTAAATGACATTTTGTGTTATTAGCGTCTCTGTCTCCATTCTATGTTTGCTTCCTGACAAGAACTCTTAAGAGCACACCCATAATGAGTTAAGTCTCCATCATAAAAGAAACCATTGGTGGGTAGAAGTAAGAAGCAAAAATGCTTTTTATTAGGATAAGAGCCATTTAATTAATTGTTTGAAGTACATCTCAGGAAAACCGTTTGCACTGTAAACGGATCTATTAAATGCATTTCTTTCAAAGAGCTGTACCGTTACTGATCACCATGTCCAATTTCTGGTTTACTTTGAGGAAGCAAACAATGGTCCGTTTGGACTACCACTATCTTATTTTACAAGCATTAATGAACAATTAGTCAGTGCTAGCACTTTTTCCATCAGTAATCCCATAGTAGAAGCACTAATCTCCATCACTAGCAGCTAATGATGAAGGTCTCTTAAGCTTTACTTCTTATCTCAGCCAGTTCTTAATACTTGCTTAAGTATGCCCTCTGAAAAGGGGGGCCCCCTACTGCTCTGTAACTTCAATACAAAAGGCTGGTGAAATTTTTGAAGGGTTTGCTCTTCAATAACACTTCTACACTCGCTTGTGTATTGCCTTCCTAATACAACAAACACAAGTGATCAGCAGAAGACTACAGAGGTCACCAGGGGCCTTTTGTTTCCATCCCTACTCAAAGACATATAACAATGTACTCATGCTCTTTTCTACATTTTGCTCCACAGCCCCGTCATAAGAGCTAAACATGAACCTCAGAAATGGAAGTGGAAGTACAGAGACTCAGTATTTTTTATATCCCAACACATATGACCCTGTTTATATCAACCAAAAGAAACACTGAAAGTGCAATCCAACAATTATGGCTGCTGCCATACTGTAGAAATAATGCAATTTGACACTACTTGAACTGTCATGGCTCCATCCTATGGAATCCTGGGATTTGTAGTTTGTTGTGGCACTACAACTCTCTGACAAGGCTAACAATCTCACAAAACTAACTACAAATACCTAAATCCCACAGCACTGAACTATGGCAGTTAAAGCTCTGTCAAACTGCATTAATTCTGCACTATAGATGTATCTTAGGTTTACTAAACCACTGGAAACTTTTCTGAGTTAGTCTGACTTAGTAACCATTCCCTCTTCTGACTCTACAATTTTACGTCTCAGAGCCTTTGCCAAATTTGGCAGCAAGACAGCAATATAGACTGCATTTCCATACTATGGAGCTTATCACACCACTAAATAAAAAGTCTTACCTCTCCCAAATTCAATTTTAATTTGGGCAGCATCCAGATGCTATTGCAGGGATTTTACCACCAAATCTGCCACCCGAGTCCAGCCCTGGTCCCAGGGGCACTCCAGCAGCTATTTTTTTAAAGTCGGAAAGCTCCCGGTTTCGAAAAAAGGTGAGCTGAGCACTCCTGGGACCCAGACTGGACCCAGGGGTGGATTTGGTGGCAAAATCCCTGCGATAGTATAACAGTGCAATAAGATCCTAAAAGAAGCTTTGTTAGTGATACCTTTATATGAGAAAAGACTTGCATGCCAGAAATCTCCAGGAAGCATAGTTCTTTCCTAAAACAGGCATCAATCCCTCACATACATCACTTTAGTAAAGAAAGATTTAACTTGCAAAACAGGAAATTATTCTTTCCTGCTTCCAGTTGCTGTTTGATTGCCTAATTTTGGTGGTGTGTGGTGAGGTATAAATCACTTTGGGATCCAGGATTTGAAATGAGATTATGGGCCTCCCCAAGTTTTACCCAAATCTTGGGATTTGTAATTTGGTAAGGCACCAGTATGCTTTAGCAGAGAAGACTAAAGATCTTGCAAAACTAGTAATTCCAGGATTTCATAGGATGGCAGTTAAAGTGGTGTCAAACTGCATTATTTCTACAGTGTACATACAGCCCTAGACTTCCTGCCTAAGATCTTTCACAGAAGATCCCTGAAACTGAATCTGGGTTGATCATAATTTTTTTTAAAAAATGTTCCTCTCCCATCTTTATTTCAGAGTAGGAATTATAAATAGGATCATTTGTTGCCATTGATTTCTAGGTTATCATACAGGATCAAAAGGCACTAGTAACCTCACACATTAGTTCCAATTTACAGCTCTTGCATGAAGGTGAAAGATTTATGAGTAAATAATGACATGCTATTGGAAATCCTGGTAGGAATAAATATTTGTGAAGGTATTCCCTCTTTCCACACCACTCTCCATCTTGAATTTGTGTTAGACTGTAGTTTTGATTATGCAAAAGTTTGTATTTTACACTCTCAGTTGAATGCATTTTTGTGTCTTTTTCAGGATCCCAGCCTCCCAAATGACAACTACTGACATCATTTTTGTCAAAAACAGGATAACAGTTGCATTGAGTAAGATTTTAGAGGAAGTAAATTACACATTAGCCTATTAAAATCAATAAGGCAAGTTGTGTATATGTGTGTTTTCAAGTTGCCTATCGACTTAAAGAGACCCCATTAATTTCATAGGGTTTTCTTAGGCAAGGAATACTCTCAGAGGTGGTTTTTCCAATTTGTTCCTCTGAAATTTAGTCTACAGCACCTGTTATTGATTGGCAGTCTCTCATCCAAATACTAACCAGGGCTGCCCTGCTTAGTTTCCAAGATCAGACAGAATCTGATGCCTTTAGCAAGTTAGTCAGAATTTCCATAACAAATGCCTAATTCCCCTGGATCTGGTGTTTTATTTTCTTTTAACTTGTCACATCTCTAAGTTAGGTCAAACTTAGGATATCTAGGTATAGCTATCTCTAAATTTAATTTAATTTTAGTTTAATTTAACATATTGAATAATTTATCTCACTATGTGGCAGGGAAATGTTCATTTAATGCCCTTTTTCTTTCAGTGACAGCTAGATTTTTAACACTATGCACAATAGCTGGTCTCATCATTAAAATCTGCACTTACTCTGGCACCTTGTTTAAAGAAATGAGAGGAATAATAAAAATGTAATAATTATGAATAACAAATCTTATTCTGATGTTGGATATATGGGGTTTCACAGAAATTTGTACAGATCTTTTGGAATACAGCTTTACTTATATCGTGTGTTTCATAGTGTAATTGTAATAATAATAATAAATGAATGTTGCAAGAAGGAAACAAATTGCAGCCGATAAAGTGGATATAGGTAATCCAAATTAAGTGAATATTAAACAAAAATTAGGATGCAAAATTTCCACTTCTCAGATAGGTAATCTGCTAAACAGTCTTTTCATTTTTGTTCCCTAAATCATATATTCATTATCCAAATTGCCTCTTCCTGAAGTGATAATATAGTGTGTTGTAACATGCCCTGACAGGACACAAATTGACTCTTTGTGCTGAAATTCTACCCAGGCAATGTAAAGGAAATATCTCACTCTATTATCTGTTGTCTGTATGAGCCAACAGATTACATGGTTCACTGAGTAGCTGAATAACTTTTAGACAGTTTGCTCATATCTATTTACACATTTTCCAGGAAAAAAAATATATTAGCACCAGAGAAAATGTCTCCCTTTCTCTCTGCCTGTGTGTGTGTGTGAATAAGTAATATATTCCAAACAAAGCACACATGTGAAACAGGAGCATTTCCTTTCCATGTAGAAATAGTGACAGAATGGCCAAATGCAAATAACAAAAATCTTCTGTACTTTTAACACTTGTAGGGGACAGAAAATGTTGCCATGCAGAGGTTATCATGAGACGCAGCCATACATAGTGCTATGAGTGTTGAATTACAACTGTGGAGACCAGGATTCAATTCCCTGCTTGGCCATGAAACCTACTGGGTGACTTTGGGTAAGTCACATGCACTCAGGCTCATGGGAAGGCAAACCTCTTCTGAACAAATCTTTCCAAGAAAATCCCATGATAGGTTCAGGAAATGACTTAAAGGCACACAACAACAACAACAACAACAACAACAACAACAACAACAACAACGGGTTATTACACTATGGGAAGGAATTTCTCTCAAGAGAATTTCTGCTGTGGCAAAAAATTTCAAAAGAATAAAATGGCCTCTTATGCATAACACATATTATGCGTATGTGAGGTCCAAGAATGCTATCCTCTTTTCCATGTAATTAAAATCCTGACGTGCACAGTGACATTGGTGAAGGAACAAAATTTCAGCTACCTTACCCAATTGCAGCAGGATCAGCAAGTGGGGCAAGCACTCAGGCCTGTATAGTCTTGCCTCTCCTAACATTCTTTATTGCTTAACAGTAGGGTTGGTTCTACCTTCAATTGTAATGATGGGCAAGTGATTAACCTCATGATTACCTTTGATTTTCCAAGCCATCTCACAGGAACGTTTGAAGGTCTTTCCAATAACTTTGCAAGAAAGCCTAGTCAAAATTTAGGGAAGCCCTCTGAAGTCCTCTACTCCCTACTAATGAAAACTCATCCTTGTAAACAAGTGAAAGGCAAATCAGAAGTTGCAAAGCTGCTTAGAAACTCATTCTTGAAAACATCCAAGCCATAACAAAAAGTAGACAAATTTCCTTTGGGGACTACTGCATATTATACTGCTGGGGGAATTCTGGGAGTTGTACACTACAAAAGTAACTTTCCCAAGCTCTAAATCATTGATCTTTGAAAAAAGCGTGGGTTCAAACTCTGCCTGACATTTCTAAACCAGACTGTGCAGATTTCAAATTCTAATTCTTAATTTGCTGACCTCTCTACTTCTTGAGAGTGGTTCTTGGAATCAAATGAACCAATCAGTTGTTTTGTGTTGTTTTTGGTAAAAAGTAACTATTTCCTCATCTTCATTTTCAATAATTATTTCCAGCGTGCCCTGTGAATGTTCATTACTGGGTATTAAAGTGTACTAGTTATTGCCTATTGAGACAGTGAGAGGTGAAATGTTCACTTTTGAAGTGCATTTGAGTAGGAATAGACTAGAGTTATAACTCTGCAGTGTCAATGATCTGCTGTGACACTGAGTCAGTGCAGTGAGCAATGTACACAGTTAGTCATTGATGGAGTGGCTATTTCCTTTATTTATCATGATACACTGGAATAAATGGTAAAGCTTGTGTAGTCCCCAATGTAAGCCTTGGATGCAGTCTACCAGGTTTCACAGCCAGGACTTGCTTGATTGGTTCCCTTTCCTGCATATTTGGGCAACAAATCTGGCTAATGGAAGAAGCTGTTGTGACAGTCGTTGGTATACTCTGATTGAAAATTCAGCTACATAACCCTCCTTGAACTGTTTATCTTAACGTACGTATTTAAATAACATTCAGACAGACAGGTCTCTTCTTCCTTGGCTTTCTTTTTATTCTTTCATGTATGCTTTATCAGCTGAAGCTTCCGTACTCTCCAACTTTGCATGTTTTTGATGTTGCATGTAAAGTGAAGGGCACAATTCCAGTGTGTGTCCTTAGTCATTCAGGATGTTTTTATGAGCTTTTGACTTCAAACCAGGCAAACAAAGTAATAGTAAGACCAAACTCTGTGAATGCAAATACCACCCATGCATAGGTTTACTTCTTGTGTCTATAAAGACATGCAGAAAGAAGGTATAAATGTCGCATTTGAACATACCCAAATCTAATTGAAGTGTTAACCACAGCTGGAATAACGGGCAGCCAGTACTAGTAGAAGGTGTTGAGGAACAGAGCTGAGTGCAAAGAACTAATAGGAAAGAGATTTTCCAGTTAAATTTTCCTTCTTTTCTGATTGCACAACATTCAGAAACAGCTCATAACATCTTCATGGCTTGAGGAACCTTTATCAAGGCTGAAATATTTCTGCTTTGTGGCTAATTTGACAACTATTTTCAGCATTATCGTGAATATGTTTGTTTTGTCACAAATACATAGACATGTCTTTCTGGTACATGTATGACTTACTGTCGAAATGAGTTATGTTTTGAACTGTATCAAAACGTTTGTGACTACAGCAAAAATAAGTGGGCAGATGAGTAAAACTAGGGCCACATCTTTACTGGCTCTTGACAAAGATTCATAATGGTGACTTGATGCTATGAAGTCTGAACATAAAACTAAGTTTGAACATCAAATTTGAGCAAAATATATATTTTATCAAAACTAAAAGTGTGCATTTTTGGCTTTGATTTTTCTATCAATTTTGGTGGCAGCAGCAGGGGGGTTGTTTGACAGGCCATGAAGCTCAGTGAGTTCCAAGGGCAGAAAATTGTCCCTTGATTCATTACAATTTTGATTCACTATCACTCTTGCTACAGAAACCTTAACATTTGATGAAATGCTGTGGTTGTCACCCATGCTCATTGACCAGTTTCAAGTCAAGGAAGGGAAATTTCCTAGAAGAAAAAGGGGAATCTGCCACACTTCCTAGAAGCAAAAAAAAAAAAAAAAAAGAAAAGAAAAGAAAAGAAAAGAAAAGAAGAGGGGGTGAATAAATCGTCAGGATTTTATTTTTATAGGCAGCAAGATTCTTGAAGTTTAGAAAAAGTGATGTGAAAACCAGTGACCACTTTCAGTGTATTAGACACATACCTGAAAACTGTGTGTAGAATTCAACTGGAAAACAAGAGACTGCTCTCTGAGGCACTGCTGCTAAGATTCTTGAGACAAAAAAAGGGAAAGAAATAGGACAGAGGTGGTAATAATAATAATAATAATAATAATAATAATAATAATAATAACAACAATAATAATTTCTACCCCACCCCTCTATCGAACAATCGAGATGGCTTACAACAATTAAAATTACATACTTATCTCAAAATACACGCTAAAATCCCAAAACCCACCCACCTCTTAAAAAAGTATTAAATCAAGAATCCATTAAAACAGCATAAATAAAACATCAAAATTAAAAAAACAGACTGACAGCAACAATAGGAGAGGTATATTAAAAAGGCTCCTGAGGCCAGGAATTCTAGTCAGGAAAGGCCTGCTGGAAGAGATCCATTTTCACAGCCTTTTTGAAGCTGCTTAAGCTCGTAATCTGATGGATCTCGTCCGGTAGGCCGTTCCATAGTCTGGGAGTGGTTACAGAAAAGGCTCTCTGAGAGGATGCAGACAGCCTAGTTCTCATTGGCTGTAACAAATTCCTCCCAAAGGACCGGAGTGCGTGGGGAAGATTGTATGGGAGGAGGTGGTCCCAAAGATAGGTTGGACCCAAGCCATTTAGGGCTTTAAAGGTAAGGCATAGCTGCTAAGATTCCTGAGTTTAAAGAATTGCTTCTCTTTTGTTGTTGTTAACTGACTTCAAGTCGACCTTGACTCATGATGACCCTATGGATGAGGCATCTCCAAGTCTCCCTATCCTCAACTATTCTGCTCAGCTCCTGCAGGGTCAGGCCCATGGCCTCCCTGATTCTTCCCATTCCAAAAGTGTTCCTTTATATGAATTGGGAGCAAAGGAGTCACACAATATCTAGCTAAAATGCAGCCACTCACATTAAATATTCATGAATCTGTAGAATAGCAGATGGATGGTGTTCCTAGTGGCTCAGTTTCATGTCAGTACACTAACATCTGTAAAGGAAGAAATGTGAGACATTTCTGAAATGAATGAGGTGGAGTTTGCTCCTTTCTGGAAGCTGAGCAATGCTGCCAAGGGAAAGAACTGCATCATTCAATCAACCCATATCACCCTGTGTTTCTTTGTAATATCTCTTCAGGTGTTACAGTTTCCAGCCTTAATGAGACATGAGTAGTGATGAGCATGTGGTTGGGTTGACCAGACACACTGCCAGGCAATCATGAAGCTTTTGTGGTACAATGCTTAAGATAGAGAAATGGCACAAAACATATCAGTCAAAGTCTACAAGACTGGAGTCCTGGATCACCAAGGTCCTGTCTGCATGGGTCAAATAAAACAGATTATTCCTGTCCTCTTGGTAGAGAGCATAGACAACAAACAGCCCGACGCCCAATTCTGGTGTGAACAGACTGGATGACGTCCAGCCTGTTTGGCACCAGAACCAAGATATCCCCCCCCTTAAAATACCTCAACACTTGCTCTGGATCTTCCTGGAAAATCCAGACACCTCCATTCCAATGCCAAGTGGCTGTTTGAAATGTGTTCTGCTCTGCCACTTGGTGCATCTGCCACTGCTATCAGTTGCTCGCTCTGGTCAGAATGAGGCACCCAGTCATATGATTGAAGCTGGGTACTTCATTCTGACCTCAGAGGAAAGTCACCTGCAGTGGTGGCAGATGCACTGGTTGGCTCAGTGTTATCAGTCACTTGGTGTCAGAACAGAGGGGCTCTGCAACAGCGGAGGGTTGGGGCAGCTCTGGGGCCAGGATACTCTGGAATGCCCGTGCCAGTGCAGACAAGATCTGAGCCTGCACATTTGATTGTTGACATATACACATATAAAATCTAAGTATGTGCAGTTTGACTATTGGTTTCTATTTTGAAAATGATTGAATTTGCAACCAAATTAGTGTACATTCTTCTGTATGTCTATAAAAAAGATGTGAAAGGTCCTTCTCAGTGACTTCTCCCATGCTAGGGAACTCTGCCTCCCACATGACATTAGGTTGCCATCATTTCTACTGTTTCTTCACAAGCAGGAAAAGATATTTTTATTTAGATAGTTTTTTTGCTGTTAACTAGTAGTTGCAGAAGGGTCTTTCAGTAGGGTGGGACTGTGATAGGAATGTAATTCTTCACCAATTTTCTTCTCAAAGGAAGCAACAAGTAATTTTAGCAAGTTTCTTCCCCTTGTGAGAAAGCCTTTGAGCACTATGCTGTTTTTGTAGTCTATTTGCAATTTGATGCTTATTTTGCACAAAATTTACACATGGTTGAACAAAAATAGCACCTTGTGTGCAGAAAATAATATTTAAAAATGCTTTTTTTCTGCACAAAACAGCCATGTGTGACTTTTAAGTAAAACAAGTGCCAAACTGTGAAGAATGTCATCATTCCAGACTTCTTGTCAGGATTTCTCAACAACTAATTTTTTTTAAAAAACCATGTTTTTAAAACCATAATGGTTTTTAAACCATTTAAAAAATAAGTTTGAATATTCTTTCCATCCCTAAGTGTGAAGTTCTATCAGTTTAGATTTTATGAACCAATACAGAACAAACTGAATCTATATCAATTGAAGGTTTTTAAAAATTGTTTTAAATATGATGGGATAATTATTATTATTTTTAAAAAAATCCTTATAAATTGTTTTTTGGTTGTATTTTATTCTAATTTGTACAATGAACACCCTTTGGTTTCGTTTTAAGAGAAAGGTAGGATAGGATATAATTAAACAAACAAATGTAAATCAAAAATATTATCATGTCCAAAATGTTGTGTATAATCTGGTGGAATTAAGCAGTTTTCAAAGTTCCACTGATTTAAATGAGAGATATTAAAGCATTGCCCTAGAACTGCACTTTATTATAGAAGACCAGCCCTATTGTAAGCCAGATAAAGATTTTAGCTGGCATGAAAAGACAACAATATATTAGTTATTTAGCTCACTCTCTTTCTATCTTTTACTGCTAGAGACCATTTTCATATGCCTAAAAATGTGGTTAGCTTTGTGTACTAGGCAGCTTGACTTATTTGGGAAGGGACACCATTCGCAAGATGTCTTGGACCAGCCCTGGTAACATGGCACACAAAGCTGCCATCAAAAACAGCCCAGGTCAATATTAAACATCTCTGTATTTTATAATATCACTTACCTGTATCATACAAGCAAGATAAAATGAATTTCCTCCCCCCCCAAAAAAAATCACATGACAAACTGTAAATGGTAAAGGGACAAGCATGCATCAGGTGAGGACATTAAGGAACAAGGCAAGGGATCCTAAACATTGCATAAGGAAAGAGGAATCTCAATATTTTTTTTGCTGGAGCCCATGCATTTGCAGGAGCCCATGCATATTTCTGCAGGAACCCGTGTTTTGCATATCCTATAGCTTCAGAGTTAGAAAAAAGGTGCTTCATTAGGACAGGAACATGCTCTTAATACATTAAAGACTGGCATACCTAGTAGTAACCAGATTAATCTATCCATACAAATAGAAATATAATCTCATCTTGCTTCTGATATGGCATGTTGTTGGACTGCAGCTCCCATCATCCCTTACCATTGGCTATGTTGAGTTATGCTGATGAGAGTTGCAGTCCAACAGCACCTGGAGGGCTGCATGGCTCCCTATCCCCTGTGGTGTGGTCTTTTGCCATTTTTATGCGTGCATCTACATGGTAAAACAAAGCAGTTTGACACTATTTGAATTACTCTAGTGTAGCTCCATCCTATGGAACGCTGGGGTTTGTTGTTTTGCAAGATCTTTAGCCTTCTCTTACAGAGAGTGCTGGTGCCTCACCAATCTACAGATCCCAGGATTCCATAGGATGGACCCATGACGTTTAGTGGTATCAAACGGTGTTATTTCTACAGTATAGATGCACCCTAAATGACTTATTATGTGAACCCCATCACCACAGGTCAGAGAACCATGTGGGTCATGTAGAGAGGCATTTACTACAAAGCTAGGGCTTAGGATAAGGAGTGGATGGTGACCATTTGTGGTGAAGCAGTTGTGATGTAGGCTCTTCCTTTACTTCCCCACATCCATCCAGCATATGCTCTCAATATTAAGAGAAATGGGGTGGAGGGAGGATAATTCTCCCCCTCCCCCATATTGTTTGAGAGGTTTGTTTAAGGTATATTACTATTTTTCTCTTACTAGTTGCTTGAAATTCATTTTTAGTCTTGCTAATATTCTCTGTCAAGGCTGAACTTTTCATTATTCCTGACCCTTTAAGTACACCTTATTATGAGCTACATATAAAAGGAGAAAATAATTGTTTTTATTTAGTCAGGGTTTAATGAGCTCTTTGGCAGCACTCCTCTCCCTTCCCCCATTTCTCAACAGGTCCAGCTATTTGTCCCTCAGTTAACACTCTCTCATATATAATCAAATATTGCAATAAGTCTTCTGCAATAAGATGTAATTAAATAAAACTGTTCCCTTCAATGGTTTAAACAATTATGTAAATCTAAAGGCACACAGGCAACGAGATGTGTTGTACTGAATAATGTCTGCAAAGGAGTTCAACTTACCTGCTTAGCGCTGGCTCTATCTTCCATTAATACTAGCATAAATTACAGACAGCTCCTGTTTGTCTCCGTAAGACACACTCAGGCATAACGTAATCGCAGAGAGCTGACATAACCTAACATGATAGCTAAAACACAATGGGGGGAACACATTTATTTTTGTATCTGATATCTGACAAAAACTTAGATACAATGGGCGCTGATTCAATTTTTTCTGTCAGCTGGCGGAGGAACAGAGGATAAGGTGTCCACAGTGCTTACAAGTGGGCAAATGCTACAGACCGCTGACTAGGAAAATTAATTTGAGGTACCGCTGAACCTGTCCACTTGCATTAGGTTGGGTGATATTTTGGCATTCAGTACAAATGATGCTGTTTTCCTTGTGCCTACATGAGAGGCTTGACAACAACCTCATCTTCCTTGTATGCTGTTTATGGACATTTTGAGAGTAAATGTTTGTGTTGCCTGGCTAAGCCAAGGACCTTTGACCAGTATCAGGCATATAAGGATGAAGTCAGCTTGCAGACTTCCAAATATCCCATCATCAGCAACAATATTTTCAATTCCATTCATCAAATGCATCTTTAATAATTGAATGTACAGCAGATTATTCTTATACACTTTGTAAAAGCAAATTGATGCCTCAATGAACAATGTATAATGGAAAATATAGTCTCTGAACTCCCTTGTAAGGTCTACTTGCAGTTTAATAACTAGGAGAGAGTAGGTAAATCAGTTGGTTTTTCTTTCTTAGGACGTTATCACACAGGGATCCCTGAACAGAAGCCGGCTTTAAAGAGAAAGTGCAACAGCAAAAGTGGAAGCAATTAATTAGCCGGCTTTCCCCGTGTGAAAACCTCCTGCACATTTAAAAGGAGGTTACTCCAAATGGAAAGTAGACAGAAACTGCTTCTTTTTATTTTCGGAAGATCCCCGAAAATAAAAAGAAGCAGTTTCTGACTACTTTCTGTTCGGATTAACCTCCTTTTAAATGCAACGTCGTCTGAAAATATACCCGCTTTTGCGGGGGTTTTTTAGTCTAAACCCCCGTTTCCTTACTGGATTTCCCCTGTGTGATAACGTCCTTACACATTTAATTTTTAAAAAATGTCATGTTTCCTCCATCCTGGATATAAAGTTGTTGTTATGTGCCTCCAAGTCAGCTCTGACTTATGGCAGCCCTATCAGAGGGTTTTCTTGACAACATTTATTCAGGGGAGGTTTGCTATTGCCTTCCTCTGAGGCTTAGAGATTGTGACCTACTCAAGGTTGCCCAGTAGGTTTCCATTGCTGAGCAAGGATTTAAACCTTCCTGGTTACAATTCCTACTACAGCACTCAACTCATGACACCACACTGGCTCTGAATACAAAGACATTTGCTAATTTTTGGAAATTCTTCAAAAACAAATTGAAAGGAAATGCTCTCTCACTTGGCCAAATTCAATAGACATAGTAATTTTCAACACAGAATGGACTATGTGGTAGCTTTCTGCCACAAAAAAATATGAAGTATAACATATATATATTTTTAAAAAGAGGTAGTAGCCACAAGTCACTGCTAACAGGGTTAGAAACATGGATTTATATCCAAAGTTTTAAAGAGTTTAGCAGTCTAAACCCTGGGCCTGGACAGATGAATCTGTCAGTCTCAAATCAATTTGAATTGTTCAAATCTCAGCTTTTTTTCCATACCAAATATGAAGCAATTATTGACTTTTGGTAAAGTCTTACCAAACTGATTAGAAAATAAGTTTTCATCCAACTGTAGGATTGATCCTAGATACGTGAAAGTTGATATTACAGTTGGATAGTCTGTGTGTACATTTGTATGTGCCTTCAAGTCCCCTGTTTACTTATGGCAAACCCATCAATTTCATAGGTAAGGAATAAACAAAGGTGCTTTTGTCAGTTCTTTCCTCTCAAATATAGCCTACCGCATCTGGTAGCATCCTAACCAGGGATGACCCTGCTTAGTTTCCAAGATCAGTCAGGATCTGGTGCCTTAAGGATATTATGACCAACCTTTAGAGCTACAGACATACAAACACACATACACCTGTATAGATTACCCACCATCCCCTGCTCCTTTCCCGGTATCTGCCTCTGCATTACACTTAAACATTTTTCTTATATAGTCAATGTGAAGACATGCTGGGTTTCTCTGCTTGCTTTTGACATCAAAAAGTGGATTGATTTGGATTGGTTCATGCTGTGGCATTCAACTCCAGAACTGAATTGGGACCATATAATCAGACCTGGACCTAGTCTTTACTTAAAGACAAATGGGGGAAGTATGAGGAGGTGATTAAAACTGGAACATTTTAAAAGCAGCTAAAAAAGTGGAATGACAGAGGATTATTCTGGACTACCCCTTCCAAATCAGGATAGTTGGACAGCATGAGATTGCTTGAAAGGGACTTTTGAAACCAGACAAAGGGCACACAAAATTTGGATGAAGGTCTGTATCACACATTCTCCTACACCGTAACATTAAGATTCAGGATTCAGATAGAATTGAGCCAGGTTCATATCACTCTCTATCAAATCAGTCTCCAAAGTGAATTGCGGGACTCTTGAACATCACTGGTTTCCTAGACTTTGCTAACTACCTTTTAATAGCAGAGCTCAGAATCTGGCACTTCTCATAGTTAAGGTTTCAAATCTATGCTCAGCCACAAACCTCTCTAGGAGACATTGGGCCACAAAGTCTCAGAATAACCTACTTGGTAGGGTTTTATTACAATGTTGTGAGGATAAAATTATGGGGATGCAAATAGCTTTGGGCTTTGAAGGGGTTGGATTTGTTTATTTTTAAAGTGTAATTAAAATATTTAACTGATTTAATGTGGAGTTTACTCCTTGGAATTTGCTAATATACTTATTTAATATCCCACCTTACTTCCAATATGGGGGCTATAAGGCAACTCACAACATGATTAAAAAAGCATACAATTTATAACACAAGAAGTTGTAATATTAAAATACAGTTTAAAAAAGCATCGTAATAAAACATTTTTAAAAAATTAATATTATTTTATTTGTTGATGATACAGCAATAACTGTATCGATAATTAATCCACAGACTTTCAATGGGTTGTTCATTTTTTTCACTGCTTTGGACAAACATCTGGGTTTAAAATTAATAAAAAGGAAATCTAAGGTTTTAAGCCTGAACACATTGATAGTTGAAAGAGATTCTAAAGCACAGACATTTCTGTCAGTTCCACTTCTCTAAAATATCAACTATCAAAATGTATTCATTTCAATTATAAACCTGTGATTACTTGTAATAAATTCCAGTTTATCCTGGTTAAGGATAATACAAATAACCTGTATTAAAATGTCAGTTCTTCCAAAACTGGGTTAATGACAACAGCAAAGTATAGTTCTTAAATCAGTATTCTACAGGTCTTTGAAACATGGGGCCTGGGCATACCACATCTGGAAATTTATCACATAGTCTTTCAGCTTCAGCAAGTAGTGAGGCTTATGGTTAATGACACAGTGGATCCATGGTCCAGATTAGAAATAGGACAAAAGGGTAAGAGGTTTACTTTTACTAGGTATAATGCAGAAACATCTACTGAGGTTTAATAATCCATTTATAAAGGCTTACAGATCTATATAGTAACAATGCACCCAAATCTAGTGCTCTAGTTAGAGATCAGCTGGGTTTTATAAGCTTTCTTGGCTACAAATACATCAGGTAATACATTTTTCCTCACAAACATCTGTTAAAGCTCAAGTAATACGACCTCTGAGCTGCTTTGAAGAGTTGTTACTCTCTGTGGAACAAAATTCTAAAAAAAAATACTTCCAAGCTTTATTTAATTTTGGTGGATGTTTTGCTTAGTAAATCAATGAGTCTTGAACATTCATAGAAAATTGATTTAGACTTAAATTTTAATTTGGCCCTTTGTATTGCCAAAGGTATCTATGGAGGCATTCACACTCTTTTTTTTTTTTTTTTTTTTGTCCTGAGGAAATGTTGATCACCGCATGGATGCATATTGGGTTTCTTGTTCCTATTTTATTTTGGGTTCATGAATACCTTTGAGTCATTGTAACCTCTTTGTTATTCACACATGCCATCATTTCAGGATAAAATTGAGCTGCCTCTATTCCCTTGAATGATACAGAGCGATCCAAATCAATTTGGAAGCTTATTCACATTGCTGAAGATGCAGATCAATGCAGATATTTCTGAAAAACTTGGGTGGGGGAATGATATCAAATAGCCTGGGCTAAGTGGTTGATTGCCAGCACCCATCCCTCAAGGGCATCGAGTGCATTCGGGACAAGTGTGAACAAGAAAGATTCAACCCAAATTCATCCCAGATTATTTTCATAGTGTGAACGGGGCCTATGAAAACTGTCTAATCTAACATCCAGGAACAAAGTTTGAAGGGGATACACTGATGGTAGTACTATATTCCAATCTATTAATAAAAAATTTTCAGGCAAGTGTGAGGAATGCACAGAATGAAGTACACAGGTAGTGAGGTACACATGTTGCAAAATATTGGAAATAATAATAATAATAATAAATTTTATTTATAGCCCGCCCCTCTGCGGAGCAATCGGGGCGGGTTACATCAATTAAAATACAAGGAATACAGAGGTTAAAACAATTCACATACCCATCCAGCCCTCCCACCCCTTAAAACAATATTAAACTAATTATTAATTAAAACAACATGCTCCGAAAATATAACACAATAAATAATAATACAACAATACAACAAACAACACAACAATTTACAGAATGAGCAGCAGGAGGAAGGGCAATAAAATTGTCTCTTAGAGCCAGAAAGTTATTCCGGGAAGGCCTGCCGAAAGAGATCCGTCTTTAATGCTTTCTTGAAAGCAGTAAGAGTGGTAATATGATGGATCTCCTCCAGCAGGCCATTCCAGAGTCTGGGAGCGGTCGCAGAAAAAGTCCTCTGGGAGGTCTGAAAGAGATTGTTAAAGAGATAGGTAAAATAACAAGACTGATGACTGAAATTTCACTATTGAAATTTCAACTATTGGCCTTCAATCTATATTTGTGGGTGACAACTGCAAGCCAGCTGCCACACTGCAAAATTTATGTAGTCTGAGATCGCTGTAATTGTCATAATTCCATCATATGGAATTTTGGGATTTCTAATTTGTTGTAGCACTGACAGAGAAAGCTAAATATCTCATTAAACTGCAAATCCCAGAATTCCATAGCATTGAGCCATGGCAGTTAAAGCAATGTTGACCTGGATTAATTCTCCAGTGTAGAAGCAACCTAAGATTTAATTGCATCACTGTACCTCTCTGCAGTAAGAAAATTACTACAATGACCAATGCAGAGAAATACAAGACAACAACTAAAAGGGAAGAGCAAGATATCTATTTCATAAGATCCAGGAAATCAAAGGAAAATCAAAACCAAGGACTGGGATAATCTATGACAATAAAAATAACATAATTCAAGACCAGGAAGGAATAAAAATATGTTGGATGCAATACACAGAGGAATTATACAAAAGAGATGACAAAATGAAGGACACACGGAATGAAGAGCCATATGAGATGAACCCCAAATTCCAAAAAGCAAGGTGGAAACTGCAATAAGAGAATAGCAAAAAACAAATCACCAGGAACAGATGATATTCCAATTGAACTGCTGTAATCCACATTAACAGAGCCAACTCTAGTGTTAGCCAAGACATGGTAAACAAAACGATGGCCAACAGATTGGAAGTGATCAATATACATCCTCATCCACAAAAAGGAGACACAAGAGACTGCAGCAATTATAGAACCATAGCAATAATCTCCCACACAAGCAAAATTATACTCAAAATTCTGCAACATAGACGCCAACCATACATGGAGAGAGAAATACCAGAGGTCCAAGCAGGGTTCAGGAAAGGAAGAGGCACTAGGGATCATATTGCAAACATACGATGGCTAATGAAGCACACCAGGGAATTCTAAAAGAAAATCAACCTGTGCTTTATAGACTATAGCAAAGCCTTTGACTGCATAGATCATGAAAGGCTATGGAACTCCCTTAAAGACATGGGAGTGCCAACACATCTGATAGTCCTGAGGAGGAATCTGTACTCAGGACAAAAGGATACTGTCAGAACAGAACATGAAGACACAGAATGGTTCCGAATTGGCAAAGGGGTCAGACAAGGCTGCATCCTTTC
>CM034706.1:168698783-168720536 GCA_020142125.1 Phrynosoma platyrhinos | reverse complement strand
TTGCCCGGTCTACCAGTGTTTTTATTGTGCTTCTTTTTTGTCCTGGGTTTTGATTAATTATCAATTATCCTTTGTTTAGCCTTTGTTTAGTTATCAATTATCATCAACAGCCCCACACATATCTTGCATATTCAGAGCTGTGGCTTCCTTAATCGAATCCACCCACCTGTAATGTGGTATTCCTCTTTCCCTATTGTCTTCTACCTTACCAAGCATTATTGACTTTTCTATTTAGTTATGCCTGCTCATGATATGTTCAAAATACAATATAGTCATCCCTCCTATTTCGCAGACTTCCCGTTTGCATCCCTCCTATTTTGTAGACAGGGATCCAGGTGTGATAAAATGGCATGGGGTGGGGTGTGGCCATTAAAAACAATGGGGCTTGGATATTTGTGGTATTTTCGATTCGCAGGGGACAGATCCCCAATGAATTGGAAGGGATGACTGTATTCTCAATTTAATCATGTTGGCTTCCAGGGAGAATTCAGATTTGATTTTCTCTAGGGCTCATATATTTGTCTTTTTAGCAGCCTATAGTATTTGTAGAACTTTTCTCCAGCACTACATTTCAGATGAGTTGATTTTCTTCCTATCAGCTTTTTTCACTATCCAGCTTTCAAAATCATATACAGAAATTGGAAATACAATGGCATGGAGAATCCTAACTTTAATATTCAATTATATATCTTTGCACTTCATGATTTTGTCTCGTTCCTTCATAGCTGCCCTTCCTAATCCTAGTCTTCTTCTGCAGTGACTGCAGTGTCCATTCTAATTAATGACTGAGCCAAGATATGGAAAATCTTAAACTATTTCAATGTTTTTCAAGTACAGTCCTCCCTCGCGATTCAGAGGGGATCAGAAAGCCATCAAATATTCAAAGCCCATTGATTAAAATGGGCATGCACTCCTACGCGCAGTGCTGCATGCATGCCTCAGACACATGCATTATTTTGTCCCTCCCCACTTGCCACCCACAAAAGAGTGAGATCACGGACTCCAAGTCCATGAATGGGGAGGGACAAATGTAATAGTAGTATCATTATTATTTCCTAATTATAGTAGTAAAATATTTCTACTATAAAACCAAAATCAAATCCTTAAATAGATTAACCTTTATTTTAAAAAACCCTAAAAATATGATATAACCAAAAGCAGTAATACATTAAGCTTCTGGAAGCAAAATGAAGGTCCAGACAATAGGAACCTCCCCATAACAAATAAAGGTTTGTCTGTTTAACAGAAGGTCTTCCTCAACAATCAGTTTTTTGGGGAGAGGAGAATCTGAAGCCATATAGGGCTTTGCTCCTTATTGCCACCTATTAGGCCCACTGATGTCCAGCCTGGACTGTTTAAATTCTCCCCTGCATTTTCCCTCATTTTTAGTTCAGTCCTTAGATTGTTTGAGCATAGGAATGTTCCACTGTATTAGTTTGTAGGAGGAGCTGTAGGAATCTGCTGCATTTTTCTAGTTTTTGGTTTGCCCCTTCCCAGCAAGCTCTGCTTCAGTTTGGGATTTTTAGTTTTTCTTAGGCAGGCTTGGCTTTATCTGTTTGGTGGCAAACAGGCAGAAGCAAAGGGCATTTCTTACATCATTTAGCCAACTTACACCATTTAGCCAATTTATTTACCAGTTAGCCAGATTAGTTACCAGAATTCTATTAAACATCAACAATAAAGAAGTCAAGAGCACCAGAAGCTGAAAGACCCTGCACCAGCTTCATTGAGTAGGAGTTCAAACCAAGATCAAACCCAGAGAGATGATAACACTGAAGATTGCTGAAACCTAAACTGTAAAGTACCTCTTATTTTAAGCCTGTTAGAGCTGAGGAGGAGAAATCTTTTTCTTTTGCTCTTTAAAATAAATTTCCCCTTTTTGGACTTTACATTCAGCTTTGGCGCCTTTTTGGGTAAAAGAGTTTGATCTCACCAGGGTACTGGCATTGCACACCCATATTTGCCACCACCTTTAGTTGGGTGTGTCTTCACACCTGCTAACACCAAGATTTTTCAGTTTGTAAAAGAAGGCTGCAAAAAGTATGAATTCCAAATGTTGTTGGGTTGCAGTTGTCATCATTCCCTCTATTGGCTATGCTGAGTAAGTCTGATGGGTGTTGCAGTCCAACAACATCTGGAGGCCCATACCTTCCCCACCTCAATTGTAACACCTTATCCATATTAATATTCAAGGAGTTTCCTACCAGTAAGCCATCTGGTTTATATTCAGTGAAGATTCGTGAGCAGGGACTCCTGTTTTTAAGGTGTGGAGGTCAATACTGATAGGCAGATTATTATTAATTGTTATTCGTTGCAAGAGTACAAAACAATGGAAACACAAAACAGTGAAAACACAAAATACATTGCATTAAAAACTATCATAATTCTCATCATCCAACTGAAGCTGGTAAAAATCTGAGTACCAGAAAGTGATAGCAAAATAACAATCATTTAGTACATTCCTCATTGATCATTTCTGAGGAGCTCAGCTTCAGAACAGCATTAACATAAAACCTAACATCACCCTAATGGGATGTAGCTGCGGCACTAGATGGAGGCAGAAATTATCACACTGTAATTTGCTGCTGATTCTGCTGGGCGACTGCATCCCGGGTCCTGGCCGTGCTCAGCTGGCCCGTTTTCAAAGTCAGGAGCTTTCCATTTTCGAAAAAGGGCAGATAATTCCCGCCTCCATCCAGCATCCCAGCTGCATCCCTTTAGGGTGATGTCAGGTTTTATGTTAATGTGATAAGCTCCTATATTTGGTTTTGGAAGTCCATTTTTGACAAATTATTTCAGGGGCAGGTCAGCCCCAGTTCGTTTTGCCTTGGGGGAAATTGGAAGACCCCTTGCTCCCCTCCCTCATTCTGGGGTTCATGTTTATCAGTCCAACAGGCATACATTTTATTTAAGTATGTATGAAAGAGCCATTTAGAAACATAGTTTTAAAAATATCCACACCTTTTGATGTGCTGTTGTTACTATATGATTTAATACTGAACTTTAATCAGCAATCCTGAAAGTGACAGGGATGGTATTAGAAAGCTTCTAATATCTACCCCACATCTTGAGCTGTGTAACCATTATAATTTTGCCTTTAGTAAACTAGTTTATCTGGTTTTCCCCTTTAGCCATGAAAGACTCAAAAACTGTTCCAACCTCCTTTTGGCATCTTGAATACATACCTTGCAGATATTCTCTTGGGCAGAAAGAATGAATCAAGATCAAAAAAGTGACTGATTGAACCCTTGGAGCTATGAACATTACAGGAAGCTCTGTGGCATCTGGTCACCCTAGTAAGGCACTTATGCAAAGCCTCTCCATACCATGTCTTCTTTGATCTAGAAATTGCTTTCCTGTGTTTCTCACTGTGCCTGAACATACCCAAGCTGCTGTACATGAAACTGCTATGTGGACTGGCAGACTTTAATGATCACCCTTCATTAACCTTTGATCTCATAATCAAATACATTAAGGACAATTCCATTGGTAGCAATAGGACCTTCGTTGGGCATTCAATGGTCTAATCAGAGAGAGAAGATGAAGATGTATCTTCAGAACACCTGCTCCACTCCTGATTTCCCTAAGCTGACAGGTGAAGCATGAACAGAGGAGTAAATCCAATGCTATCTCCTAAACAGAATGGAAGTGGACTTGTTAGTCATCACTAATTCCAGTCTCCTTGCAGACCGAGGACCTATTCTAACATTGGATTTAACCGAAATTAGCTGAATAAGATTAGAGTCCTCTGTATCAGGGTCAGTCATAGGCAGAATGAGATGGTTGCCTCAGCCAGCTTCTAATCTGAACCAGGAATCAGTAGTAAAATGTTCACAGAATCACAGAAGAGAGCTCAAGGGCCATCCAATTCAACCTCCTGCCATGGAGAAATACACAATCAAAGCACCTCAACAGATGGCCATCCAGCCTCTGTTTACATGCCTCCAGAGAAGGAGACTCCAGCACACTCCAAGGCAGTGTATGTTACTATATGTACATACGTGGTTTGACTTATTCCCCTCCAGCACCTCAAACTAGCCTGCTTTTCTCAAATGGAGTGAAGAACGTTGTCCATCACAAGAGTTGAAATAAGATTCTATAGCCAGCATAGAGCCTGAACAGACTGTCAGAAATAATCCAGTTTGAGACCACTTTAACTGCCCAGTGCTAGGGAATCATGGGAAATGCAGTTTAGACAGTCTGTTCAGGCCCATAGTCAGCTTTTGCACTTGGAATGGGAGCAGGGTTTCTACACCTCAGGCAGCAGCATGTTTTGGGATAGTCCTGTTCTCCATAGGTGGGAGCCCTGCCCAATCCATGTCCTTGACCATGCAGATGGCTGTTTAATCATGTTCAGCCAGATATGGTGGTACTTCCATTCAGAACTTCTTCTTTGATGCAGCATGGACATGGGTAGAAAGGCAAGGCAGGAGCAGACATCCCCACTCTGCACCATCACTGAACATTTGAGGAGGAGGAGTGCAGACTTGTATTATTGCACAGCCACAATATACATGGATTTGGCTTTTTCCTGGGAACCAAAGCATCATTCAAGATGTTAACAGTTGTCTGCTTAAAACTATCCAGCATTTTCTATATAGAGTGCCAACAGAAACAACCAGGCTGTGACTTAGTGCAGAGTGACCCTCACACCTTAGCCACAGGCATCACTTTTTATATCTGTTGAGCAAGTAGTATTAAAATCCAATTTAGGCTCCAAAGATATGGGTAGTTCCCATGAGGGCCAGAAGCCACCTGTTCCCCTTAGTCAGTTACTCAATTTGAAGGAATGGCATTGTCTAAAAAGATATTAAGAGCAAGAGTGGTTGCAGGCGGGAGAGAGGGAGGAGAAAGGACACGGCATAATAATGGAAACACCATTTATTGGCTGCTTAGAGTTTTACTTGCTATAAGCTGTTAAGGCCACATGAAACCTGCAATACACTGTTAGATCTTTACAAATATCATGAAATCTTTTTCGGATATCCCAAAAATCCTGAACTGCTTGAATCTTTTGTCTCCCAGCACTGGGGACTGACCCATAATCTCTTTCCCAGCCAGCTGGGCAATTCCGAAGCCAACCTAAGTTGTCGCTGACTCCGACAGCTGCTTAAATTCACCAGAGGGGATAGCAACAATCCTACTTCTAAAAGAACACCACAAGGCTTTCGTTCCCTGGTGCCTTGAGGAGGCACTGAAAGGAAGGTCAAAGGTGAAGAAAAAGATAAAGTGCCGTACAAGAAGATCAGTAAAGTTGAATCTTCTTGATGAAAAAAAAAAAAAAACCCAGACACACACTGAACAACAACTCATGTCTGTTTTTTCATGAAGCAAACAACATAAGTTCATTTTTAAAAAAGCTTCAGTTTTTTTCTCTTCTCCTCCTGTGCCCCCCCCTCCTCCTCCTCCTCCTCCTCCTCCTCCTCCTTCATCTTCTTTTTCTTTTTCCCCCCTTTTTTAGGTCAAGCCACTGTGCATCTAAAAGCCTTATTCAGTTGTTCTTGTCACGAGTACTTTGTCTGACACTGGTTGCATTACTCTTGTAAACAGAGCCAGCATCAAAGTGAGAGCACATAGAGTCACATCAGTGGATTAAGACCCTTCTGCATGATAAAGTAGCTACCTAGGGTGGGATAAACCTAATATGTGAAAGAATGTTATTGAGGAGGAAGAAAGTGCCAAAACTCTGTCATTCTCTCCGTAATGTCCTAATCTAATGCCTGACACCGAGGCCTTAGGCCAGTGTTAGTGTTAATCAATGAAATACCCATCTGTGTCCCTCGTCCTTATCGCTATTTAAAACTAGCCTAAACTCAATTATTTTCCCTTAGAGACCAAGATGGGATATTAAGTAGAGTGAAAGGGATTGCATCCCACAAAGAAATCCCAGTGTTCAAATGCAGAGGTGTCAACACTGCTGACTAAATTTTAGTTAAACAGAGATTAAATGCCAGTTTCTTTGGACATGAAACATTGCCCCCAAAAGGAGGGGGGAAGAAAGAAAGATTAAATCTAGATCAAAATCTTTCATTTTAAGAGAAACACTTCTACATACACACACACACAAAATAGTAAACAGCCCACTATAGAATGGCATAATCACCTTATCATAGAAATGTTGTTCTGTGCTATATATGGGGGTTTTGTCTTGTTGTTGTTTTGTTTCTACAACACACACTGTGCAATAAACATCAGACCAGCAGCTAAAGCAGGAGAAAGACAAGTATAGCCTTCTGACTGTTTTCCAAAGCTACAATGAGCAACATAGAGATTTTCAGATACATAATAGTTATCCAAGGACTGTGTAATTTATCCCATGAGTGAACAACACATTTCATAACTCAAAGACAGCTTCAGACTGGGAATGAATTATGAAGGTGTTTGTCACAAGTGGGCTGAATCCATCGTCCCACAGATGCTCATTATTGTATTTTTGGTGCATACTCCCACAGATCTAAAATATTAACTCCTTTATTTTTATACCTATCCTGATATTTTAAAATAAAATATTTTAAATGAAAAATGACACAAAAAATTTACTAGGAGAGAGAAACTGATGGAATTCTTACTAAAGGTGAGACAAAATTAAATCAGAATTAGAAAAGATTTGTAAATCAGAGTGATCATGCAAAGCACTACTCTCAGTTGCAGTTTGGTACTACTTTGGCGTCAGTCTGGAAATGTAAGAGACAAAGCCTGAAAAAGTATGATTGTGACACAGGATAAGGAAATGCCATTGTTATTCTGGGTTTTGGCTGCATATGTTTAATGTATAATACAAGTAGAATGTCTCCAGACATAATTTCATTTCTTAATTAATATCCTATTGCTTCCATAGCTCAGGGTAGTAAACAGAAAGCAGAAAAATAAAAATGAATATCAACTTCTTGAACAGTGTTTCCACTACTATCACTCACTGTCACTAGGGAGGCCTAGGAATTTCAAGTTTTCCACATATTAAAGTGAATTGACCTTATCTGCACTTCTCATACTAATACAGTACACTGAACCCAGTTATCCATCATTATCCTAATAAAATAGGCTATACCAGATCAAGCCCGTTCATCACAAGACTATGTGATCTTTCAGTTCTTATATGTCTCCAAACTGTGCAATAAGGTTTACAGCTCAAAAAAGTACCATTTTTTAAAATTACCAAATTGCATATTTGAAAGGAAAATCATTATAATAATACATATTCTGTGGAATGGAGTGTTTAAATAATGCAAAATTTCATGTCTTTTTCATTTAAAAATGCATATTGATATAGAAATTAAAGCAAGAAGATTGATGAATGAACATGTACAAATCTGATGCCAAACAAAAAAATAGAATCATTGGCCTGCTCTAATATTACTTTGATTGTAAACTGCTGAGCTACAATGAAAATCTAAACATTTTTTTTAAAACCTTGATATTTTCTTTTTTGTTCTTTACATACAGAGACTAGTTGTTTTAAATAGAGAAATGTGAGAGAAAAAGAGAAAGAGGTAAGAAGGAGAACGATGGTATGTAGTAACAAAATTAAATGGAATTCCCATCTTTGTATTGTGAATTTAAAACTAAGTGCCTGATATCAAAAGGATGAAAACTATTGCCTTGTTATTACATTGAAAAATAGTAATTATTTGTTGTTGTATGCCAGGGGTAGGCAACCTTTTTGAGCTGGGGGCCGGGTTGCTGTCCCTCAGACAATTGGGGGGCCGAAGCACCAAAAATAAATAAATAAATAAATATAAAAATTAAAAAAATATGCATTCACACTCTCTCAGCCCCAGAAAAGCCATGGCAAAACCCCTGTGGAGATTTTGTCAAGAAAACCCCAAGAACAAGTAATAACAACAATAATCAATATCATCATGGCATGCGGCAGTGGCAGGACCAGTCTGGGGCCAGTCCAAAGGCCTCAGTGGGCCGCATCCGGCCCCCAGGCCTTAGGTTGCCTACCCCTGTTGTATGCCTTCAAATCATTTCTGACATGGGGACCATAAGGCGAACCTACCACAGGAGTTTCTTAGAGATATCTTTCCAGAGGAGGTTTGCCATTGCCTTCCTCTGAGGTTGAGAGAATGTAACTTGCCTAAGGTGACCTAGGACGTTATCACACATGGCCCAGAAACTGAAAATAAAGTGGAAATGAGGCATCCCGAAAATAAATGGGAAATAAACCTTGTTTCTGCAAATGTCATTACCTTAATTGCGAATTTACAGTAAGCGCATTGAATTGAATGTCCACACACAAGAGAAAAAAAACGTAAATGTACTAGAAATGAGCCTCTTGCACATGCGCAGATAGAGGAATGCTCGCTGGAACCATGGCAACAGCAGGGAAATGCTCCCCAATGCGCATTTGACGATCACATTACGGTAAATACGTAATTATTGTAATTACATATTTGCATTTCCTCCAGACAACTGGATTACAAAAGATTGCGGTTAACACCAGTTTCTGTCCAGTTTCTGTCCAGTTTCTGTGCGACGCCATGTGAAAACACTGGGCTCTAATCCAATTTCGGTCTGAATTTTGTGTGGATTAACCAGCAGATTTGCCCCCGTGTGATAGCGTCCCTAGTGGGTTTCCTGAGCAGGGATTTGAACCCTGATCTCCAGAGTAGTAATCAATGTTCAAACCACTAAACCATGCTGGATTTGATGTTGTTAATACATAGTTTAATTCCACTTTAATTATTTGTATGTTTTAACTATTTTAACTATTTTGTACTTATTTTAATTTATAAGCTGTCTGAGTTTTGGAGACAAAATGGGGTCTAAATTAAGATCATCATCATAGGGGTAAAGCATATCAACATCGTAGGGGTAAAGCAGACTGCCCGAAGGAGCAACTTGATGCAACCCCTTGGAGCACCGGGTTGGGGCCACGGCAACCGCACAACACACCCCCAACCTGGCTGTTCCCTGGCATAAAAAGAAGTGGCAGAAAACTGCTCCTTTTTGAGCCAGAAAAAGGGCATCTTTGCTGAGGTGGTAGTGGGTTTTTTGAATTCCAGCAGTGTGCGGCATGCAAATGCCATGCCACTGGAATGTCAAAAAGCTGCTGATGTGTGGTTGTTCTAACAGCTTGATGGTGCCTTCCCGGCATCCAGGGGGCATGCGTCATGTGTATATCACACCACCAAGCCACCAGAAAGCCAGCTCTTCAGGCCAGTCTGTTTTGACCCATAGTGTTTCTTTCTTCTTCTTTTGCAGATATTTCATTCTATCATTTGCAGCTAATACCTAGATCCTTGGATAGAATCTGAATTATTGATGGTCCAAAACTCCAGTTAATAATACTAGGTACACTGTGAAACTGAGATGACTATAAAAACAACAGCAACAACAGCAATAACACTTAGCAAAACATTTTGCCTCTAGAAGGCCTAGTGATCCTCATATTTTGTTTACCTTCAAAGTTGGTGTCTCCCTTGTTATTGAATCCACTGCAGGCTTCAATCTAAACTCTGAAGTAGTTATCCAAGGTAAGAAACCCTATCACCACCAAATAGTCTGGCACCTTGGATGGCTCTTTTAAAATTCAGGTTAAAACCTGGAATGGTTTCACTTCCCCACTGCCTGAGAAACCACCAGTAGCTACATTTCCATTGGACTTGATGTGAAAGCTAGAATATCACACCTCATAGGAGAGGAGAGATTGCTGATACAATGTGATGGCACAAAGAAGCATCACTTATATTTGTGCTTGCCCTGGGATGGGCTAAAGCAGATGTAGGGAACTTGTGAGCTGTGGCCTAAGTTTCAAATTTCATCCCTTTTATAAAATTCATCCATTTTGGTCCTGAATCCAGCCAGGTTTGACTCTGGCCCCTGCCCTATCTACGGTTAACATATCTGTCCACTCAAGATTATCCTCAAGGGAATGCAGTCTATGATAGTAAAAAAGATTCTGTGGGCTAAATTTAGGGTCTTGACAAGTTCTTTGTATGGTTCTTTGGAAATGTGGATTGCTCACTTGATTCTTTCAGAGTATTCTAAATCCCTTTCCTTTCTGAAGGGACTTGAAGTAGAACTGAATGCCAAATAATAGCAACTGTCAGGGCCCAAGATGTTTTGGTCCCTGAAGCAAAGATGTACCACTTCACTCCACACAGAGGTGCTGACTGGAGTGCTGGCCAAATCTTTCTTCATTACTGATAACAGAACAGTATCCTTTATTATGCCTGAGGAAAGCAAGTCAATTCAGGGTATCAAGGCAGGCCATGGGACGGACACATCTGCCCTCCAACAAAGGCAAATAATGGGAGGAACAGTGATGAGATGGCTGCTGCTGTCCCCAACATCTGAGGCAGTTGCTTCACTGTTCATGTCAAGTGTAGTGTGGTGGTAGGCTATGGGAGAAAGATGTCTCAGAAGTATGTTGGCCCCTCCACCAGGCCATAAATGTGTATACCAGCAGCCTCCTATATTGTTTACAGGATCTCGTTCTAAGCCAGTCCAACCACCTTAGACATGTTTCTGCTTCTGTCCACATGACAGGAGGCCAGACGCAATACTCTCCACTAACTGATGGCAGGGATTAAATGTACTGTCTGAACACATCCCCAAACGAAACTTCGTGTCCTATCCCTCATGCAGGAGATTTGCCTTATTGTTGTTTTTGCTCTAGACATCAGCATTAAGCCTATTATATGCTTCCTGTTTCCAAACAAAGGGAAGATCTTGACAACAGGAGCTGTTTTTATGTGGTGCATAGTCGCAAGTCAAAGCAAATATACCAAGGATTTTCTTTTTCCAGGAGCACAGGATATAATATTTAAAATTATGGATTGTAGGGATATTCGGTGTTTGCTTTACATGCTGTCAGAAGTGAGATCTTTTCTGAGCCACGTAACTCTTTCACAGGTGGACAATGGGAATTCCTTCCTCATAAATGTCACAAAGAACTATTTTTTAAAAAAAGAAGTCTGCCTCTGTGAGAGACTTGAAAGCTTCAGAGGTGGAGAAAGGCTAAGAAATCCAGTCCTAATTTATCTATGCATGATAGGGGCTTGTACTGCTACAGATTACTTGCCAGAAATTGTTAAAGTTTGAGCAGTAAATAGGACAATTGTCACATGTTGTCAAGTATGTCTCATATATGTGCATGTGTGTATGATTTATTAACCATTCTAATAAATATATTTATATAGAGATCCTATATATAAAATTCTTTCCAGGCTGTTATAGGATTGTTTCACAAAGGGTGAGATTTCTCTGGTTTTTATTATGAATCATAGACAAACCATGTACAAGAATTAAGAGGCAAGCTCTTTCTTATAAAGAAGGAACATGGAACCATGGCAGCACTAAAAAAAAATAAACAAGGGAAAATATATTTTGGGGACAGGAAAGAATTTTGCCTTTTGTGTAAGGCATGTGAAAAAAATCTATCACAACAAAAGACTGTGCCTATCTAAATATCTCCATTATAGTTTGAGTCACTGGTAGCTGGTAGCTGGATTCCATGAATCAACTCTGGGTTTTAGACCAGTCTTAGGATGGATCCAAGTTCTGAACTCTATCTGGAAAATAAAATCAACAGTTTTAAAGTTGAGTCTAAGGGGGGATGCAGACTTCCAGAAATAGTGCAAATTGAGTCCTCTTTTAGGGTTAGTGCTAGGGAATCATGGGAATTGTTTTTTTTTCTGAGACATTGAACCTTCTCTGTCAGAGAGCTCTGGTGCCACGATAAAATACAGTTTCCATGATTCCCTAACCCTAAAAGTGGACTCAATTTGCACTATTTCTGGCAGTCTGCAACCCCCCTAAAACTCAGAAAAGATCAACTGATGTGGGAACCACCAACTACCACTCATAAGTGCAGGAAGTGATGACTATAACTAATCTACATTTTTCCACCCAGCTTGATTCATGTTAATTTATAGAGAAATGACTGGGAGTGAAGTCATTAAAGACAAGACAACATAGCCACTAGGTGTATTTTGCAATGTTACTGAGGAGGAGGAGAACAGCTAAATATATGTACCCTTAAAAGTACACTGAAGCCTGCAAGTCAATGCTAACTATCAAACACTTTGTCATGATAGGGACACAATGGTAGAAGTAGTTTATAATTTGCCCTTCATGTTATGAAAGACCTTGGAAGGTCTATAATTGCTGACCTATGTACACATTGATATTCACTACAATTCAAAATGAATGCTCTACGATGCCAAAATCAATTAAATCATTTCTGTACATTTACTGAAATTTTTAATCAAAAAATACATGATGCTTGTTATGCTAATAAATGAGCCCAAGATTATCAGTGCTAAACACATGTTGTTACTGTGTTTTTACTGTCACAGAGAAGAAGAGGTGCTTGTGGAATATTTCTGCAAGAAGAACAAAAATAACATGGGCCTTGTTCACACTATCATTTAAAATGAATCGCTGATTGGGTTATATGTCTTTCGTTCCCACTTGAAACCAGTTCTGAACCAATTGCACTCAGTTTCAATCACGATGAAGTGAGGCAAACACAAAAGAACCGCTCTTTCCTGACATTCGTTTTTTGATCGTTCTTTTGAAAAGAAGCAATTAGCAAGCATGTTCAGCAAGTGGGAATGATGGACTTGAATCACATCAAACTGAAGGGGATGGATTACTGTGGCAGAGGGTTGGCAAATCCCTCACTAGTTTTTGGAGAAATCCACCATTTTCACCATCTCCTTTCCCAGGACCCATCCTACATTCCAATCTTCTGTCCAGGAGGAATTCCAAAACACCCTCCATTCTGAGCTTGACTAGGAAGCATGTCCACCAAATACTGCAAGGATGATGCATCCCAGGGGAGAATCCTCCATATGATACCCATAGCTGCATGCATCCCAGGGAACTTAGAGGACATGGGGAGTTGAAAGCGAATTGCAAACTGGGTTAAATGTAAATGGGAATGAGCCCTTGGTTGGGTTGAGGATGACTGAGGGTAGGCAGTGTTTACTTCTCAGCTACAGGCAGCAATAAGTCTGTGCCAGCCCTGTTAGTATGTAACATCTATTCCCTCGGAGAGAGGTGGAGTCGCCTTCCTTGGAGGTCTTTAAGCAGAGGCTGGATGGCCATCTGTTGGGGATGCTTTGATTTGGAGTTCCTGCATGGCAGGGGGTTGGACTGGAAGGCCCTTGTGGTCTCTTCCAACTCTATAATTCTATGATTCTTTGATTTCTGTTATGTCTGGTGAGTTGTTAGTTCACACATATTTCATAACATGGGGCACTCTTGCTTCTAAGGTGTGGTTAGGCACATTCCATTGACCAATTCTGTACTGGCCTGGATGGAGCTCAAGTCTGAGTATAGCATGGCACTGTAACAATGGGATTCTTTTTATTTGATGCAGAATTAACTCAAAAAATGCAGATTTACAATTATTATTTATGGTTTGGAAATATTTGACCAATTCCAGATTTATGGCAACCCAACCAGTGATTACTTATTGAGCTCTCAATGTAATTTATTGTGATGCCAAACTGAACCAGCTGCTAACAAATGACTCAGATGTAGGAAGAGCCTTTTGTCTCCTTGAAACATGAATCCATTCCAACAAGGTAAACATGTCTGTTTCTTTTGATAGCTGAAGTTTTTGTATCCAAACTAAACAACAGCCAAAAAGGGTAGTATTCAGAGGTATGTGAACAGTAATTAATAAGCCTATCATCATCATCATCATCATCATCATGGAGAATACCATATAATTTCTGCTTTCTAAGGGCTTCCAATTTAAACCAAACTGTGGATAAAATGATAGGAAGAACATGGACAGAATGGGGATGAAAAGGAACATCTTGTTGACAAGAATTAAGTGGATTCTAACAGTTACTGGCAGTAATACGCTCAGCATCTGTTCTCCCTTTTTGCCTAGAATGTTTCATGATCATTCATAACTGTTTCTTTCTCTTGCATTTTCTTAAGGATACATTTTTACTAGTTAAAACATTGAAACATTGAAATTACATTTGGCCTTCCATTTAGCAGGGGATCCATTCTAGACACCACCGCAAAACAGAGATTAGTGAATATTCAAGCCCCATAGGCTTGAATGGGGTGTGCTCACATGGGGGCACACCCCATTGATTTAAATGGAGATCAGCCCTCCGTGAATATATAAAAATGTGGATATGAAGTCCATGAGAATGGAGGGATGACTGTAATATTATTCCAGTGTTCCTAGCTTTAAATCTCTCTTATTACCACTGCTATTAGATCAGAATGGAGAGCTTGTGGCCCCCAGATGTTTCAGATTTCAACTGCCAAAAGTCCCAGTAGGTAAAACTAGGTAAAGGATTGTGGGAGAACCAAATGTTGTCCTCCCCTGTGTTAGAGTATCTTCCTAAAAATTGGTTATTTTATCAAAGACTCAACAAATTAATCTGATTCTCATTTCACAATAAGTGCATGCCTATTTTCACCAGAATATATATCTCCTATAACAATGGACTTTGAGGACCAGAGCTGAATTAATTTAAAACAAAACAAAACAGAAGAACTCTTCTTTGAGGATTTCTAGTGCCAGAGTCAACTGAACATTTCCTTGGACCTTCCTGTGATTTCTTTGCTTACTTTACATTGCTGCCCCTCTATTATATTATTTTGCAGCAAAAACACATGGTCCATGCATAATACCTTCTAATCATTGTCAGATTAAATACCACCCAGAACATACTATATGGATTCATGTTGAAATAGCATCCACATGTTTAGATGGATGCAAAACATTGGGAACACAATTTCCTTACAAAATTGGGAGAAAACATGGAAAAATAATATGAAATTTACCAAATGTAATGCCTTAAAGAAAAACTTCCATAAAATCTTTTTTAGATGGTACGTGACGTGCACTAGATTAGCAAAAATGAAGAAACAAAATAATAACAACTGCTGGAAATGCAAAGATAAAATGGGTACTATGTACCACATGTTCTGGCAGTGCAGGAAGGTTAAAAAAATACTGGGAAAATATTCACAGGAAGATATGTAAAATACTACAGATAAACATTCCATTAAGACCAGAATTGTTCTTATTAAATATGATAGATGTGATGGAACATAAAATAAATCAGGACCAAAAAAAGTGTGATTCTATATATGATAACTGCAGCACAGGTGATATATGCAAGATACTGGAAACTGGAGAAAATACCTATGATACAAGAATGGGAAGTTAAACTATATGAACTTGTGACTATGGATAGATTATCCATGTATATCTCTGGGAGAACGTCACAACAATATGAAAGGAAATGGGGAGAAATATATAAATATTATAGTAAAAATTTGATCTAGAATTTTGAAGGGACATAAGAATAGATAATATTACCTTCAAAAAGAGAAAATCTGATTTGTTAAACGTTAAATAATTCTTATCTAAACAACTCTCATTTAATAAAATAATAGAGGTAATTTCCAAAATTTAGGGGGGGGGAGTACGGCTAGACACCGGTACTTTATTGTATTCTTATGTGCAAACCATGTGTAGTTCTCCAAATTATGTACAATGCAGTGTGTTAAATATGTTTTTTTTAAAAAATAAATAAATAAATAAATAAAAAGAAATAACATCCACATGGAAGCTGGGAGACGTTGATGCTGATGGTGTGCAGCAATGTAACATATGGAGTGGCCAAGTGTAAAGCGATTATTGGCATGCAACAAAAGTGTGTAGCAAAAGAGAGAAAGCCTTTTGGGCAGAGGCTGGGAAATGTATGGCCCTCTAGATGCTGTGGGATGGCCACTGGAATGGAAGTGAATCCTTATGAGAAATAACTTAGAGAGCTGGATTTGTTTAGCTTGGGGATTGTCTGCACAGGCCAAATTGCCTGACCTCGCATCATCTAGTTTAGAGGACACAGGTAGAAATAGCCAGGGAACGATCAGGCCTGCTCCTGCCTGTTTAGACATGGATCTGAAGGATCCAGCATGACCCCAGTTTAAATAGCCATTACCCCAGTATCAAAAAGACCTGGTTTTACACTGAGTTTCTTTGAAACTCCACTGCAAACTATACTGTTTATACCCCCCCCTTGATGTTCCTTACTTTAACAGCCAGTGATCCATCTGAAAAGTCCCCAAGTCACCATGTCTGATGCAGAAATGGGGCAACTAGACACATGGGTGCAGTCAGGCACCCCATTTCCCCATCAGATGCGGTGACTGGGGTGGTGGGCTTTTCAGATGGATCACCAGCCATTAAGGTAAGGAGTGGTGTACTGGTCCTGTGTCCCTGGATCAGTGTGAGGATCAGTATCTGAACAGCTATCTGTTCCTATGCTGCGCCAAGGACCAAACTAGGTGAGCACTGGGGCCACTCCTGACCCTTCTGTTCCTAGCCCTTGAGAAGAGAAGACAGAGAGGTGACAGGATAGAGATCCTTAAATATCTGAAGAGATACCATGTACAGTTTTCTACAGCCCCAGAGACTAGAATGCAAACTAATGGATTCAAATTGCAAGAAAAGAGATTCCATCTAAATATTAGGGAGAACTTCTTTACTGTAAAAGTTGTTCAGCAGTGGAAATAGATTTCCTCAGTCAAGGGTGGGGAACTCGCCATCATTGGAGGTCTTTATAAAGTGGTTGGATGGGCATCCTTCTGGAATGCTTTGATTATGTATTCTGACAATGTAGAGAGTTGGACTGGATGGTCATTGTGCTCCCTTCCGAATTTAAGATTCTACGATTTTAATTCTAGACATCCTCACCATTGGCTATCTAAGAGGGGTTGCAGACTGTCAAAAATAGTGTGAATTCAGTCCACTTTTAGGGTTAGGGTTAAGGTTAGGGAATCATGGGAACTGAATTTTATTGTGGCACTAGAGTTCTCTGACAAAGAAGGTTCAATGTCTCAGAAAAATAACAATTCCCATGATTCCCTAGCACTAACCCTAACCCTAAAAGTGGACTGAATTCACACTATTTTTGACAGTCTGCAACCCCCCTTAGTTAGGACCTATGGCAGCTGTGGTATCACATCATCTGGAAGGCCACATATCATGCACAACTTTTCTTTGGTCTACTGGGGCTTAAGAGAGAATAAAGAAATGTTTAGTGAGAAATGCTCTTTCAATCTTAATTCCATTTCAAACAAAGGCCGTCTTGCTAATGACCACTTTAACTTCATGCCACACTCGAGAGATAAGAGGCCAATGCATTATATATATTCTATTGCTCTAATAAATAAAGGATTGACCTGTTTTTACTTCTGTTGTTGTTTCCATTAAGACAGAGCTTCCACTGACAAGTGTTCACTGGAAAGGCTGCATTTCAGACCTACTGTATCATCCAATCATATAAAGCTTGTTGCTTTTATTTCCAAATGCATGCATGTGCGCGCACACACACACACACACATATGCAACTGTAATTGTTTGTTGTTTAATGAAAAATGTATCATTTCATCAACAGTCCATTTAGAGAGCATGCCGTGGCTTATGTTTGCAACTTTCAACAATGGACGGCTGCCTTTTCCATTATTTAAAAAAAAATGGAAGTGCTTGTTACTAGGTAGTCCCTTAATTACAATCTACTTCAAATACTATATTTAGCATGTATCCAGTTTGTGTTCTCTCTCTCCCCCCTCCCCCATAGCATTAACTAAAACTGTTGCTACTTTAGTAGTTTTCAAAGAAGTAGCCCTGTTAGTCTCTTCCAACATAAAAACAAGAAGAAAGAGAGAGAGGGAAAATGTGGCAATACCTTTAAGACTAACTGGCTTTTATTTTCACACAAGCTTTCCTGGAAATAAACTCACTTCTCCAGATATATATATATATATATATATTGAGTTTACAAAGAACTGCATAAGGTAGTGCTGGTCTTTGTGGAAGTCATCTGGCAGTCTGCAACGGCCCATAGTCAAAAACATCTAAAGCATTGGTTCCAAAACCTTAGTTCTCTGAGTGTATCAGACTTCAATTCCCAAAAGCCCTAGCCATCTTAGCCAACATTCAGGAATTATAGGAGCTAAAGTGCAAATTATCCAGAAATTGTTGGAAGGTTTTTGCATTCTCTTTCCCCCTCCTTAGATATTTGTTGCCTGCAAACTAACCATGTGATTTAGGTCACTCCCCCTTACAGACATTCTAAAGATTTTCAACTGAACTGTTGGGTCCTCCATCTTCCTTCTCAACTTTCTTTGGAAAGATGGTGAGATAAATATTTCTTTTTACCTGAACTATTCACTAGCTAGATTAGGATATAGCTTCTATGTAAATATAGATTAAAGCCATTAGTAAACTTTGGTTTGTACTTCAAGCTATTTATGTTGCCTCTGTCTATGCTTCCCTAAGAAATGAGGCTGATCTCAGTTCTTAGGGAAGCATAGTCAGACAAAGGAACATTTCTGCTACTCTGCTGATTTAAAGCAAGACTCTAACAGGCTTGTCTTTGATATTTTGATATTACCCCACAGAGATAAGTTGGAGAACCATTGACTAGAGGGTCCCCAGCCTTACTGTGTCTTTCGATCATATTTTGTATCATATTTCTCTGTCTGGTGTTCAAGTGTCATTGGCATTTCACCAACTCTGTCCTGCATCTACTCTGAAAGTAATATCACGAGGTCAATAACATCACTCACAACATCAGAGGTACATTTACTTGGTCTTTTTCCAATGTGATATATGCCATCCTATGCCAACAGTGACCTTCTATACTGGACAAACAGACAGTCTCTATGGAAGAGGATTAATGGACATAAATCTGACATTTGAAATGGCAATACCCAAAAATCAGCTGCAAAGCATTTCAACCTTCCTGGACACAGAGTAAGGGATTTACAGGTTGCAGTCCTTGAACAAGGAAATTACAAAGGAAGACTAGAAGAAGCTGTTGAATTTAATTATATTCACAAATCCCAATCCATTAGCACAGGTATGAACAAAGACAATGGTCTCATGGCACACTACGTATATTAATACAAGAGTTGTCACTACTGAACATATAAAAAAAGAAAAAGAATCCAGGGAAACAGATCTATTGCTTTTATACATTAGTACTAACTGAACACTGTTAAGATCTGAAAGACCTGTATCACCTCACCTGGCCCTTTGAAAATTTATGACAAGGGTCATGATTTGCATCTTTCTGGATTCTATTACATTCTAATCCAACTTCCAGAACTGTATAAATATGCTTTATGCCTGGGCCTTAATATCACTTTGTACTGCATCCCAAGAAGTGGGTTTATATCCAGGAAAGCTCCTGTGAAGATAAAAACCACTCTTAAAGGCAGTGCTACATATTTCCTCCCCTTCCTGCCTCCTTTTTATGTTTGTACTGTAGAAGTTATAAACAAGAAAGTAGACTTTTCCACCTCAAATCCCATGCATTGCATGGCATATAGAGGCTATGGGCTGCCCAGTTATAGAAAAGAGCAGACATTGCCCAGGTAACTTAACAGCGAAAATCACAGTCCAAATGGAGAATGAAGAACTTGCTGATGTATACTTGTAGCTTGCAGACCTTTCACGTATTGACTATACCTGGCTGACAGAAATCATTGCTTCATAATTCCTGTGTCCAAGGTCACCTGAATAGAGGCCCGAAAAATCTGACCAAAAATATGAAAGGCATAGCAGGGCTGGAGAACCACGTAAGTCTCTTGCTTTTGACTAAAGATAAAGTTAGTCCCTTGACATTAATGTCTAATTGTAACTGACTGCAGGGGACGGTGCTCATCTCCATTACTAAGCCAAGGAGCCAGCATTGTCCAATGACGAATCCGGTGGTCATGTGGCCAGCATGACATCACTGAATGCTGTTACCTTCTCACCAAAGTGGTACCTATGTATCTACCTGCATTTGCATGCTTTTGAACTGCTAGGTTAGCAGAAGCTGGGACTAATGACAGGAGCTCGCTCCATCATGCAGCACCTGGGCCTCAAACTGTCAACCTTCCGATCGTCAAAATTGGTATCTTAACCACTAAGCCACTACATCCCTTTTGATTAAAACTTCCATAAATCCTTACCATTGGCTGTGTTGGGTAGAGCTGACAGGAATTTCAGGCCAAAACGTCTACAATATCAAAGAATCTTGCGATATAGATGAAGTTGAGCAAGACTACATCTGCTCAGAGCATCGAGGAAAAACTACCTAGAAATCTATTGAAGGTCTCCATGACCTCCTGAGGAGAAGGGTTGGATGTAAATAAACAATGGCCCAAAACAGATGGGCCAAAAGGCTTCTGACTACTTTGGGAACATGGTGTGCAGATGACGCGCACACACACACACACACCCAGAAAGGCTGGAAGCCATGAAGCTGCTGGCAAAAGGATTGGTGAAAATCTGCTCCTTGCTTGTGGCCTGTTTGGGACTGTGGCAGTGGCCCACTTTGAGAGCAGGCTGTGCAGTCACCTTGGTCCCCGGCCAGTCACGCAGCAATCATGAGCAGAACAGACAGAGGCTGCTTCTTCATGACTGTCTGCTTCACCCCAAATTATACTTACAGATCAGTGAGGGTTTTTTTTCCTGTTGAGATTCTCTATAACATTTGTAATTATTAATATTGATTAAATAATGACAAGAGGATATATCAATTAAATAAGGACAATATGGCCATGTTGAATGATGTGTTAATGGAAGTCACTTTCAACTATTTGTGCTTAGGATCACAGCTTCAGGCTTTCACTTATTCTACATTTTTTTAAAAAAAGGAAAAGTGAAACAGAATTGCTAGAAATAAATACAAAAGTAATAGAAAGAGAGAAACCAGAGGGAAACAGTTCTAAACAATCAAACCATATCAGATAGAAAAAGTGGAGCAAGACTAGAGGGAAAAAATAAGAAATGTAGCCAAAGGCAAACCAGTGTGGGAGGGAGAATACGATGACAATGGAAAAGAATTTCAGAATGTGAAAATGTGATAAGAAATGCTTTGGACTGAAAAATAGAGGGCAAATGTGGACTTTTGGTGCTTAATAATTAAATATAATTTTGGAGCCTTTTCTTTGGCAGTCTGTCAAGTGGTCTGCAATTTATTGTGCGGGTCTTCTGTGTTTCTGAAAAATATGATCTGGGTGGCACAAAATATACTGTGAAGTGGAGAGGGAAAACAGAGTCATAATAGGAAGGGTTCATTTACACTGTGATGAGCAAAGAGGTACAATAAGAGAGAGCAAATGAGAGACATTTAGTGCACCAGGCATAATCTGATCAAAAAGGTTTTCGAAAGTCAAGGGAGTGTAGAAGGAGGAGCAAGGAACAGTCAAGAATTTCCTGGGAGTCCAAACAATGAAATCCACAGCATTACCAGTGGTATAGTAAAACTAGCATTTGAAGGTTTGAAATACTGAGACTTTGGGCCTTTGCAGATTGCCAGAAATAGTGCAAATTGAGTCCACTTTAACTGCCCTGGCTCAGTGCTAGGGAATCATCGGAATTGTATTTTTTTCTGAGACATTGAGCCTTCTTTGTCAGAGAGCTCTGGTGCCACAACAAGCTACAGTTCCCATGATTCCCTAGCACTGAGTCAGGGCAGTTAAAGTGAACTCAATTTGCACTATTTCTGGTAGTCTGCAAAGGCTCTTTGTGACGCTGAGACAAAGGCATCATTCATCATCCCGCCACATCTAGACTTCTCTCTTCCATCTGAATGTACCTGCAATCTTCACCACAAGCAAAATGGATTTCCCAAACACCAGCATATTGTTGTAAGATATCCCTAATATATACACAACTGACACATCTAATATATAACACATCTGATAGTCATAATGAGGAATCTATACTCAGGACAAGAGGCTACTGTCAGAACAGAAAAT
>CM034706.1:168640388-168647888 GCA_020142125.1 Phrynosoma platyrhinos | reverse complement strand
CCACAAATTTTGTATCCATGGGATGGAGGGTCTTGAAAGCAAGGGCCCACTATATAAAATAAATTCCAGGCTCCTTAAGAGAAGGTAAATATCAAACATGATGGACATGAAAAGCTGTAATAAAAAGCCATATTGGTCATGTCTCCAACCTACATCCAAGAGTTTTCTTTGAGAAACTTGAGTGTAACCAATGATGTTGGTTCTTAATTACTTCTTTCTACTGATTTTTCTTGACAGTAAGAGAGGAAACAGAGAACATATCTCTTTCCCCCCCTACCCCAACAGTGTAGAAACAATTTAAAGCTTATCTCTTATGGCAATGAAGTAATGAAAAGAAAGGTGTGAAAAGTGAATGCCTGTGCAGTCATTGCAATTGGTGAGATGAAGCTGCAGAAGTTCTTTTTCCTAGATGTAAATATGTATGTGTTTTAAAATAACTCCTACCCATGTATATTGCCTAAAACAGGTTACAAAAAGTGTGCCACACTATGACTGCAATCCTACTTAACTGGGAGTAAGTTGCATTGCAATCAGCAGAACTTATTTCTCAGCAGAGTTATGTAAGACATGTATGAAATTAGTAATAAAATTGGTAATAAATCAATGAATAGGCTTAAGCCAATTGCATCCTCAAAAGTAATAATAAAAACTAGAGCAGATCCTTTTATTCTTTAAAAAAACACATTATATACCACTGAAAGCATGGGCAAATCAATCAGTATTTTCCACCCAGGGAAGGAAACAATCATAGTGGGAGGCCAAGATAGTTGAGCCAAGATAGTTGAGAAGCACAGTAGGTAGTTTCAGAGAAAGTTACAAGTTCCCTATGATTACAGCCTGTGTTGATGAATACATAGGAAGGTGTATCTAAGAGAAGGTCTTTGTATATGTGTAATAGTAGAATCCCATGATCTGTAACACTGAAGAAATATACAATCACCCTTCCATATCCATAAGATTTTTTTTGTCCATGTATTGAACCATCCACAACTTGATTTTTTTAAAAAAAAATCCAATAAGGAAATCTTTATTTTGCCATTTTTATAAGGGAAAAATGGGACCTGAACATCCACAAATTTGGTTTCCATGGGGGTCCTGGAACCAAACCCCAGTGGATACCAAGGGCCAGTGGATACCAAGGCCCAGTGGATACCAAGGGCCATCTTCTTGAACCAGCTACAGCTTCAACTTTCCCATGTCAGGATGTAATCAGGGTCAGACTGAGGTTGGTATAGTATTTTCATCTTGCAGTTATCATGTATTAAAAATATGAAAAGGGGTTATGCCAGCTTTTGAGAGTGCAGCATCTGCATTCATACACCTAATGGGTCACCATCTTGTGGCATGTTTGTTGAACAGTTACTGAACAGACATGGCATAAAATAGTCCAAACATAAGTGGTAAAATACTTCCAAGGTTCTAAGGCGATAGTTGGCAGTTCTGCATTTTATGCATCAACAAGTGTCCCAAACATTGCTGTTCCTGTATCAGATTTCCAGAGGGTAGGGCCATGCATGGTTCAGGTGACCTGTACTGGTGAGAAACTGATATATAGAAACTGTGGGGCTGAGAATCACTGAATTAAAAGGAACCCCAAAAGGTTATCCAGGCCAATTCCAACCTTATAGCAATACAAAACAATTTTCAATAACTTGAAAATGATCAGTGGGTTAGATTGTTTCAAACCACTTCTAAGTTGGTCAACTTTGTGCATTGAAATTACTTCTAACACATCAAGCTAAATGGTGGGAAATTTATCCCATGTGTCTGATTTTATCTTACTGTGACTTCCAGATGGTAGATTCCTTATGGACTAATCCTCACTTTTGATCTTCTTTGTTAGAAAAACTGTACCACATACTAGTCACAGCGTAATAACCTAATCTTGCAAATTGATGCTTCTTTTCTTTTTTGCTTACAATGGCATGGATCATCTGCAGCATTGCCTGAATAAATGTACCATTTGTCACAAGCTAAAAAACTGTCATCATTAACTTGATTAATCAAATGCTGTTGTTAAAGATGGATTGAAAGAACAAACTAGTGAGCCCAGTGCTATGTAATGAAGATATTAATTTGAACAAGACATCCAATTTTGTACAACAGCTCTCATGCTTTATTTAGAAAGCCATCAATTAGTATATTTCCCCCACTGATGTACTGTTTTGCCTTTTTAAGCAGTGAAAAAGACAATTTGCTCAAAAGTCAATCTGCTTACATTATTTTGTGGGGTCTAATTTTAAAGGCAGTGTTAAGTACCACTACACTCTTGCATTTCTATAAGCTGAAAGACTGATTTGATGGCCAGAAGGAAATTAATGACAGAATGGAACATTTTACAATGAAATTATTCCCCTCTAAGGATATCACTAATTTCCTTTTCATAATGTGATTATAATTTTGGTAGCAGGAGTCAAAGCAAGGAAGGACTATGAAGACTTTCATTCCTTCGTTATCATGGATGGAGATTAATATGGCCTGTGTTCAGATACCTGTTATAGTCATTTAAAAAAAAAAGTTGCCAAGCCACTTAAGTTCAGTTTCCTAGGCCATAAAGAGAGGCAGTGTATGGGAAACTGCAAAAGGTATTTTAAAGAGCCAGTGCCCTTTAAAGAGCCAGTGCCCAGAATGGCAAAAGTTGCCCTACACCATATTTGAAGGGTATCAGGCTGGGTCAGGCTGGCATAGAACAACCATGTTACTTCATGTATTCCATCTTATTTTAGCAGATGTACAAAAATAAATGACGGTCATTTATTTTTGTACATCTGATAAAATAAGATGGAATACATGAAGTAACATGGTTGTTCTATGCCAGCCTGACCCAGCCTGATACCCTTCAAATATGGTGTAGGGCAAATTTTGCCATTCTACTGAATAGGAGGTGCTGAGTCAACATGACCTTTTTATAAATGCCTTGATGTGTCTGCCTAGCCACTGCTCAAAACCAAAATGTTCCACTAGATTATCCTTGGTCTGTTCTAGCAGGTCAATCAGCATCCTTCATGCCTAGTTTCTTGACCTTGAATTCAACACACCAGACTACCATTTCTCTAAAACTAGGAGCTTTGCATCCAGAGGACATGATGGCTGGTCTTAATCTATACATCAGGGGTGGGCAATTTTCCACCCAGACTCCCTCATGAGCCAGACACACACACACACACACACGAGCCCAAATAGCTCTTTTTTTAATGCAGTCCTTCTCAAAATGGTGACAGGACATAATCTCATTTCCTGTTGCCATGTTGAGGGGGATGAAAGAGGTATTTGGAGGCATTATGGGGTTCTGGGGCACTTGCAATGATAGGCTAGGGGGGTATTCTCATGTGAATCAATGGGATTTTCTTTGTGGTTCCAGGGCAAAAATTATCCGAAAATCATGCTGACTTTTTTTTAAGTGGGAGACTGCAGGGCTTTGGTTGACTCTTGATGGATGTCATGGACATTAAAATGGGGCTTATGGAGGCACATGCAGCCCAGGGACATCACTTTGCCCATCCCTGCTATAGAAATTCAGCCCCTTGCCCTGCTTCTTTGGACTCCATTGCCCCTCAGTGGTGCAGGAAGAGTAGAAGACACAACACCACTTTTCATCCCTAGGGCTGATTTCAATTTCAGAGAGGAGATCAGGGGCTACATAGCAGAAGTGGGTGCTGCCATAAAGCAAAAGTGTCAAACTTAAAGGTCTACCATATTTCATCTTAAACTTCTTAGTGTCAGTAACTAAACTTTAGGGCAGACATTCCTTTTTAGAATGACAGGAGAGAGCCAAAATTGGAGTGGGGACCACATGATAATATCCTGGGGAAATGGGCATGACCAACTGTGTGTGATATTTGGTCTCTGGTCCTGAAATTCACTCCTCTTTTGGATCATGCCAAGCCTATGCCTCATTGGATCCTTGATCTATAGTCCTTGGTCCTCCACCTGGTAACCAGCAAGAGAGGGGATAGAACATTTGTTTCAATTTGGTCTGATAATGATTTACCAAAAATCTTCAAATCTCCTCATATTCAGAATGGGGGAAAAACAAAGTTTTTACAGTTTTAAATTTAGGAGAAATCAAAATTGAAATGTTCATCCAGAACTTGAAAAAGTTGCTTTAAAACTACACTGTAGAAATAATCTATCTATCCAACATAAAGAATCTTGGGATTTGTAGTTTTGTGAGGCACCAGTATGCCTTGTTAGCACTTAAAGTGGTGTCAAACTGCATTATTTCTACAGTGCAGATGCACCCTAAATCTCCCAGAATCCCCCAGCCAGCAAAGCCACTGCTCATGTTGGCTGGGAATTTCTGAGTTCTGTAGATCAAAAAGCTCTAGGTTCTTCAGCTGTACAAAACCAAAACACTGAGAACTTAACTCACAGCTAACACTTTGGTTTACTGTTCATTCAGCCATTTTGAGGTACCAAATTAAGGGTTGCTTTCCAGCACTGGGAAGCTCTTTGCTTTTAACATCTGTATGACAGGCAGGTAAAACATGATTTCTCCTTCTTGTGAAAAGCTCCCTTGTGTGAAAAGCTTAAATATTAAATTTGACCAGTATAGATGAGGGAAACTTTCATTTGCATAATTTTTTAAGGAATGCATCAAAATTCACCAGTATATAGGATTAAAAGATGTTTAGGTTTGAAAAATTTCTAAATGAGAGACTGACAGATTTCCCCCTCCCTTCTGCCTGCCAATAGTTCCTGTGTTCCTGTCTAAATGTAATTTCGTTTTTTCTTTTTTTCTTTTCTTTTTTTTTGCAAGGAAATATAAATCAAATGCAGTTGCCTTTCTGTTTTTGCGGATTAGAAGTCTGTGTTCCTTCCCATTCATGGGTGGCAAATGGAGGGGGACAAAATGGGGCATGCGCCCCCATTCAAGCCTATGGGGCTTGAATATTTGCAGTTTTCCATTTTCATGGGGGAGGAGTCCGGAATGGATCCCCCACAAAAATGGATGGGTGACTGTAAAGGCAAACATTTTTAATTAAATAGCATGAATCTGAAGTAAATTAAAGCCTCTCTCAAGGCTCCTGATCAAAAAGTTTTACAATCTTTTGGACATATAAAAAGTAACATACCTAAATGTACAGTTTAGATCCTGTTCTATTTTCATTGTGCCTTTTCCTTTTACACCCTCCCTTTCTTCACATCCCCTTTTCTGATCAGTTACTTTTTTTCTTACTTTCTTATATTTATTTCCTTCACTTTTTTTCTTTTATCCTTTTCTGAGTATATTTTCACTCTCCACCCCTCCTTCAGCCACTTTCTCTCTAGGTTCAATGTCCTTTAGCTTTCCTATGACCAAGGACCACTTTCTTGTATTCACAATATTCCCGTGTGAGATTTTCATTTAAGACAAACAGGCAATTCTCCTTGCCCATGTCATGAACTGAGGTTCTCTGTTGTTCTTTTGATCCAGAGAGAAATTTAGCCAGCCTAGACTATTGGATTTTCAACAAAGACACATGAAAAACCAGATCTGGGTTTAGACACTATGCATGTAACATTTATTAAAATATAACAAATAAGAAAATAAGACAATAAGAAATAAGACAACCATTTTAAGTATCAAAAGCTCACATTCACATACCATTCATACAACAGACTCACAAAACACAGCCCCTTCACTGGATGATGGATCAGTTCATCCCCAAAGGGTTGGGATGACATCTTGTCGGTTTGATGCCTCTCAAAATTCCCTTTCTCTATACTCATGTCTTGCCAGCTCTTGGGAAGAACATGTTTCCATAGTTCCAAAACATATCAAGGTCATATCAAACTTAGTCCAAACATCTTCTTGCTTGCTACCCGAACCTTCTGAATGACCTGTTCTTCCATAGATAACACAGGCAGCTGCATCCTTGCTAGGATATGCCAACATCAGCAGTTTTAAAATTCTCATCTCGCTTGCCAGGAACACTCCCATATCATGCATTGTGGCTCTCCATCTTCTTTTTGCTGTTCAGTCCATTAGTACCACTAAAACAATTTCCATTCGTTCCTCACACCCACACAATATCTGAACTCTTAGTTACTTGAGCAATAATAGAACATTTCTTTACAATACCAGTTCTGCCCATCAGTCCCAAGATATTCACTAAAACAAGCACAGTTACAGTATAAAAGTTCAAAACAGAAATCATTCTATTGCTCTGCTCTAATAACTTTAAAACATGCCTTAGTGAAAGAGAGTAAAGGAGGTCCAGCATTTTTGCCTTTTCTGATCACACTCTGTTTTTAAAAATGATGAGGAACATGATTTGGCCAAAAAGGAGGGACGTCAGAGGTTGAGGCTTGTAGACTTCATATAGAGCTCACCTTCATATCTTCCAACATTTCACAGATAAAAACAAGAACACATGTAGCCAAGAAGCATCAGAATGTGGTCAAGATGGTAAGAGGTGTTAATGAAGAAGGACACAAAGGCTAGGAGATGTTTCAGCAATTTGCTTTTCCTTGAGCCTATAGGGAAGGGCAAAATTCTTCTCCCTCCTCTCCATTCTTCCTTGCTGAGGTAATTGAGCACAAATGACATTTCTACTCTGAATTCAGTTTATAGCCACTGAAGTAAGCTGAGGACAAAGGAGGCAAGAGGAGAGACAAACTGGGATATTTTTTAAGCAGCTGGAAAATTAGTTTGATGGTAGATTGGGAGAATTCCTGCCAAATCAAGATAGTTGACAGGTATGCACCTTTATTTCTGACTCATAAAGTGAGTACTAGTTAGCCTTGCTGGAATATTCCAAAGACATTACAGTGTAATATTTGATACAGTCAAGTGGATAGTATCAGTGTTTTACAGATAAATGTTCTCTTCCCAGGACCCAGAAAAACATATCAGTACAGGATATCTGAAGAATCCTATATCCCTATATGAGCCTGCCCAAACAATAAGATCTTTGGAGGAGGGTACTCCCTCACAGGTACAAGGGAGAGGGATCTCTTGGTGATTGCTCCCAGACTTTGGAACTCCCTCCCTTGGGAAGCTAAAATGCCTCGCTTCTTGCTCTCCTTCTGCCAACAAGTGAAAAATTTACCAACAGGCTTTTAGGAAGTGGCTTCAATGGGCTTTTAATGGTATATTATTTTGTTGTGTTGTATATCTTTCAACACATTTTTAAATTGTTTAATTCTACAGATGGGGGTATGTGTGGTATGTATGTATAAACTGGTTTTGTATCTTTTTAATCTGTTCTGGTTTTACTATCTGTAAAACAGCTTGAATTCCAATATTGTGAAAAAGTGGGATACAAATGAATAAAATAAATGAAATAAACTAATAATCAGTGGCATACCCAGGGGAGTCACTAGGGCTGTGCTGGGGGTTAAGGCCGCACTGGGTGACACCTTAAGCAGGGGTGATATCACTGCTCCCCAAACTTTAGTCTGCCTTTGGGGAGAAACAGGATGTGGCATTCATTCACCTGTGCCTCTTTAAAACTCCAGACTCACACTTAGGATGTTATCACACGGGGCTCAATCCAAACAGAATCCAAACGAAAT
>CM034706.1:168614221-168629497 GCA_020142125.1 Phrynosoma platyrhinos | reverse complement strand
TCCAAGGAGGACCTCCTCAGAGAGCCGGCTTAGGAAGGGGTGACAGCCCTGGCAAGTGACACATGTGCAACAACATCATTGCTTGTTCATGTACAAGATTTTCTCACTTGTGTGTGAATTGCAAATACCGTTCCCGGGAGCGCTTTCCTTAAAAGCGCAATGAAGGTAATTGCGTGTGATAGCCATTTGCGTATTGTAGGGTTTCTTTCACTTTATTCCTGCATTTATTCTTATTTCACTTTATTATCGCTTTGTGGCCCGCATGTGATAAGGTCCTATGATTAAAAAAGCTGGCACAAATGAGAAAGCATGGCCCAATAATAATTCATATTAGAGTCATATCACATGATGACTGTGTCATTAAAAATATTAAAAATGAAAATAAATTTTGTTGCAGCTAGAGTGCAGAAAAGAACAACTTTCAGCATCAGTTCCCTTTTGACAATGCTTGAATGAAATGTGTGTATGTACAGGGAAAAAAATACAGCTATATAGTTTAATCAGTTGCTCAGTTGATTAATTGAATTAACATTTAACTGACTAACTCAATAAGTTAGGCAACCAGTCATCTATATATGTCTAGATCAACATCTAAACGTGCACACATAGATGAAAGTTTGATAGCCAAGGCAGAAATAACATGGAAAGAATAGGGATAGGGACAGGTCCCTGCACCACAAGAAAGAGCAGCAGCTCAATATGCTTCAGCAAACTCCCCCCCTCCCACTAACAATTTGTTCATGTGAAATTAAATAAAGCCTGGCACAAGTTTAAAAAGAAGCACCTTTTGAACCTTCTAGAGATCACTTGAAAACTTCTTCCAAAATGCATCCGGGATGACCTTTTCTTTCAGCAGCCCTGACTTTTCTTAGATTTCTATTTTGAAGGGCAAATTCCTAGATCTATGATTTTTTAACATGCTGGTGAGGGAGCTCTCCTGCTTTTCAATCTGTTTTCCTGTCCATGCATTAACAATAAGGGATTCTGAAGGAAGCTGTTGTTTACCTTGCCTGTTGTAGGGAGCTACCCACTGCTACAGTAGGGTCAGCTAAAGTAGAATTCTATTCTTTCCCTGCACAAGCTTTACTGCACTGCTTACTACAGACATGTTGCTGCAAACTGCGACTGAAAGTTCATGTTTTTCCATTTCTCCTTCACCATCCTCCCAGTACTGATGCTGCTTAAAAAAAATTGCTAGGTGGAGCCCAAGGAAGAATGGGTAACTGAGGGCCTTTACAGACTGCCAGAAATAATGCAGATTGAGGCCAGTGCCCTGGCTCAGTGCTAAGTAATCATGGAAACTGTAGTTTATTGTAGCACCAGAGCTCTCTGACAGAGAAGGCTCAATGTCCCAGAAAAAAATACAATTCCCATGATTCCCTTACACTGAGCCAGGACAGTTAAAGTGACCTCAATCTGCATTATTTCTGGCAGTCTGTAAAGGCCCTGAGTGAGCTTTAAAAGGCATTGTAAAAAGAAGCTTTATTTGTCAGAGACTTTATTAACTGAGGTATGCCTGTACAATTCCCAGAACATTCAAGCCAGATAGCCACTGGGGATTTTGTGGCCCCAAAAAGTATTTTTTTTTCCTGATTTTTGATTTTTCAATTAATGATGGAGTCATACATATAGCTATTTATAGATAACACAGATAACACAGAAACATATGTAGATGCAGGTATAGCTATGGCTCAACACAGCTTCTGCATATTTAGCGTCACCTTAAGAACATGGCTAAGGACTCCCTTGAGGGGGTATGAATACAAAAGATGCTATAGTGGGCTCCTGGACTTTACAATTTACCATATAGTAAGGGAAACATGAAGACAATCAGTCTCAATTCTATGAGACAAAAATTCAGATATATGTGTGTGTGTGTGTGCGTGCGTGCTATCAAGTCATCTGTCAACATGTGGTGACTTATTTCTTAGGGATTTCTTAAGCAAGGAATACTCAGAAGTGGTTTTTCCAGTTACTTCCTCTGAAATATAGTCTATAGCACCTGGTATTCCTTGCTGAGTCCCATCCAAGCCCTAACCAGGGCTGACCCTGCTCAGCTTCCAAGACTAGACAGGATCTGGTACCTTTAGGGCCTTTAAGTGGATCACAAGATGGTGTAGTGATTTAAGCACTGGACTGCAACTCTGGAGACCAGGGTCCAAATCCCTCGTCAGTCATGAAAGCCTACTGGGTGACCTTGGCCAAGTCACACTGTCTTAGCCTCAGAGAAAGACACAAAAAACCCTCTTAAAAAACTTTGCCAAGAAAACCCTGTGATAGTGCCAATTAAATCATGGCATGGGTTGCCATAAGTTGAAAATGACTTCAGGGCACACAACAGTAACAATAAATGTTTATCACATGGTTTTAGAGTGCTTCTCTTTTTCATATATCAAATTCTTAGATCCTTCAAAGAGCTTGGAAATGTTGGGTGGGGGGTATAACTTGTAGAATCCCAATGACCATGCTATCTGAAGGAATTTGGAGAATTGTTGTCCAAAATAGTAACTTTCCCAAGCTATGAATATCAGTAAATACACATTATCTTATTGCTACATCTCTGACTTCAAAACACTAGCCTGTAATAAGCCTTTTTAGTTTCTTTTAAAAAGGGCAGAGCACCATACATTCTCATAGTTCCCTAGTAGAATTGTATTATGTGCCTTCATAGGATATTTTCATTCAAAATACACAAAGAGTGGAGAGCAAAGATGACAAAAAAAAACAAAACGACCCCAGTGCTGAGCTATGAAACTCAGTGGATGATCTCACTCACATCTCTGCTTCAAGCCTAAGCTTCCTTGTTTGATATGTTAAAGTAATGGTGTAATCATAGTGTAGCACCTGAAAGGAATGAGAAACTGTGTCCCTCTTCCAGATACCTTTGGACTGTAGCCCCCAGCATCCCTCAGCACTGGCTATGTGGCTTGGGCTGATGGGAGTTGTTGTTGAATAACATCTGGAGAGCTGCAAGTTGCCTACACCAGTGACAATGATGGTGATGATCATGCACGCGTGATGATTGGGAACACTGTAGAAGAAAAAGACACAGAACAACATAGGCTTATTTTTTTGAAAGTTGGATTCCATGAGAAATGTTCCTGCAAACCTACAGCAATATTAATCACAAAATTAATGGCGCAAATCACAAGCTGTTAGTGGAATGTTCTGTTCCAAACTGTATTTCTAGGAATAAATAATTCTGAGGTTTTTGCTCAGTGATTTAAAATAACTATAGCAAGGCAGTGGAGGTTATGGCATGTTTTAGATAAAAGGAGGGGAGATTTACTGTGCGCTAAACCTGCCATTACCATCTTAACATTGTAATGAAGTTTATTTTACTGCAATGAAAAGCAAACTCATTTTACCGGTCTGGGTTATGAACTTCAATGAATGACATTAGCTAGGACAAAGAAGGAGGTGGTGAGAGGATATAACCAGTAAAGTGAAATTAGGGAAATAAAAATATCTCATTGGCAAAGGTGCAACATTAATCCTCTCTACATTCTTCTTTTGCCAAAGTCTACTTGAGGAAGGATGCTCTGTCACCTTGACAGCATGCTTTCTTTCTATGCTACGAAGTTTACTTACCTGAATTATTAATGTTGCCTTTGTTTGTTGCAATATCTTAATTTTTTCCTCCTTTTCATTCACCTGTCACAATTGTTTTTGCTTTGCTCATCAGGATGATGCACAAATCTTTGGGAAACATTCAGCGTCACCCTTATTTTTGCTCTCTTATCAGACGATCCTGTCTTAAAGGTACAACTAGACTGTTCTACCGTTTTTCCTCATGAAGACTGTCAATCACAAAGATTATGCTTTAAACTTAAGCAAGTGGCTACAAGATAGAATTTAAACTACATCTCATATGTCAGTAGAAAGTATATCATGTACAAGCAGCATAGCAAGCAGGACTCACTTTCCTCCCATCCATGATGTAAACATGAGTCTGTAGGCTAGTGAATTTCACTAGCCCGTATCTTCCAACTGTCCTGTTTAGACAAGAACAGTCCCAATTAATCCTCTCCCAAACTACTTTTGAAGCTACTTTTAAAATGTTTCTCCCTCCCTCCCTCCCTCCCTCCCTCCCTCCCTCTCCCTTTTCTCTTTTGTCTTCACATTACCGGTACTTTCATTGCTATAAACTGAGTTCAAGGTGGGACACTAGAGGGGTTCATCTACAAAATAATGCAGTTTGCTACAACTTTAAGTACTATATCACCATCCTATGGAACCCTGAGATTTGTAGTTTTATGAGGTCTTGAGCTTTCTCTGCCAAAATGTGCTGGTGCCTCCCAAAACTACAAACCCCAGGATTCTGCAAGATAGAACCATGGGTGTTAAAGTGGTGTCAAATTGCATTGTTTCTACAGTGTAGATGCACCCAGTTTGCACTCAACTCAGCAGGGGAGAGTGGAAAGGATGGGGCAGAATTCTGCCCTTCTCAGGAGACTCAGGCAAAAGCAAAATGCTACAGACTCACGTAGCTTATATGTTTTTCCTCATTACCACCTTTGCTGTCTTGAGCACAATCCAGTGTTGCATGGTGAGGGGCATCCCAGTTTCATCTGTGAAATGTTGGAGGGTATGTCAGCCTATAGTGTCATCCAGAAAATATTGGTCAATAGGGCCCAACGTTTGTCAAATGATCATCTAAAGCAAAAGGCAGCAGAAAATAGACTGGGGTTTATTAGAAAATCTCTGGGTGGTTTGCAATAGACAAGACTGACCCAAACCATTTAAATGCCTGACCCAAGGACAATATGGCGTTGTTCCCCATTCCATGTTCATAAATAAAGCCAGCTGACAACTGAATCATGCTTCAGCAGAAAACATGGGCAATAATCTGCTTCTTTTAGGTTATTCAGACTATGGGGGGTTGCAGACTGCCAGAAATAGTGTGAATTCAGTCCACTTTTAGGGTTAGGGTTAGAGTTAGGGAACCATGGGAACTGTATTTTATTGTGGCACCAGAGTTGTCTGACAGAGAAGGCTCAATGTCTCAGGAAAATAACAGTTCCCATGATTCCCTAGCACTAACCCTAACCCTAAAAGTGGACTGAATTCACACTATTTCTGGCAGTCTGCAACCCCCCTAAATAAATGTCATGAGATTTCCATAACCTAGAAATACAGCAGCTATCATCTAACCCAGAGTTGAGCAAATTCACTGAAATCATTGGATTCAGTATACTTGCAGTGCAAACCTAAGCAAATAAATCTCACTGAGTCCAGGAAATCCCAGAGAAGAATGCATAAGATTGTTTCTTTAATTGGTTGTCATATTTCAGCCATTATAAGACAAACATTTTCTGTACATTCAAGATCGATGTTTCTGTAAATTATTATTTTGCAAAATAATCTGGGCATTCTTTAATTGCATAGCCCCTTGAAAGGCCTTGAAAATATGCTTCAAATGTGAACATAATGCAGGGAGATGAAAATGGAAAGGGCGCAGTTGTCTCACCTAGTTATTTTAGCTTTCCAAACTCCTGTATGAAGAGAAAAAGAGAGACAGGAAAGTAAGGCAGAGGAGGGAAGGAGATCACAAAGAATGTTTTTTCTGAGAGAGCAATATTGAGCTCCCATACATACAAACATCACACCATTTCAAACCAACAAAGCTCATTGGCAAAAAAAAAATAAAAACTTTTTCCTCTCCCCTGCCTTTGATTTTTTTTCAGAAAGATGAAATGAAAAGGACAGTGATACATATTTTAAGCCCTATGAATTCACAATGGGGCTTTAGAATAAAGAGGTTAAAAAAAAGAGGGGGGTAGAGAAACCTTTGAACTAAACAAAGGTCCATCACAGTGCACTCCTTTATTTTTCTTTTCTCTTTTTTCTTCTTCTTTATTTTTAAACCACCTTATAAAGGAAATTATGCTCAATGGAGGGACCAGGTGGCTTTTGCCATTGCACCTCTCCTGACACAACACAGCGGCATCACTTCCAGCCGCTCTCAATCCACTGTATGCCATGTCATTGACTCCTCTTGGTCCTGATCTCTTATCTCATAGAGATTTCTTTTCTAGTCAAATGTCCTGTGAAAGTATCCATTCCGGGCCCCGCATCTGAGTATCTCTTTGTACTCCCCCAAAGCCTGTAGCCTAGCGAGCTGCATTAAGTTGATTAAAGTGGTACTATAGACAGTTACTTAGGCTCTTACTCTGCTCTTAGATTAAAGACAAGACAGCATCCCCCCTTTTTTCAAGAGCTGGGAGGGGGTCCCTCTCTCTCTCTCTCTCTCTCTCTCTCTCTCTCTCTCTCTCTCTCTCTGCAAACCCTCCCCCTTGCAAAACTGCAACTTTCAAAAGGGGTCAGTAAAAGACAAAAGCTCTTATGAACCAGAGAAGGAAAAAAGGCTTTTATGACAAATGATTTCTAATTTCCCCTTTGTTCCAAAAAGGCAGCAGTTATGCTGCCAGAAACATAACAAGCCATCAGTAGGGCCTTGATGGAAAGCTTCTACTGAAGGCTTCAGGGGGAAAAGCTCCCAACAAGTACCAATCATTTTCCCTGAAACAAAAAAAAAAATTACTTCTCTGAGGAGAAATGTTTACTCCCTGAGCTTTAAATCTGAGAAGAAAAGGAAGAGAAAGCAACATAATTCTGCCTGTGTAGATAGGATGCCAAACTAAGAAGCAGGTTAGGTGGAAATTATTTTCATTTTGTGTGTGGTAGGTGGTTAAGAAAAAAGGGTTTGTGTGCGGGTGATGACGGGGGGGGGAGCGTGTTGCTAGCATTTGTGAAATTTTGCATTTCTAGCCAACAAATGCAATCGTTTTCAGAGGCATTAGTTAAATCTTAGACTGAGGAAAACAGGTTGCTGAATTTACAAAAATTAGAGATCCTCAAAGCAACCAAGATGTACTTGCTTGTCTATCTATCTGTTTCTTTGTTTATTTATTGTCTTATGGTCCTTTCATACTACATAATTATAGCACTATGATTCCACATTCACTGCCATGGCTGCATCCTAAGAAATCCTGGGATTTGTGGTTTCTGGAGGCAAAAAAGGAGTTCTCTGGCTGAGAATTCTAAATACCTTTCTCTAAATTACAAACCAGCATGGTGCTGTGATTTGAACATTGGAATCTAACTCTTGGAGACCAGGGTTCAAATGCTGGTTCAGTCATGGAAACCCAGCGGGTGACCTTGGACAAGTCTCAACTTCAGAGAAATGCAAGAATAAACCTCTTCTGAACATATCAGACCAAAACAAAAACAAAAACCTCTGATAGGTTTGCCTTAGGTCACCATAAGTTAGAAATGACTTGAAGGCACACAACAACAAACTGCAAATCCTAGGATTCTATAGGATGAAACCATGGCATTTAAAGTAGAATCATAATGCTATAACTGTATAATGTGAAAGGGCTCCTGGAAATTCATCTGAGCAAGCAACAGCATTTTAGCCATGTTCTAGACTTCTACAGACAAGTACACGTTGAGTCTCCCTAATCCAAAATGGTTGGGACCAGAAATGTTTTGGATTTTGGATTTTATCAGATTTTGAATATTTGCATATGCATAATGTATCATATATCTGGGATATAGGACCAAAGTTTAAACATGAAATTTATTAATGTTTCATATACACTTATACACATAGCCTGAAGGTAATTTTTCCATAATAATTTTAATAATTTTGTGCATGAAACAAAGTTTTTATACACTGAACCATCAGAAAGCAAAGGTGTCACTATCGCAGCCACCCATGTGAAGAATTTTGAATTATTTCAAATATTGGAATTCTGGTTGAGGGATACGTAACCTGTTCTGCTTTACTCACCTCATAATTAATTAATTATATTAAATCTTTCCTTTTCTCTAAGGAATTCAATGAGGCATCATTATTTTCCCCTTCCTCTCCTTTTTATCCTCCTAGCAACCTGTGAAATAAGTTCATTTCAAAGTTAGTGATGAACCTAAGGTCAGCTAGTGAATATCATGGCTTTAGACAAGGAACTTCCCATGTTCAACACTCAGTTCATTGTAAACATACTGTGAGTGCTTACAGCAGTATGTACATAATCATGTGGGCAACCCAATATAGTGGCACATAACCACATGAAAAATTTTTGTCTCCTTTTGTGCACCCACACAGAATCAAGAGGACACACATGTGTAATGGTGTATGGGCCACACTTTATTATCTTTTTACAAGCCCCAAACTGCAGTGGGGCCTTCCTAAGTGCAGAAACTATGTCTGGAACCTGGGGTCCTCCCTGACCTCCCCTCTTTCCAATAAAAGATGAGACACCTGGGTCCCAAGGCCAGTTTGTTGCATCACATTCTGACAGCTGCTGATCCTGCTTGGTTCTGCCCTGCAAACATTGTGACACTTCCATGTCTCAACCTCCTGTTCTGGGTCACACAAAGGAGCTTATCACATTGACATAAAACCTGACATCACCCTAACGGGATTCAGCTGGGACGCTGGATGGAGGCAGGAATTATCGCAGTGTAATTCACTGCCAATTCCTGGGTCCCAGCCATGCTGAGCCAGACCTTTTTTGAAAACAGAAAGTTTTCAACTTTGAAAACAGGCTGGCTGAGTGCAGCTGGGACCCAAGATGCAGTCACCCGGTGGAATAAGTGGCAAATTACAGTGAGATAATTCCTGCCTCCATTCAGTGTCCTGGCTGCATTCCATTAGGGTGATGTCAGGTAATATGTTAATGCGATAAACTCCAAAGATAGCCTTGACCATTCCTGTATAAAGTTTATATTCACAATTTTTTTAAAAAGTATCACTGTTTTGTGGATTTTGGATATTATTGTTCTTTGCCAACACAACTACCTCTGGATATGTAAACTAAGGCTATTGTACTTGGGACATACCTGGAGTTTACATGAATCATTGAAAAAGATAATAATGCTATGTAAAGTGGAAGGCAGTAGGGGGAGAAAGGAAGAGCAAATTACAGATGGATTGATTCAAGCAATAAAACCACAGCCCTGGATTCATGACCTATGCAGGGCTGTTGGTGATCAGGCATTATTTGTTGTTGTTGTTGTTGTTGTTAACTGCCCTTGAGTCGATCTCAGCCATGGTGACAATGTGGATGAGACATCTCCAAAACTCCCTGTCCTCCATTGCTCAGCTTAGGTCCTGTAAACTCATATCCATGATCTCCTTAATAGAGTCCATCATGTGTCCTTCCTCTCTTTCTACTTCCCTCCACCTTTCCTAACATTATTTTTTTCCAGTGAGTCCTCCCTTCTCATGATGTGCCCAAAGTATGACAGCCTCAGTTTTGTCATCTTGGCTTCCAAGGAGATCTCTGGCTTGATCTGCTCTAGGATCCATTTGTTTGTCTTTTCAGCCATCCACTCTTCTCCAGCACCACATCTCAAATGCATTGATTTTCTTCCTATCCACTTTCTTCACTGTCCATTCATGGTAGTAGGGAATACAATGGCTTGTATGATTCTAACTTTTGTGCTGAGTTGTATATGTTTGCATTTTAGAATCTTTTCTAGTTCTTTCATAGCCATCCTTCCCATTCTTAGTCTTCTTCTAATTTCCTGACTGCAGTCCCCATTTCTATCAATGTTTGATCCCAGGTATGAGAACTCTTTTACCACTTCTATTTCTTCATTGACAAGGTTGAATTTGTCAGGTTTCTCCATTGTCATTATTTTTGTTTTCTTTATGTTCAACAATAGGCCTATCTTTGCACTTTCTTCCTTGATCTTTCTTAGCAGTTGTTCCAGGTCTGGGAGGTTTTCTGCTAGTATTATGATGTCATCCGCATATCTTAGATTGTTCATAATCCTTCCTCCTATTTTCACTCCTCCTTTTTCTTTGTCCAAGCCTGCTTTTCTTACAGTACATTCTGCATATTTATTAATAGCATCAATATAAGTTGAAACTGACTTGACAGCAAACAACAACAATGCTGCATTAGCTCAAGGAAAATGATGTTTTGGTGATCATCCTGGGAGTGGGGTAGATCATAGTTTGCACTCTTGACTTGGAAGGAGCCCTTAAAGCCCAGTTTTCTGGTATGGATGTCAGTTGGTAGCTTTTATCTCAGTGAGGTAGTGAATTCACTCCAAGTTTTAGTTTTCCTTTAAAGGAACTGTCCAGTGTGGTGAACCTATTTTGAGGATAGGGTTCAGCACTTGGATAGCTCTTTAGTGTTCAAGCTAAGGCCCAGAATGGATTCACATGGAAGACATAAGCCACCACTGATGGATATAAGGAAAACTCTAGTTTAATCAAAATTTTAACAGGATAAAAGCATCTTGGGCTGGTAGTTTGTCCAACAACATTGTGTTGGTCCTGCTGCCTTGCATTCCATTCACTACTGTAGTGCACCTGTTTAGAAAGAAAGTAAGATACCTGAAACAAAAATATTTTGAATTCTCAAATAAGCCCAGGAAAATGTTGGCATTGAAATTAAGAAAAGAACAAGAAAACAGGACCATAACAAATATTAGAGATGGAAATAAGCTTTATTTGAAACAAGAGGAAATTAAAAGGACTTTTTAAAACTATTATTGTAAATTATATAAGGAAGAAAAGGACAAAACAGAGACAATTATAACATATCTAGAAAAAGAGAAATTGTGTAGAATGACAGAGGTCCAGAAAGTGGAGTTGAATAAAAAGATAGAGTTACAAGAGGTAATTGATGTAATAAAAACTATGAAGGTGAATAAAGCACCAGGCCCTGATGGTTTTATTTCAGAATATTATAAAACTTTCATTCATCAGTTGGCACCTCCTCTTCTAAAAACTATGAATGAAGTTGTAGATCAGGGGTAGGCAACCTTTCCCCTTTAAGGGCTGAGGGACTTCAGATCCCAGAAGCCTCAGCCATGTTGGCCAATAGTCCCATGTTGGCCAATAGCTCCTGGGATTCTGGGAGCTGAAGTCCCTCGGCCCTTAAAGGGGAAAGGTTGCCTACCCCTGTTGTAGATGGTAAATTCCCAAAGACTAGCTACAGGCTAATATAACATTGATCCCCAAAGAAAATAGAGATAAATTAGATGCCAAAAATTATAGACCGATTTTACTATTGAATTATGATTATAAAATTTTTGCTAATATTATAGCTAATAGACTCAAAGAATGGTTGAATATCTGGGTTCATGAGGATCAGGCGGGATTTCTCCCGAATAGAAGGATTAAGGACAATATTAGAAACTTAATAAATTTGATCAAATACCATAGGAAAAATATTGATAAGAAATTAGCATTAATTTTTTTATATATCTAAAAAGCGTTTGACAATTTAAACTGGAAATTTATGTTGAAAGTTATTGAGAAAATGGATATGGGTGCAAATTTTACAAAATGGATTGATTCTATCGATCAAAATCAAGAAGCAACTATATTGATAAATGGGGAAAGTACTATAAAATGTGAAATATAAAAAGGTGTAAGGCAGGGATGTCCTCTAACGCCATTATTATTCATAATGAATTTAGAAGTATTAACTAACAAAATTAGAGAAAATAAATTGATACAGGGGATTAAATTAAAAGGGACCAAATTTAAATTGCGTGCCTTCACCGATGACTCAATGATATCACTATCAAACCCATTGGAAAGTATAGATAATTTATTTAAAATATTTAAACATTTTGGTGAGGTGACAGGACTTAAAATAAATAGAGAAAAAATGGCAATGCTTGTAATGAATTTAACAAATGGAGAAAAGAAAAAATTAATAGAGAAATCTAAATTCCAAGAAAAATAAATAGTTAAATATTTGGGAATAAATTTTACAACAAAAAATTCAGACCTGTTTAAAAATAATTATGAAAAAAATGGAATTAAATTATAAAGGATTTGGATAGATGAAATAAATTAAATTTATCTTGGACGGGAAAAATTACAACAATCAAAATGAATGTCCTGCCAAAGATGCTTTTCTTATTTCAAAATATCCCCATTATTATAAATGATTCACCCTTTGATAGATGGCATAAAGATTTATCTTAAATTTATATGGGGAAGGAAAAAACCAAGAGTGAGAATGAAGTCCATGCAGGATGAGGTGTCTAGAGGAGGAATGGGCCTACCAGAACTGAAAATTTATTATTACGCATGTGGATTATATTGGTTACTTGATTGGGTCAATTTGGAGAGAGAAAGAAACCTAAAACTGGAGGGTTATGATAATGTTTATGGGTGGCATGGTTACTTAATTTATGATAAAATTAAAGTACATAAAATTTTAAATGATCATTATTTGAGAATATGGCAAAAAATTTAAGGTAAATGGGTGGATACTATCCCTAAATGGACATTAATGAAGCTTTCTTGAGAAATGATAAGATAGATAAAAATCAGTGGCTGACATATAAAGATTTAATACAGGGAAATGGGTCAAAAATGACTATTAAGTCCTGTGAGCTATTAGCACAGGAAGGATATACATGCAATTGGTTCAGCCACCGAGAATTAAGGGAAAGATTCTTAACGGATAAGAGAACAAAGGGTATTGGTATAATGAATAAGAAATTTGAAGAGATATTAGCCTCAGAAGATAATCACAAAATATCAAAAATTTATAGTATGTTATTGGAAATAGAAATGGAAAAAGAAGTGGTTAAAACCCATATGATTAAGTGGGTTCAAGATATTAGACAAACTATTGAGTTTGAACAATGGGAAAATGTTGAAGAGATTAAAATATACATTGAATTATGATTTAATTATTATAAAATGCAATCTTGTTGGTATTTAACCCTTTATAAATTGGCAAAAATGAAGAAGAACCAGGAAAATCTATGTTGGAAATGTGGAAAAGAAGTCGGTACTTTTTATCATCTATGGTGGAGATGTAAAGAAGCGAAGAAGTATTGGGACAACATTAATAGTGAAATAATGAAAATACTACACATTGAAGTTCAGGTGAATCCAAGGATGTATTTACTGGGGATAATAGCAGATGAAGAATTAGAGAAATAACATGGGAAATTGATTTTATTTTTATTTGATAATAGCGGCTAGAATAAACTATGCATTAAAGTGGAAAACTACTGAAATCCCCACAATCAAGGATTGGTGTATGAAAATATTTGATTTAATGGAATCTGGTAGAATAACATGTCTGACAAAGGGAAAAGGACTAGACTCCTTTAGAAAAGACTGGAAATTAATGATTGATTATTGGCGTCAAGAACAGGGTTCAAATGTTGTTTTAGGACTGGATTGAAATAGCAAAATCCTAAATAAAACATAAAATGTGGCGTAAAGGAAAAAGAGAATGATATTATAGATATAATGGTTATGATGTGATATAAGTTTGATGAAATAATTAAGCAATGTATATATGAAGTCTAATTAAGTCAGGCAAAATAGCAGAACCTAGGTGATGACGAGGAAGTCTATTTTATTTTTGCTTTATTTTGTGGTTTTGTTCAACGTTTGTCTATTTAATGTATTTGTTTTTAAATAATAAAATTTTCTAAAAAAAATAAAAATAAGCCACCACTGATGGATGTAAGGAAAACTCTAGTTTAAGAAACCCAGAAAGCTTTGCAAAATTATGCACACAACCACAGTTTATTCCCACTCCTATCAGCCCTAGTTAATTAGACTGGGATATATTCATCTGAACTAGGCCATAGGCAACTAATACTTTATTTTTAGCCAATGTATGACAGACCACCTTGAGAGTTTGTCCATCAAGGTGACAGTCAGTGTACTCAAGTTCCCACCCTTGTCTCATCCATCAACTTAGCATCTGGACACAGACCAGGCATGTACAAAACACACCTTCGTGCATTGCATTTCACACTTCCATGCGTAAATTCCTCTTTGACCCTGCCTAACTGGTACAAAAGCATTTGAGTGTCTCGGGTTCCTAGATTTTATTTTAATCTGAGAAGGAAATGTGATGATACGTGCATGTGTGTAATGTAGCACAAAAATATGCTTAGTGAGGCATACAATCAGGATGTGTCAGTTTAAAACCACACATACTACAAACCTGCTTCATTCCTCTGCAAATATTAGACAGTATGTTCAGCTCTTATTTAGATCATGTGACAACCCAGTTATTTCAGAAACAATGGAAGCACACTTTAACAATAACAAGAGCCAGTCAACCCTCATTTTTTTCCAAATCTTAATTATTCTCTGACCCAATGTTAAAATATGTGTATGTTGCTAATGAAACTTCAGCTCAGAGAGGCAATAACCTCTGTTTTCTTATGTTTTGAGCATTAATTAAAAACAAACAATATCCACCATCTTCATCAAAGAGAAACTGGCATCAGTAATCCATGTTAACCAGAATTATGTAGGATACTAATGTACAATTAACACCGTCATGTAAATATGATGTTTTTTTTAAAAAAAAGCAAACAGTCTTCCGTTTTTAAACCAGTGAAATGGCTACAAATGGGCTGCCATTAACTTTTGTAACTTGAGTAGGTGCCTGCAAAGGGCCAGGTGGTGTTTATGCAGATGACTGAGCATGTTACAATGTGTTCTTCCTTTTGGATAAAACATTAGCGTATCAGATGTGACAAATCAGATGTTCATCTTCCGCACTCCTGCATTATTTTACATTGAGAATTAGATAATGTGCTGGCATAGCTTTTTGAGGAGGCTTTTCCTCCTCGCCTATTTCTGGAGGTTAAGTTTATATATAAAGTTCTCCTGACACACTGCATAATCCTTGCCAAACATTATTTTCAGACTGGGATGGTACTGCAGTGAACTTAACACCTACAGGTACCATGCCTTTTGTACTCTGATGAACAGCCAGCTATGTGATTGAAAAACAAAAATACTGTCATGATGCCATCAGTGGAGAGACTTAGAGGCAGCCATTTTCCCCCAATTAAATTACCAGGCATTGGCAATGCTTATCCCTTCAGTATTTGAATGCATGATCAGCATTTGTCAGACATCAGATCTGTAGTGTGAGAATTCAAGAACATCACTGCTTCTTCCACTGCATTACTCAACCTGAGCAACTTGTAAAGCCAACTCAAGAAGCTTTAAACCATTATTATTATTATTATTATTATTATTAGCTTTATTTATTAAGCGCCGTAGACGTACACGGCATTGTACAAAACCAAGTAAAGTCCAGAATATATAAAAAGCCTGCCTGTGGCGTACAATTTAAAAGTTAAAACAACAAATTAAAACATCATAAAAAACAAGTTAAAACATCAAATATCCAATATTAGGTCACGCATCAGGAACAACCAGGTCACGATCACAGACTCCCTGAGAACGCTTCTCTAAACAGTGTGGTCTTTAACTCGACTTTGAAGCTGGTTAGGGATGTG
>CM034706.1:168590532-168604926 GCA_020142125.1 Phrynosoma platyrhinos | reverse complement strand
ACTACAAATCCCAGGATTCTGTAGGATGGAGTCATGGCAGTTAAAGTGATGCTGAACTGCATTATTTCAACAGTGTAGATACACCCTATGTTACATCATATATAGGGTTCACATAAATTCTTTAAGTCAGTGCCCCAAAGACACATCAATAATGTAGAGAAGAAAACTGAAAATAAATTGGACTGAAGGAATGCCATAGTATGGGGAAAGTGCATTTGTTGTGGGTCCAGAATTCATTGTTGACATTTCCTCTTTGAACTGGTGCTCTAAAGTATTGGCAAGAGAGGCATAACAAACACATAGAACAATTTTTAAAGGAGAAACTTTCTCCCACCATTATCACCACCACCACCACCACCACCACCATTATTGCAGGAGGTGTTTAGTGGGTCGGTGGGAAGAGATTGCAGCACCACCAATAGACTTCTATAATCCATGGCCAAATCATGAAAGAGTAGCAAATGGTTAATTACTTGCTTTATTATTAATGTTGCAGTTTTGCTACTAGATAAGAGGAGAGGCACTTGTGGACTTTTCTGTCTCATGTGTCAAAATAACTAGTCTGGCTTAGGGTACTGTCCTAGGTGGCTGGAAATACCATTTATTACAGCAAAATATCTTGGCCCTGCCCTTCTCAAGAGGCTTCCAATATATTAGATGAGTAACTAGCTACTCCTAGCCAACTCAAGATGAAAGAGAATGAAATCTTATGAGATTTGAAATTTCTCAGGTCTTACAAGATTTTAAACTAGACTTTGGGCATGATTTAGTAAAGCATATTTAAGGACTCATCAGTCACATCACATCCAGTTGGCCTTACCTACTTGAGGTATCCATTAAGGGACATTAAGGGCCAAAGAAGGAATTGGAGACATGGAGCTGGCAGATGGATGACCACCATTCAGCAGATTTGGGCAACTGTTCTTCACATCAATGAAGGAAGGCTTAAACTTGAGCTGAACCGCTGTGGAGCAAGAAGTACCATGGGCACCAGGACATTTCCTTGAACAAATATGATTGTGAAATTATAAACTTTTCATCCCACACACCCACCATATCTACAAATCAAATAAAGTGGTGTGGCCCAGTTAAACTCCAAGACTAGGATCTGCCTCTCTATTGCCAATCACAGTGGGAGAAATCTCTCACCTCTTACCCACATATATGACTACAGGTATTTGCATAAGTATTTTTATAGATTAAGGACATTACTACATGTGGCTTTTAAACCACAATTACACCAGGAAAGAAGTGACTTTAGTGATATTTATCAAATGACAATGCCTCCAACCTATAGCTGCTCTATTCCCTGGGCCTGTCCCTTTTCATTGACAGGGGAAACCTGTCAATGACCTGGCAATCATGCAAATTTCCAGGTGTGAAACATCACTCCCAGGGCAGTTGCATGATTGCCAGTCACATGGTGTCAGTGTCCTAACCTCCCCCTGCCTCCGCTCCTTATTCTCAAACATTTTGACTACTTTTTTCTGTTTCTTTTGGGGGTTTTTTCTAACTTCAGTTGCAGTAGCAGAACTGTGAAATTTTTCAATAAAAGGGAGGATTCAAAAAATAACTTAAAGGCTTACTGGGTGGGGTATAAGGCAGGGACATGGGGTTAAGGAAGAGTCAGGAAGAGAGCATGATGGAGACAGCAGCCCCAGATGCATGACTGAGAAGAGGTGCAGTGATAGCTTCCCAATAAACAGTATGTCCCCCCCTTTTTTCTTTCTTTTTTTACTGTGACTGCTATGAGAATAGGGTTTGTGTGGTAAAGCCCTAAAATTGACCTTTTTGGTGGGAAAAGAATTCTGTATAGCCCAAAATCCAGCAAGAAACAGCCCCAGGGGGAAAGTCAGTTTAATCTCTTTTATTTTCCAGGACCAAAATAACAATTTAGGAGCCATCAAAAGAAATGCAATAGAAAGAACATTTGGAAGAACATTTGGAGGGAGCTGTTTGACAAGGAAACCAATTGCCTTGAAACCATCCCTTCCTGGAGGTCTTCAAGTAGAGACTAGACCACCATCTGTTGCACATGGCCTAGCTCTGGATTTCCTGCTTCCAGCAGATTGAACTAGTGGTATAATTGAGCTCTATCTTCAGACAGAGGTGGCTTTTGCTGCTGCCCTCCCACTGCTGCTATATGTCACTCATGAAAGTGACTTACACTAGTATAGATGTGACCAGGGCATAATGAAAGAGGATGGGGAAAATACTGATTTTAAAATATATATTAGATAGACACAGATACAGGTATTTTTGGACTTTCCTTGGAGTGTCACTATAGGAGGTGTCATGATGATGGACTGCACTTCATAATTTAACACAAGACCACTGGTAATCTGAGTTGTACTAGATGATAATGTAACTGGATTATACTAGATTCGCTAACATCTTCCTTATTTCCAAGCATGCACACTATTGAGTTGGTGCTTTAGGGCAGGTACTTAAACATTGCCCTAAAAGAGAGATAAAATATATGATTTAAAACAGGGATAGGCAACCTAAGGCCTTTGGACCAGCCCTAGGCCGGTCCTGCTGCCGCCGCAGCCGCTACTGCCTGCCATAATGATATTGATTATTGTTGTTATTACTTGTTCTTGGGGTTTTCTTGGCAAAATCTCCACAGGGGTTTTGCCATGGCTTTTCTGGGGCTGAGAGAGTGTGCATGCATATTTTTTTTAATTTTTTAATTTTTAAAATATTTATTTATTTATTTATTTATTTATTGTGCTTCGTCCCCCCAATTGTTTGAGGGACAGAAACCCGGCCTCCGGCTCAAAAAGATTGCCTACCCCTGATTTAAATGGACAAAATAAAATACTAATTTAGTTTAAATATTTTTTTAAAAAATTATGCTAGCTTATGTGTATTGATGCAAATTTGGAATTATTACTTTAATTCAAATGAAAATATAATACCTCTCATTAGACTGTGACCAAAGTCCAGTTTACCTACTCATTATGCTCAGCAGGTGCTGCTAATGTAGAGGGACAATTTCATTGTCTCCATTCTGCTTTTTATGGTATCTTTAAACTGGAGTTGGCTCAGGAGGACTTTTCAAGCAAACACCTTTGGGTAGAAATATTTTTATGTCCTGTTTCTGAATTGGAATAAATGAATGCCAGGATTCTCCATGAGCACTGACACAGAGGAAAATTTTGTTGGATACACTATGGTTGGGGGATGCAGTTTGATGCCACTTCAACTCTCATGGCTCAATACTATGGAATTCTGGGATTTGTAGAGATATTTAGTTTTCCCTGTCAGAGTTCTGGTGCCACGACAAACTGCAGAGCCATGCCCTGACAAACTACAGAGCCAGTTAAAGTGGCGTCAAACTGCATTATTTCTGCAGTGAAGATGCAGCCCATTTTGCTCTTCCTTGCTGTGGATGAACCAGGCCAATGCAGAAGAGGAGGAGTACCTAAATAAAAATATTTGCTTTGGGAAGGGAGGGAAAGCTTGATGAGGTTTCTTCTGTTGATTATTTGGCTGCATTTTTCAACCATGAATAGAATGTGGCTGAGATATGCACAACTAAATCCAATGTTAATCTTTCTTTAGGTAGACTTGTTGACATGAATAGTTCCTGTTAGATATAATTAACTGATTGTTTTGGGTTTACTCTGGGTAGCACTAACATTTGATATTTTTGGCCTATTGCTTTAAAAGAAAGACTCTCCATTCTTCCTCTTTTTCCATGGATTTTTCATTTTCCTGAAATTAATATCCAGAGACCGAGCAGTGATGTGGAAGGGGGGGAAAGGAGAGAGATGTAATGAAACAGCCATCACATTATCTTCTTGTGACTGCAGAAAAAGAAACTTATCCTGGGTATCAGCCCGTCAATAGACGACAGCCTTCTATTCGGCATAACATGGCAGGTCTCAGCATGTATAACTATGATTTCTGCTAACTGGTCACAGCCTCCTATTTTCACACCTTTTTTGCACTAAATGATTAGAACTGATCACTGTCCCTAGGATGTCGTTATTTAAAATACTAATAAGGCAGGCTGCAATGGAAAAGAATAGCAAAACAACATTTTCCTCTTTTTTTCCACCCCACTCCTATTGTTTGCATTTCAGTAAACTCCTGCAAATGTATCCTATTAGAGTAATATTTTTTTTACTGAAAAGAAAAAAAAACAATTAAATATATGGAAAATGTCTTAACTGCTGAGGTATCATCTCTGCCAGCAGTGTAGGCAGTGTGTTTCTGGTATGAACAATTGCAAGTGTCCCAGAATAATTACCTGAACAGATGATCTCTCTCGCTCTCTCTTTCTCTGTTTTTCTCTAAAGTGACATAGATTGCTCATCCAAACTGGTAAAAAGCTGTTTGCAAAAGATAACGACAAGGAGCAAGCGAGACACCAAGCCTTGCTAATAAATAGTTCTCAGAAATATCAGCTCTCAGTTTACTACTTGTACACAATGGGCCAGTCGAAACTTGTAGGCTGATCCAATTTGCCACAGCTCTTGTTTTCAGTCTTTGTGAAGCTGCATCCTGAGCCCAGCAGGAGCTACTTGCTTCTCTCCCCTGAGTCAATCAGTGGGGGTTTTGTTTCCTGCTGGTCAGAAAATATCAGGTGGCTTTCAGAGTCTAATTATCAATGAAAAATTAAATTCGGGACAAGAACCTGGTCAGGAGTTGCCGCCACTGCTACCGCCACCTCTCTTTTTATGTACGCAGTTGAAAGTCCTGCACTATTTTGTTACCAAAATGTATTTGAAACATGTCTAGGGAAGGAAGAAAAGGAGATATAAACCTGACGATCCAAAGGGATAATTGATTTTTACACCCTGCAATTTTCCTCTTCTGCTTTTATTGGCAGAGAGAGAGGCACACTTCTAATTACCAAGGACTACCTCAAAATTAGCAAATGATCAGGGAGTTTCTAATTAAGAATTGTTAAGCCAAGCTTAGCTCAACATTGTTCTATAATTTACCAGCCCTAGGGAGTCTTATTTCCCAACATACATGGTTTGTTTAAAAAGGGGAAAAAAGATCTCATCTCAGTGCTCATATTGTAAGAAAGAAGGGGGAAAGCTAAAATGTGTTCCACTAGCACCTGGTGATCCAAATGGGAAAACAGAATGAAATGGGCATTGGCTAATTCTAGTTTGCAACTAAAGGTGAGATAGAAAGATATAAGGTCAAATGCCCACTTCCTGTAATGGTAAATGTAAGTGTTTAGAGCTGCCACTGGCTGTATTTGAAACAGGGCCAAAAAGGGAGAGAGATTTCGGGGGGTTGCAGACTGCCAGAAATAGTGCAAATTGAGTCCACTTTTAGGGTTAGGGCTAGTGCTAGGGAATCATGGGAACTGTATTTTATTGTGCCACCAGAGCTCTCTGTCTCAAAAAAAACAATTCCCATGATTCCCTAGCAGTAACCCTAACCCTAAAAGTGGACTCAATTTGCACTATTTCTGGCAGTCTGCAACCCCCTTTCATCATGCTTGGGACAGAGTTTGGAGGGAGACCTGTAACAGTACATTTGGGGGTTTAAGGTCATAAAATACTATTATTATTTTTAAAAGAGAGTAATGTTTAAAGTACTGAATTTTATTTTATTGTTTTTTTTATTTATTTGTGTGTAGTAACATTTACTCGTTACTCTTAAAATAGTACTTTGCACTGGTGGGTCATTTCAGGAAATTGTTGACAATTTTGGTGTTTGTAAATCCTTTTTTAAAATTAAGTTATTGTATTATTAATGTTACTTGTCAAACAATGCATAACAATTAACATTAAGGATTTATGTTTTAAAGTTACTGTTTAAATATGTTTCTTTTAAGCAACTTATGGCAACCCCATGAATTCCTTAGGCAAGGAAAACTTAGAGGTGGTTTTTGCCAGTTCCTTCCTCAGAGATATAGCCTACAGCACCTTTTATTTGTCAGTTGTCACCCATCCAGGATCTGGTGTCTTTAGAGTATTTTTAAAAAATAGGCAGTGATCTTCCTCAAATTGTTTTTGTTGTTTTTCTTACCCACCTCTCCCCATAGATCAGGTTGGGGAACAACAGATCAACAAACAAAATATAACATTTGTCAAAACCATAAAATCAATTAAAAACACATAAATCAGTTAGAAGACATGAGATCAATTTTTTAAAAAAACAAATAAGAACAGCACATATCAAAACAATCAGTCCATTAAAATTCACAATGTAAAATTTAAATAATTCTTTGAGCAATCTCTTCTAATCATTATGACATCTTATTGTCTATTTGTACCGCACTCTTCTTCCAAAACACTTAGGCCAACAACCATCAGTCCTTAAAACTGGCACATTCCTAAGGATGACAACTTCAGTGATAGCAACAGTAATGCCAGAGTTCAAAGGGTTGTTCCTTTTTCTGCCCTATATTTCCTCTAAGAAAGCATCATGCTCTTGTTCTTAGGTCATCTGATGCTCAAGTACTGCCAAAGTCAACTTTGCCTTTTTAGCTTCAGATATAGGATGACATGACGTGCTCTTAGATCTTGCTCTGTTCATCTCAAGCACCACAATTGCAAGTGTATATGCCAGCTGTGATGTTTAATGTACTGGTGTAAAAAAAAAAAGCACTGACAGGGAAGAACTGCAATGTATGTATGCAGCAGTCTTGCAAGAAATTGAAGATTTCAATATAGGGACTTGTATTGCGGCCTCGTCAATATGGTCCTTTCTCCCATGGTAAGTGATGGATGAGAATAGTTTATTCAGCCAGAATGAAGAGTTCAGCTTGAAGAGATGGCAAGAAAGGGGTTACCTGGGCTATCCTATGGACTTGCTATGCACTTATCAGAGGCATTTGGTGGGCCATTGTGCAATGCATAATGCAGGGCTTTGACAGACCAAATATCCAGCAAGAGTCATCTTGTACTTTCTCATGATTTCTCATGGAGTGTCCAGGAAAGCCACCAAGAGTGCTGATAGCAGCTTCGTGTGAGGGTTGAAGGCAAACAAAAGTATTATACTAATGCAAAGCAAGAAAAAAAGGTCCGTATTACTAATCCAAAGGTCTAGCCAGAGAATGGTCAAGCAGTCCAAAGGTCTAGGATTCCAGAAAGGCAGAGTGACAAGGCAGTCCAAAGATCAATGGTTCCAGCAGTTCAAGATAAGTCAGCAGTCTGAGAGTCAAGGTTTCAAGCCAAGGAACAAGGAGAGACAGAGGCTTTCGCTAGGAACCTCAGACCTTCTGCACCTGTTTAAATGACCAAGCTGCAGGAGTTCAGCAGAGGCTGATTGCTCTGGCATTTTTCATAAAGTCTCCTCAAATGCTGAAGGCCCTCCCTTTCTGCTTGATGCTGGCTGAAGGTAGGTATTGTCCCTTGATCCTCCTGCATGTCTGAAGGTTCTGCAGCCAGGAGGCTTGGCTGGAGCTGGCAAAGCAGACGTAGGGCCAGCCTGAGGCTCCACAGCTGCAGGCTCAGATCTCAGAAGAGATTCTGGCTCGTTCTCTGAGTCCTCTTCCAGGCAGGGCATGACATGGAGTGGGGTTTATTACTAACACTTCATGTAGAGGTTACCATTAAAGATGGCTAAGAAAGAGTACTAGTGCCTTTGCAAGCTATGATTATGAGCTGTGAGAAGGTAATATAAAACCATACCATTTTTGCAATGCCACTACTACCTCAGTAAAAAAAACCTCAGCAATAGGCCCATTAGAGAACAAGGGAATGGAAATGGGTAATGGTCTTATGCATCCCATATGTAGCCCACCCCTACTCTACATCCTCCCTTGCATCAGATATGTTGAATAGGATTCACTTTGGTCAAAGCCCATCCTGAATGGATTAGCAAACAATAGCGTAGCTAATTTTGGACTCTGAGCTTACTGGACTCATGGTGGCAGGTAGAGTTCTTGAGATACTGATGTGTGTTACTTCAGAATATAGAAATTCAGTCTTGCTACATTTTAGGGTCCTTTTGATCATTCTCTTGGGGACTAATCTACTCTGCCTCCTTCCTCCATACCCTCCCTTGATGATGCCACTGCCATCAAATGGGGCATACACTAAATAAACATATGCACCTCAGAAGAAAAGGAATATTGGAAACAATTGGTTTATTTTGTATGTATTTTCTTCCTCCTCCTGCTGCTGTTGCTTCTAAACATAACTAGAGCACCCTAAGGTAACTTTATGTGCTATTTAGGGTTGCATTGAGTGATTTATATCATAAATTATTAAATGACTTAATGGACAATGCATTAGAAAGAAAACAGGCAAATTACAGAATAATTTAACTGTTGCAAAGAAGCGGAGCAACACGCAGGACGTAAAACACTCTATTTTGACACAGAATGCCCGAAGCTAAAGCAATTAAGGCTGCAAAATATTGCCGGCTGACATGATGTGTATGTAGATTTGTCATTCATTGGCAAGACTTGGTAACAATCTCAGGTTATGTGTACAATAAAACAATCTGTGCAGTAGAAAATGCTTTTTGCTGGGAGTGCTCTAAAGATGGGGGTTATGTATCATTTAGGCACATCACCATTTTACAGATAGTGTTTGTTGATGACAAAAGAGACTTCATCAAGGCAAACATCTCAAAGCTGGTCCCTTTAGACACTGCTTGCTGTTGTTTTGTGCTCTCAAGATCATAAACTAAATATTCTTCTATTCCTAACAGTTGCATTTAGTGAGCAAGCCCCAACTATCCAACTTAAAATTTTAAAAACTGACAAGCATCCTGTGTTTCACCCACAAGAGTAAGGCAGGGCTGGCAAATCTGACCTACAAAACAACTTCGATATAGCTGCTAGTGCACTTACCATGACTTTGTGGTTGTTCTACCAAACCAAATACTATAGCTATTTGGGGTTATTTGTTGCTGGACCACAAATACCTATCTCAAGTGCTGTGGTCCCAGTTATGACCATCATCTACTGCTAATAAACAAAGCATATGTTGCTTTGAGGAACCTATGGGCATTCAGGGCAAGATCTATACAGCCTTGGAAAGGAATTAATCTCTAGTTTGGTTTAAAAAAAACAGCATTACTATCTGTTTCATGTTAGAAGAGAGGGCAGATAATATTTTATTTAGACTCAGAGGTAAGGGGGAAAGATTGATAAATGATTGCTGTGGTAACCAGGCCATGGTCAGGCTATGGTACAATAGGCCATTTGAAGGTACAACAATTGGTAATTCTAATGGCTGTATGCTCAGAGTTATAAGCTCCTAAAAGTAAAGGTAAAGGTAGTCCCTTGACATGAATTTCTAGTTGTAACTGACTGTAGGGGGCAGTGCTCATCTCCAGTACTAAGCCAAAGAGCCAGTGTTGTCTGTAGAAGACTCCGGTGGTCATGTGGCCAGCATGACTGCACCAAACACTGTTACTTTCCCACTGAAGTGGTACCTACTTATCTACTTGCATTTGCATGCTTTCTATTTTTGATTTTTTTTAATTTTTCAAAATTTATAAAATTTACAAAGGACTTAAACAATACATAAAAGACAAACAAACCTACAATAGACATCTCACCACCCACCCACTCAGACTTATCAACTCACAAACTTAAACAAACTCCACAAACACTACAAACCAACTTATTATGTTACCATACCTACTCTACTTCCTGAACCTCTTGAGTTTTCTCTCTACTGCCTTTTTATTGTGTGCTTACTCTTATCCAGATATATCTTACATCATGCTCAACTAAATAATATCTTTTTATAACAGACGTAATCCCCATATTATCTTTTTTAACCCCTTCCTTCATTGTGTTTTATCTTTATTCATTTTACCATACTGATCATTCTACTAAAGCAGGTGTAGGCAACCTAAGGCCCTTATTTTCCAATTCTTGATTTTCTACTATATTTAACAAATACATTTTGGGGTCTGTGTGACCTTTTATATTAAAAATCTTTTTCATTTCCCTATGGATCATTTTCCAATAATTTTTTGCTGTTTCACAATCCCACCAACTGTGAAGGTTCCTACCTCTTTTTTGAATTTCCAGCATGTGTTTTTAGGGTTTTTTGATAATATAAATGGTGTTAAGCACCATCTATATTATGTTTTATATAGATTTTCTTTTATGTCAAAATTTAGGGTGTATTTGATTCTTCCCCCACTATACTTTGGCCCTAAGCAGACGACTAATAAAGTCGTCTTCTGGGCAGAGAAGAGGAGGGGCAGCCGCACAAACGGCGCCCCTTCCTCTCTCCGAGGTCGCCCCCAGATGCGCCGGCCGTCCACACGACTGGCGCATTGGGGATGACCTCACGGTGCAGCGCCCACATGCGCTGCGCCGTTTGAGTCAGAGAAAGTGCGCCCGCCGCTTTTGCGGTGCACTTTCTCTGACATCTAAAAGGAGCGCCAATTTGGTGCTCCTTTTAGGGTCGCCGGCGGTGCACCTGGATGCGGAGGCTACAGCCCCGCGGCGCTCCATTCGGCGGCGGCTCCAGGGCCTCCGTCTGCTGAGGCCCTTTGTTTCAGGTCTTTTGCCCATTTTAAGATAAATTCCTTGACTGTTTCTTCTTCCATTTCACATTTGGTTATTAATTTATATATTTTTGATATTTGCTTTTTAGTATCTTCTTTTATCATTTTTTCCAAATTTTGATCTGCAGGACCTATTCCATTCAATTTCATATCCATCTGGAATCTCTCTTTTAATTGGCGATAAGCAAACCAATTATTGTTATATCCTTTGGTCAGCAATTCCTCTTGCATTTTCATTATTCTTTTGTCTTGTTGAGGGTTTGTTATTCCAGCATATGATACCCATCTATTTTTGTTTATCTCTTCTCACCTAAAAAGGGCCTCATTTGTCGAGACCCACAATGGAATTTTAGTACACCATTTTGCTCTGTATTTTAGCCATATGCATAAAAAAGGGTGTTTCTTATAAAATGGCTATTGAAGTTTCTATCTACTTTGATTTTTTCATAAAATAAATATCCATGAAGTCCATATCTCAAATCAAAACTTTGCAACATTAAAGTTCTTCTTTAATGTCCATAAGCCAATTTAATGTACAAGGATAAAAGTACTATTTTAGATTTGGGAGTGCAAGTCCACCTCTCTCTACAGTATCATGCAATATTTTCATCTTTACTCTTGGCTTTTTGCTCTTCCATATAATGGAAGCAATGTCTCTATGCCAACTAGTGAAAAGTACATCATTTGTAATAATTGGTAAGTTCCGAAAAAGATACAACATTTTTAGTAAGACTGACATTTTTATTGTCAAAATCCTCCCCAACCATGTTATATTTAATTTGTTCCATCTCTCTAAGTCTTTTTTGATCTCTTGCCAGTTTTATCATAATTACTTTAAATAAATCTGAATTTTTGGTTGATAATGTAACTCCTAAATACGTTACAGTTTTTTAAACTTGAAACTCTGATTTTTCTTTCAATTCCTTTACTTCTTTATCTGTTAGATTCATTGTCAACATTGTTGTTTTATTTTTTATATGATATCCTGCTACTTCCCCATAGCTTTTAAATTTCTTTAATAACTGTTCCATACTTTCAATTGCATTCGCCATTCTTAACACCAGGTCATCTGCATATGCTCTCAAATACTGAATTTTTCACTCCAGTTCCTTCAATTAATATGTTTTCTCTAATATTCTTTAGCAGAACTTCCAATGTTATCAAGAAAAGTAATGAAGACAGAGGGGAATTATGTCTTACCCCTTTGAAAATTTTGCATGATTTTGTTTTTTCTCCATTTATAATGATCTTAGCTTCCTGATTTCTATATATCATTTCAATCATTTCAAAAGAACTACAATTTAAGAAAATTGTCCTCTGTGTCCATTCTTCTCATTACCTCAAACATGAACTCCCAATTACTATTGTCAAAAACCTCGTCCACATCAATGAATATCAAAGCCAATTTTCTATCTATATTTTTCCATGTAATTGTATTAAATTGAATATATTTCTAATATTAACTTGAATCATTCTGTTTGGGAGAAAGCCACTTTGGGCATCATATATCCAATTTATCAAAAAAAAAATCAGTCTGTCCAACAATATTGATACTAACCATTTATAATCTGAATTAAGTAAAGAAATAGGTCTAATTTTTTTTTTTTTTGATCTGTCAAATCTTTATTTTCTTTTGGAATTAGTATTATGCTTGAGTCCATGTTTGAGGTATATGACCTGTTATTATTTCATTCATTGTGTTCAATAATGGTACTCTTATTCATTTCTCAAATCTTTTGTAATATTTATTTCCAAACTAGTGTAGCCCAGGAGATCTCACTGTTTTGTTTTTTTAAAATCACCTCTGATAATTCTTCTATTGTTATTAATTTATGGAGGTTTTTTTCTGTGTTTCCATCAATTTCTCAATACTTTGTTGTCTAGGTATTTTCTAATTTTGTCTTTTTTGCCTCCCGAGTCCTTAAATAAGTCCGTGTAATATCTTGAAAATACTTATTTTATTTGATTCTGATTTGACATTGTTTTTTTGCCTTCTCTAATTTTTCTGATTGTACATTTTTCCATTTCTTTTTTCAATTTATAGGCTAATAATTTCCCCAGCTTGTTTGTCAATTCAAAATACTTTTGTTTGGTGTATTTCAATTTTTTCTCTATTTCTTCAACTGTTAGGATTGATATTTGCTTTTATATGTATTTAATTTCTTGTGTCACTTTTGTATAAATAATGTTTTCACTATACTTTCTCTTTTCTCAGATTCCCTATTTAAGGTGGTCAGCTTTTCAATTCTTTTTTTCTTTATTTCAGATTTTTTATTATTATTAATAACCCTCTTATTACCACCTTTGAGGCATCCCAAACTGTTTGGATGGGAACTTCTTTATTAAAATTGTCTTAAAATAATTTTCTATATTTTCTTTGATTTCTGCTACATTTATTTTGTCTTTTAAGATGTAGTCATATGCCAATTTATTCTTTTTTGCACCTGTTCAAAAATATTACCACTGGATTATGATCCAACCAAATTTTGGGGAGTGTTTTCATCTTGTCAGTTTTTGCAATGAAGAGGTGGAAATCATAAATATATCTAGCCTGGACCAAGATTTGTGTCTATGGGGGTGGGGAGTATATTCTTTACTATCATTATATTTGGCTCTCAAGGCATCTCTCACTACCATCAGGTCCATCAATTCAAAAAATTCTTTGGGTAACTTTCCCTAATTTTTTTTTTAAAAAATATTTTCTGATAATCTGTCTATATTGGGATTGATCACCACATTCCATTCCCCCATCATAATTATAGACTCAGCTTCTAATGATTTCAATTTTGCCAACAAATTTATTATCCCTTTATTATCTAGTGGGCCATGAATCCCGACTAACAGTGTTTTCTGTTTTTCATATATTAATTCAATTACAATATAATGTCCTTCTTCATCATTTAGAATTTCCGTTACTTCATATTTCAAATTGACATAAATCACCTCTCCTTTTTTTAAAAAAACTTGAAGCTGAAATAAATTCTTGGTCCAGTTTCGTACATCTTAAATGTTTAGAATTCTTTTTATCCCAGTTTCTTGAAGGAAAAGGATGTCAAATTTTAGTTTTTGTAAATAATGGATTTTTTTTTTCTGTGGTGTGTTCATACCCTGTACATTCCAGGTTAACAATTTTAACAGGTCACACATCCCCAATCTATATTTGTGTAAATTAAGTGTAAAAAAAACCTAAGTGTGAATTACTATGTATTCCTCAGAGAAATATCACTGCTATACTCAAGTCTATATACTTAGTGTTCCTCTATATCTTCTTCTTCATCTTCTTCATCTTCTCTTGTGTCCTCTCTCCTTTTTTTTCTTCCTTTTCCAAGATTTCTTCTTGGATTGAAAATTCTTCTTGTAACATCACTGTTTCTTGTTCATGTTCTTCAAGTTCCACTAATTATTCTTCATCTTCTCCTTGTTTTTTGTTTTTTTCTTTGTTGACTGCTCTATTGTCTTCTTTTTCTTCTGTTCTTTTGTCCTCTTCCATATTCTCTTTCACTATTGTGTTTTTCCTTTTCATGTACTGCTTCCAAAAATTTCTGGCTTCTTCCAATGTGTTAATCTTGATTCTTTTTTATTCCATCAAAAAGTGAATCCTTCCAGAAGCCCCCATCAATATGAAATGCGATCCTTTCTTAGTTGTGATGCCAGACATGTATATTTCTTCCATTTCCTCAAGATCCTCACAGAGATATCTTTAAATACTTTCAGCCATTGGCCTTCAAAGTCAAACAACTTTTCATTATGTTGGTTTAGGAAGAGATCCCATCTCTGTCTTCTTACAAAATAAAGGACTACATCCTGGGGGAAGCTTTTTTTGTTTAGCTATTTGGAAGTTCAGGTAGAATAGGGTATCAGTTTCATGTTTGAAACTCCCCTCATCCTTATCCAGAAATCTCACTATTTTTGGAATTAATTTTTTGAATAAGTTTTCTT
>CM034706.1:168563481-168590432 GCA_020142125.1 Phrynosoma platyrhinos | reverse complement strand
TGTACAGATGTGAGAGCTGGACAGTGAAAAAAGCTGATAGAAAGAAAACCAACTCTTCTGAGATGTGTTGCTGGAGAAGAGTGCTAAGGATACCATAGATGACAAAGAGGACAAGCAAAAGGGTTCCAGGACAGGTCAAGCCTGAACTATCCCTGGAAGTCAGGATGCCTAAACTGAGGTTGCTGTACTCTGGCTACATCATGAATAAATCATTAGAAAAGGCAATGATGCTAGGAAAGGTGGAAGACAGTAGAAAGAGGGGAAGGTCACATGCCAGATGGTTAGAGTCAATCAGGAAAGACACAAGCCTGGGCCTGCAGGATCTGAGCAGAAAGACTGAGGACAGGGAATCTTGGAGAGGTCTCATTCACAGGATTGCAATAGATCAAAGTTGACTCAAGGGCAGTTAACAACAAACAATAATATATTTTTCCATTCTACACTTTTTCTTGATACCTTTTGTGTGCTTAAATATATATCAGCATAAGAAAGAAGAAGAGAACATTTTTAGGTTTAATTATTTGAATTAAGCATAATTTGATTATGGATTAGGTTTTCCAGTGATGGGTTCTACTTGAACACACCTTATTAATTTGTATTCCTTCTTGTGGACAATTGCATTCCTTCCTAATCATAAATCTTGTAGTTTCTACACAGAGGTTGTGTTTTCTTGAACTAGATTTTTTTGCTCTTGAGCAGCTTTGAATAAAAAAAAAAAGTTCTTAGATTTTGCTTGTGTGAAACAAACACGTTTTGTTCCTGATATAAACTGTCTCCTGTAGAAATGAAAATGTTGATCACCTCTAGACTCCCATATGCTGACTGGGAAATTCTGTGAGCTTTTGTTTCTTTTTAAAAAAAAAATAATTATGGGGTACAGACATTTGGATTGTTTATCTTTTTCTTCCATTTTTAACTGACCTAGCTTTTCCCTCTCACTTTGCCATGACCTTATATATTGGAGCCTGGATCAATATACCTCAACTTTTACCCGAGTCTTCCAAAAGCCACCTCTTTGAGTAAACTGAATAGATGTCTCTTATCCTCAATTTTTAGGTTCCGTTGCTATATACACAGAAATGTAGCTGGTTTTAATGTTTGAGTGGGACAGGCTAATGAAAGATTAGAGGTGAGCATGGGCTTCTCATAAAGGCCAAATGTAGCTTATTTTGCATGATGACAATTTTGTATATAAATGCCAGTTAATCTGATGCTTCAGTTGAAGTTGTCCCACATTGAAAATTATTAAATTTTCCTACTATATTTCAACAGATAAACCTTTTTTTCCCCTCTAAATTCGTGTATTGAAACCTCATTTCATTGACCTGATTCCATGTTTATCCACTATGATTTAAACACATCTTTCATATAGAGAATGCACCTGTGAATAGCCTCAGGTCATCTCTAGTTATTCTGTCTCACTCACTGAGGCAAATAGAGAACCTCATTTTCAACAAGTGAAGTGCTATCACACATTTCTTGTATGGTCTAGTTTACCCTGTATGGTCCAAACATATTTTCTCCCAATCTAAATAACAGAACAGCTCTTTCAGGAATGAAGATGTTGGCTACCTCTGGGCTACATCATGCCATTTGAGGGATTTGGGGAGCTGTTGTCCAAAAAAGGAATATTACTTTGAGCAAAATTGAGTAATATGCAAACAGCCTGTGCTGGATGGTACTAAGGACAAACCTGATACAGCTTAAGTACTTTTTGTCTCCAAGAGTGGCAACACAATATTCCTGGAAAGTTCACAAGCAGTAGACAAGATTAAGATGTTACCCATGTTCCAATGCACCAACATCTGCTCTCAGAGTGCTGGTCTTTCAGGAGCCATAGCATGAGACACTGGACAGACACTAATCATTCTGGTTGTTGCTCAGAAAAAGTGTAAGCCATCAGTGACTTCAACCCAATTTTCGTAGTACTCCCAGGTTGGAAGAAGTCAACAACCTGTCTGAGTGTGAGGCTTTCATCACATTACAGGCTGAGGTTCTAGAAGTATCTACATGAAACAACAATGCTGAGCTCTTGAGTCCCACTTCCTAGTTCTAAGTCCACAACTGCAGGCTACAGAAGGAGGCCCTTCAGGCCTTTTTGTTGCCCAAAGACAGGTGGGGGACTGGGTGGTCCCCACCAACTGTGTCAGCTTCTCTTTAAATGTTGAGGGAATTTTCTTACCTCAAAGACGCTTGTAAGAGATTGCATAATTTTAGGATCATTTCCACCTATACATATCAGTATTCACTGAGGAGGGCTCCAAGTCTGGGTGAACTAAGAAGGTTTTATTTAGGAATATGCAAGAGTGCAATCAAATACACGATAGTAATTCAAACAGACACACCAACAGAACTAACCGAAGTAGAGGTATGGAAACTGGCTAGCAGAATTACAGGGTTGTAAAGATGGCAATTACATGTGTGGCAGAGTAGACTCTGGAAAGCAGGAAGTGCCTCAGACAAGCTCTGAGAGAAACACGGTGAGTAGTCAGATCTCTCATCAGTGTCTCAAGGGGACTAAGGGGGGTTGCAGACTGCCAGAAATAGTGTGAATTCAGTCCACTTTTAGGGTTAGGGTTAGTGCTAGGGAATCATGGGAACTGTTATTTTCCTGAGACATTGAGCCTTCTCTGTCAGACAACTCTGGTGCCACAATAAAATACAGTTCCCATGGTTCCCTAACTCTAACCCTAACCCTAAAAGTGGACTGAATTCACACTATTTCTGGCAGTCTGCAACCCCCCTAAGGGCCTTTGCAGACTGCTAGAAATAGTACAAATTGAGTCCACTTAAAGGGTTAGGGTTAGGGAATCATAGGAACTGTATTTTACTGTGGCACCAGAGCTCTCTGACAGAGAAGGCTCAATGTCTCAGAAAAAAAATTCCCATGATTCCCTAGCACTAACCCTAACCCTTAAAGTGGACTCAATTTGCACTATTTCTGGCAGTCTGCAAAGGTCCTATGTTTTGGGACTGATATTTGTACATGAGATCCTAACCTCAAGGGGTAATAGCTGCCATCTTGCACTATAACAAAAACCTGATGGTCTTCCCAGGAACTAGCAATGGGATTCTGGAACAGTTGATGGCTTTACCTTCAGAGGTACAAAAACAGTGATTGGATTAGGATAACCCCAGAGTGGATGGGTAGAGAAGTTGGCTGGGAACATGGCAGGATGTAGGTAGGAAGCTCTGGCTTTCTGCCTTTGGTGCTATGATATCTGCTTTGTCTCATGGTGTAAGAAGATATGCAGAGGGGCTGAGAGGAGGAAGTAGTAATCAGTATACCCATTCAGCTTTTATCTAAGTATTACCTGGGTCCTTCCACATGTCTTCAGGTTTCCATGTTCTTCCTGTGGAAAATTCACCTGGTGTTCCAAATGTCATTGTGACCTCTTAAGAATATGCCTGGCCCCAAATATGAAAATATGGAGGCCCCAAATATGGCATGGAAGTGCAGGGTGTATAAGATTCTGCTCATTATTTAATCATGAATGTGTGTAGTGAATTGTTATTATTGTCCCTTTGGGGTTCTAAATCATTCAGAGGACAGCCCCCTCTTTAGAACTTTATACCCAGCACATGAACAGAAGGCAAGTGGTGATGGAATAACGGTAATGGAATATTTATTTATTTATTGTATTTACATGCATACCTTTCTCCCAATATAGTGACTCAAGGCAACTAACAGCAAATTTAAAACAATACAAATTAAAACCGATACAAAATCATTTTAAAAGTATAAATATAACATTTTACAAATACTTAAACAAGTTAAAACCAAAAATTAAAATAATACAATACATTAAAATACATTAAAAACCTGTCTCACCCAGCATTTTAAATCCCAACCCTCATCACTTTGAAAAAAATCTGATGGCACAAAAACATGTTTAGCTGTCACTGAAAGGAGATCAGGGATGCAGCCATCCTGGCCTCTCTTGAGAGGAGTTCCAAAGTTTGGGAGCAGCCACTGAAAAGGCCCTCTCCCTTGTTCCCACCAAATGAGGTAGCAGGCCAGAGAGAAAGGTCTCTCCTAATGATCTTAGAGCTTTAATGGACTCATAAATAGAGAGACAGCCCTTCAGCGCACTAGTGGTTATAGCCCTGCTTTCTTCCTCCACATGATTATGATAATGTCGTGAATTCCTGAAGAAGACCAGTGTGCTACTTCTGAGCATAGCACCTGAGATGGTTAGCAAACAGCCTTTGGTAGACCTCACCTCCATGAACATGTTGATTAATTTTAAAGACCTCTGAACTAGAAGCCACCATTCAACATTTTATGTACTAGTGGATTCCATACATTTATTATGCCTTTTGTGAAGTACTTTATTTCATTTAGTCTTCAGCCTGCTCAAGTACTTATCTGAATGACACCAAGCTCTGCTATAATCATAGACACATTTCCTCATCATTTATACTCCACTTTTGAATGCTTCCATAGATCTCTGCCACTCACTATTCTCACTCTGGCAAAGCCAATCCTGGATAGATTTTGGAAGCAGAGAGAAGGACACTGGAGTGTTGAAGCTGGCACGGGCTAAAGAAGGTGAGACACCTTTATTCAAGAAAGAGTCCCTCTTTGCTAATGGGCACTGACCTAGAGTGTGTCTTTAGATGCTGGTGTTGGAAATCAGCTGTCTTCCAACACCATACCAGAGTCTTCCAACTGATGGGGCAGGGACTCATCCATCCCTCCCCCAAAGGGGTACAGATCTTCTAGAATGGTCCATAAGTTCCTTAGTGTAGCCTTCAGATTGTCTGTCCTAGGATGCCTCTCACAAGGGCCTGACACCCACCTCACTTAGTAGTAAGCTAAACATGATCACAGCACAACATTTGGTGTAAATACAGCTTTGCTCCAATCGTGAATAAGGCATGGGCTTGTTCCAAGAGTAAAAGTGTTGCATGTGGGAAACAGATTCAGTTCTATTTCTCCTGTTTCCCTCCCATAGTTTTTCTCCTCCCCCCCCCATCCTGCTTTTTTTCATGTGTGGTGGGGAAGCAACATCCAAAGACTAACAACAGAGATATGTGCTGCAGAGGGGGATGAGGGGACAAAGTAATGGTTTTGCTCTGATTTTCAGGTATTTCTTATGCTTATATCTTAAACTGCAACCCTAAACATCAATGTTCTTTCAACGGTACTAATGGGCAGTTAATGTGAGTAGTGTCTGGCTACAAGTGTTTTAAGTCTATGTAACAATAGACAAATAGCTATTCAGATAGTTTTTCATTTGTGAATCTATCCACTTCAGACTGCAAGAGAAGTCACATATGTGTTTCTAACAGTGTATGTGTTTCTCACTGAGTCTAAAAATGTTGCCTTTGGGAAACTATAGCTCCTGGAATCTAAAAGCCAACATGGGCATTCTGCTGGGTAAAGTCCCCAAAGAGTAACTTTTCCAAGGTCTGATTCTTCATATACTGAAAAAAGGAATTGCTCTTTTCCCCTCTTATATAGCCCTGCAGCCCACAATATAAATACAAGCTACTTGCTTTAAAAAAAAAAAGAATGATATGGTGAGGAAGCAAGATACACCTGCTGATCTCTCATTTTCAGTGCAGGATAACCTCTTGCTGCCCAAAGACAATAAAAACAGCAAAGAGACTTCTCAGAATGAAGCCAGAATTCCAGAAAGTGTAATGAAATCAAGAGTGAAAGAAGAATTCTTTTTAAAATCTCTTTCTAAAACAGTAGCTATGCAAAGCTTTGTAACAAAAAGAAATAATCAGGAACACAGGAAACTTGTTTTTGCTGAGTCAGGACATTGATCCATCTAAGCTTAGTATTTCTGACACTGATTGGTAATAAAACTGCTGAGTTATTTCCTAGCCCTTACCTGTTGAGGCACAAGGAATTGAATTTGGGATCTTCTGGATGCAGAGCATGTGTTCTTCCACTGTGTGTGTGTGTGTGTGTGTGTGTGTGTGTGTGTGTGTGTGCGTGCGTGCGCGCGCGCAAGTGCGTGCATGCGCGCTGAGTGCAATGCCTTCAAGTCATTTCCAACTGATGGTTACCCGAATGCAAACCTATCATAGGGTTTTCTTGGTAGGATTTGTTCAGAGCATGTTTGCCATTGCCTTCCCTGAGAGCGTGTGACTTGCCCAAGGTCACCCAAAAGGTTTCATGGCTGAGCTGGGAATCAAACTTTGGTCTCCAGAGTCATAGTCCAACATAAACCACTGATATATGCCACAATGCTGTAATTCTTCCCACTCTGGTAAACTCTCGATTAGGCTGCTGTAATGTACTACATGTGGGGCTGCCTTTGAAGACTATTCAGCCTTCTAAGTTATGTGGTTCCTTCCCTTGGGAAACTAGGTTGGCCCCTCTCTGCTCTCTTTCCACCTACAGAAAAGAATTTTTATTTAACCAGGCTTTGGGCCATTAGCTGGCCATTAGCTGGTTGCTGTAGAAAAGTTTACTTTTTTAAAAAACAAAATCAACATGCTGTGTTTTTTGTTGTTCTTCATCTGTTATGTTTTAAATACTTTAAAACTGTTTTTTAAACCAGAGCTGTTTAATGTGATAGTTTATTTAACTGTTTTAATTATTTCTTACTGTTATTATAGGTTGTCTCTTTTACCCACAATTCCAAAATCTGAAATACTCCTAAATCCAAACCTGTCCAGATAGGTGTCTGATAGGTGTGACATTTTTGCTTTCGGATGGTTCAGTGTACATAAGTTTTGTTTCATGTACAAAATTTAAAATATTGTGCATAAAATAAAATTAAGGCTATATGTGTAAAATGTATATGAAATATAAATGAATTTTGTGTTTAGATCTGGGACTCATCTCCAGGATAACTCATTAATGTATATGCAAATATGCCAAAATCTGAAAAAATCCAAAATCCCAAACACTTCTGGTCTTAAGCATTTTGAATAATAGAGACTCAACCTGTATTGACTTCTGCTATTAGTGTTTAGATCTATCTTTTAAGCCTCCTTGGCTCCTGGGCTGAGAGAAAGATGGGATAAAAAATAAATAAATAAAGTCTATTTACTGTTTGTTGAGAATGTGGCTTGTTAACTGGGCCTGGGCATCAGAAGCATATCACAGCAGAATTTCAACAGCTACACAGGCATACCTGATCTATTTCACAGTGCAGTTCAAAGTGATAGTCTCCACATTTAAAAACCTACCCTGGTTTGGAGTCAAGAGGACTTGAAGGGCTGACTACTTCCACATAGGGATGAGAGAGAAATTCATTCAGTTCACCTGATAATCTAGCTATTTGTATATTTTCAAAGCACAACTCAAACCTCAGATGCCTCTGAAATTCACGCTTCTCTGAATTTTCCAATAGAGTTCTCCAGTCAAAAACATAACCACAAAAATGCATATATTACAGGAAAGCACACATAAAACTGCACAAATTGGGTGAAATAATGTTTAAAATACTGGCATAATATTGTGTGTACTGAGAAAAATTGCTTACAAAAATGCAGGGTTTTGGAGAAATGTACAGAAAACATGTCTATAAATGTACTTCTATATTTTCTAAAGAAAATGAAGACCTGTAATGCAAAGCTGAAATTGTTCTTTTGCTGCAAGCAACTAATCAATATGTCACTTGGTGAGTTACTATCTTTGCAGAATGCTGCCAAATACAGGAGAAAAGTATATGGGTTCCATATTGGTAAATTATCAGGGAGTTCTGAAAATATTAGAAATATTCCTGACAAGAAGTATTCTTTAAAGTTGTCTTTAAAGTTGCTCCTGTTTATAATAGTGTGTGTTTTAATAAGTTACTACCCTGCTGCTAGTAATGTTGTGTATTTTATAAGCAATACCTGTGTATCTACATAATTCACATTCTAATTTTACTAATTTTAACAATGCAGTATTTTCCCATGAATACTATTATATTATTGTATTCCTGTTATTTATGTACTGTTATTTGATTTGAACATGCTGTATTTTATTTAGACCTCCTATGATCCACAAACTAATGCAATAAATATTCTGAAACTACTTTTTAAAAAAATCCTAACATGCAACAGCTACCAAATTAAGAGTGGAAAAATGAGAAAATGAATGAAAATGAAATTGTCAGCTTCTTTCCTTCCATATCAGTCCCTGGCCCTGCCCCTCATTCACTAAGCACATTTTGAAAACTCTCCAAGGCTGCATCTGCACTGCAGAAATCATCCAGGCTGCCACCACTTTAACTGCCATGGTTTATGTGTTGTATGCCTTCAAGTCATTTCTGACTTGGTGACCCTAAGGTGAACTAATCCTATGAAATTCTGAGAATTATAGTTTTGTGAGACATTTAGTCTTTTCTGTTAGAGAGATCTGGTACCACAACAAACTACAAATCCCAGAGTTCTGTAACATGGCAGTTAAAGTGGTGCTAATCTGGATTATTTCTGCAGTGTGGATGCAACCCAAATGACATCCCTGAATGTGTTGAGGTAAGCAGCAAATGAGTAGAGAACCTTCTTGGTGGTGACCCCCCATTTCTAGAATAGAGCTCCCAAGGAAATTCCCTGCATACCAACATCATTAACTTGTAAATAATGGTTGTGAACTGGCCTGAGAAATTTGACTGAAGAATACTATATGCCTTTACTGATCAATGAATAAATAACTGACAAGATTAGATGAGATTGTTACCAGCTAGTAAATGCCGTATTTTCCGGCGTATAAGATGACTGGGTGTATAAGACGACCCCCCCCCCCACTTTTCTAGTTAAATATAGAGTTTCGGAAGAGTATGACTTCCAAAACTGTTGTTGTTGTTGCTGTGCACCTTCAAGTCATTTCCAACTGATGATGACACTAAGGCAAACCTATCATGAACCTCCCTATACCCGGTGTATAAGACGACCCCCCCCCACTTTAACCTCAGATTTTGCATGTTAAAAAGTAGTCTTATACGCCAGAAAATAAGGTAACTATAATGAGTGATAATTTCATTTTAGTTCTTCCTTCCTTCCTTCCTTCCTTCCTTTTTTGGTCATGATTTGCCAATTTCATCAAATGCATTAAAGGATAAATTTGGGAACTGAAAATGTTAATTTGTGATAAATCTAAACTAACCAAATCATCCATCTTCCAGGCCTAACACTTTCATTTCCTGACTCTTAAAATTCTGCCTTTTTGTTTTCAAAGAACCCCATGTTTGTAGTGTTGACTTACAGCTACCACCTCTTTTTCTGAGAGACTCTTCATTTTTAACCTGTATGGCTGCTCAATAGCAATATGGTCCCTTCCATGATGAGAATAAGCTGTACCTTTTGTGTTTGCCTATTGTAGATAAGAGATAATTTTGTTTCACTAAACCTTTTTGAATTTCTCAAAATTTGTAAATCTCAGATTTGAGGATCTGAGATTTGGAAAAATTCAAATATGGAAGAAAGTTGTGCTGATAGTTTTTGTCATCCCTAGTTGCAATCCACAAGGAAATGGTTTTGCATGCACTCTACTGGAACCAATGGGACCCATGTGAAAACATGGACAAGTTCTTGCACACCTCACGTCAATCACAGTGGAAATGGATTGAAAGAATTTGCTTGCAGATTTGGCCTGTCTGTTGTACATCTCCTGCTTATTTCAAAAGCATTTGTGCTGGAGAACTGTCTTCAGTCATAGTATCTCTTATCCTTGTTGTTATTGTTGTATACCTTCAAGTTGTTTCTCATATGTGGCAACTCTTAGGTGAACCTATCATGCAGTTTTCTTAGCAAGATTTGCTCAGTGGGAAGGTTGCCATTGCTTTCCTCTGAGGCTGAGAGAGTGTGGGTTGCCCAGTGGGTTTCCATGGCCAGACAGAGATTTGAACCCTGGTCTCCAAGATTCTATTCCAACACCCAAACCACTACACCATGCTGGTTCTTATCTCTTATCCTCACATTATGTTTAAACCTATCATGTAAAAAACATCAATGACTTAAAATGACCAAGATCCTGTATGGCACAGCATAGCGTAATAGTTCCACAGGCAGAACTATGCTACATCTCTCCTCTTAGTTTCCCACTTCAGCTCACCATTAAGGCAGTGCAGCCCTTCTTGAGTGACCAGGGAATATCAGACAGGGCTGGAGAAATTTCTGACTGTGTTCCTGTAACCAAACACAGAATGATGGCATCATTTACTGAGACATTTAAGTGGGGTCCCCCAGAGGTCTCAGCAGATGGTCTAATCTTTCCATGTCTGGTCATGGAAACACAGCCAGACCATTTTCTGATTTCCCTTCCCCGCTCTCTACTAGCCACTGAATGGTTGTGGCGGGGGGAACTGAAGTAGTGAAACAGTGAGTTGGACGTTGCAGAGGGTGCAAGACAATACCAAATTTGGCAATGACCAAAAAAGGACATACACAGGTGTAAAGTGAATTTACACCCATATATGTAACTAACAGAATGCCAGGCTATATATGAAACATTGCAAACTGTGTGCTAACAAGTCAATAACTGAAGGTGCTGCAGAGACCATGGAGAATTGGTACAAAGCTGGAGTTTCAATATTCCCTTCATAAGCTCATTTATTTAGCTACCCTTCTTTTCTGAAATTGATCTTCTCCCACATATCACACAAGCATAAATAAGATATAAAGGGTCACTTGACAGATATTGTGTGTGGTATTTGTATGTCACCCCTGATCAGGAAGAGATTTCTTTAATGCCTTGAAAGATTTACTCCTGTAGTAGCTCTCCAATTATCTAGGTTTTAGAAAACAGACAGGATTTGTCTTTATGCAGGAAGAAATTGTGTTCTCATTATACTTTTATTCTCATGTTAGATTTATTACATCTTTCAATTATACTTTATTTTTGTGGCTCAGTCTTATCTAATTCTTCATATTTACATCTCTCATCTAACAAAAATAATAATGCATAAATCATACCAAATTTTTGCAGAGTTTTTTTTCCTATTTGTATGCTTTAATTCTCCAAATGTCTTGGAGGGAGAGCTTATTGAACTACAAAGGATATTGTCATGTGATCTCCGCAGCAACATGAAAAATTATCATTTTAGTTCCTTTCTTACTGTCTGCCTCTTTCCAGGTTTGCAGCATAATAAAAGATGCAAAGGAAATGGCATCAAGCCAAAGATTATTTCCTTGCACCTGGCAAAGAAGCATTTGGGGGGTGGTGCTTTTTCTCACAACAATATGATTGCAAAGCTGTACTGTGGCACAAATCTCAAAGCAAAAATTCTGGGAACTATGCACTGGCAATGTAACTCACTGTGCCACCATGGCCTTTTGCCAGAACATGCTCCTGCTACTGCCTCTCCACCTATCTCTCTCTCTCTCACACACACACACACACACACACAGATCAGCTACTCTGGGGTGCTCTCAATTTTTAGAGGATTATAATGATGTACTATGGCCAGTGGTTGGCATGCTCAGATAGACCCATGAATCACCAGCATCTCTTAAAGTAGTCCCCCATTTTGTAGTGGTAGGATATGCCCAGTGACAATGAAATTAGTTAAATTCACATTAACAAACAAATTGAATAAATTTCTCTCTCATCCCTATGTGAAAGTAGTTAGTCCTTGAAGTCCTTGGACTCCATGCCATGGTAAGTTTTAAAGGTAAACACTAGCACTTTAAACTGCACCTTGGAATGGACTAGGAACATCTGTGCTGCTGTTTAAAGTCTGTCATGATATGCTTTCAATGCCCAGGCCCAGTTAACAATCCATATTCTCAATGAAGAATACTGTATATATTCATGTACAAATCTAGAAATTTTAGTAAAAAAAATTGACACAAAAAAACTGAGTTGACTTATCCATGAGTCAATGTAGGAATTGTACTTTAACTTCAATTAAAAAAAGGAACCATCCCCTGGTGAAAGGCAAAAGTGTAATCTGTCCTGGAAGCACTGAACCCCCTTTACTTTCTCATCCATCTAGCCTTTAATATGAGCACAAATAGTTATGCCTGCTGAAATTTTGTATGTTTTTTGGCATTGTTTTCCTTTGCTTCATCTTTTAGATTCTTTATTACGTGCCTCTACGTTTTACTCTCAGCTTATCGAGGGGTCATAACAAAATGCATAATTTTGGCCCCAAAATCTGCCCTCAACTTATACATGGAGTCAACTTGTAGTTGAGTATATATGGTAGTTTCCATGCTGTGGCCAAGATCATGCATTAAATATATAGCTACAATATCATAGCTAGACTTTAATCTCCCATCTGACCCCTGGAGTCCATCTTAAAAACCAGTCAACTGTCCTGAGAGATAGAGTCCTGATGTCCAGACCTGCCATAGTCTTTTCTCTGGTACCATCTATTTGACACATCCATCTTTTCAAGTGACACAATAGTGGGAGAGAAAGAAATTTTACCTTACCCTCTAATAAATTCCCAGGAACTGCCCTCCTCTTTGTCTTTGCAACTTTGGAAAGATTTAATTAATTTAGCACCTAAGTTGTACTTGCCTCATGGACTCTCTCATATGCTATATGTCTTCTAATTTCTGGGACATAGTTTCTGGGGTGAAATGCCTGATACTAACATGTAAACAGAGCTGGTCATGCTGTCTAGGAGATTCTGGGATTTGTAGTCCAAAAGATATTTTTAGGTTCTGAGTAGGAATGCTCCCATAGCATCTAAGTGGGTTAGAATTTAATTGTGTCTTGTGCCTTCTCTTAGGGGGTCAGCTTCTCTACATTTTCAGTACTGGGTGGACAAAGAACAGTCCTCAGCCAAAATATAATGACCCAAAGCCAGTCTTGAGGCTTGCATGGACCCTTGCCTGTCCCCATAGATCTGAGAGGAAACATTTCCATCTTTCAGCTTCCTTCCTATTTTAATAAGGATCTCTGTTGGGTCTAAAAAAGTTTGGAAGTTATAATAACTACTGAATAACTACTGAATATAATAAAACTGAATAACTACTGTTTGTGCCTGCTCAGGAGGTTGGAAAGTTGTTGTGGGGTTTTTAGTGCTAATTTTTTAAAAAAAGTTTTAAATTTAAAAAAACAGAAGGTTAGGGTACAGGATAAGGAAATGGTCCTCTATAGTCCAGCAGGAGGCCTCTCATACACCCTCAAATCCCTAACAGTTGACCATCTGTGTTTGATATGCAGAGCTTTCCAAGATTTGCTGTCTGGAATACATCAATACCAAAACCATAATGCTGGTAAAATTTGAGAACATACTCTATAGGCAAGTCTGGGTGAGTAGAACAAGAAGACATCACATCCCTAAGGATGTTGGGTAGAACAGGAAATAATGACAATATCAATAAATGGCAATTCTTTATGGACCAATACAAAAATCATTAGGCAACAGATACCTTGCCTTGATTGCATCAAGGTCAAGATAAGTGAAGAATGGAAGGCTTTCACGTGGGTCCCTCAGTCAATGAAATTAAAGCTTCATTCTTCACATCACTGCATAGAACTAGCAGTGGTTTCTAGAGCTATATGACAGGAATAAATTACAGAACAAAACAAAAACATCTGGTTTCATACAAAGAGCATTAACTTGTTGGAATGTGACAACAACCAATAAAGTGTCCATATCAAAACAAAATACCTTGTGAGAATGCAGATTACTGACTATAACTTTGGAAGATGAGAAATGCCACCTTCTTGCCCAAGTATCCCTAAACATTAAACTATTGCAAGCTGAGCACAACCATGACTGATGTATGGGTGGAGGGAATGTTTTTTAACTTGTCTTGTTTTAATTGCTGTAACCCACCTCGATTGCTATGCAGAGAGGTGGGCTATAAATAAAATTTATTATTATTATTATTATTATTATTATTATTATTATTATTATTATTATTATGTTGTGATGGTCTGTATTAGCCCTTCCAACCTGGTAGCCTACAAATGTATTGAACTACAGATCTCAGAAGCCCCTAGCCAACATATCCAGGAGTTGTAGTCCAACACATCTGGAAAGCACCATCCTGGGGAGGGCTGGTTGTATAACTCATCTATAGCATCTGTTAGAAGTTACAATAGGGAATACTGACTTAATTCAGTCATTGGTCTGTCTGGTCAATCTGCCATTATGCTCTTATGTTGTGTTCTTAACAGACTTTGGAAGAGTTAGTCAGCATGGACAGGCTAGGGAAAAAATTACTGATTGGAACAACTACTCCCAGAATCTGCTAGCCAGCATGGTGAGTGTTGTAGTCTAAAAAAGAAAATAACTTTTCCAAGCTCTTGTCCTTAAGGTATGCTTTAAACAATATGAACACTAAAGGTCAAGAGGCTTTCACATGTTATGCTCATCTCTCTATAATAATGAGTGGAATTAAGGGCTAGGTATTCCAAAGGTGGATGATAAGTGATGGGCATCCAACAACTCACCAGAAATGATGAGAACCCCCCTCCAGCCCCTAAATTTTACCCTAATCTGGCCCCTTTTGTGTGCTCAGCCATACAATGTACATCTAGACCTGAGAGGCTTCAAAGGTCATCAACTATTATTACGCCTAGCAGGAGCTTAGCACAAGAACAGAATGCACTTCCACATTAGCAGGTGCAAGACCAGGCTTGGCTTTCACCCAAACATTCCTGCTGCTTTTTGTTTTGCTTTGTGAGTTTTTTTCCTTTAAAAAAAATGATTTCATATTATATATCAGAACTAATTATTCCTGTTGGGCCAACCTCAGGAAATGTCAACAGTACATTGTAAGTGCTAATTGGGGTGTCCATGCTTTTCAGCAGATTTGGGATCCAGCGCTCTCTGGATTGGTGAGGTTAGGCATGTTTCAGGAGACAGCAGTATAATGAGCTTAGTCTCCATGGAAGAAGCAGAGATTTGCTGCTCACACTTTGCATTGCATTCGCACCAGCGCTCTTGCCAAATACAAAGGAAGCTTCCCAAGTAGGCCAACAGCCCAAGGCGAAAGCAGGCAGGCAGGCGAGCTACAAGGAAATCCAAAGGCAAGAACTCTAGGCTACTGAGAAGAGAGGCAAAGTACAAAGATATTTACATGGTGCTCATTTGTTTGTCTGAGTGAGGATAGTTTAGGTAAATATTATCATTGTTTTTAAAAAGGACCTTTTGCTGGAAATTTTGCAGAGATTCCTAAACAGCTCTGTAGAGAAAATAGGACATTAGTGTAATTTCTTTAGAAAAACAGCTTCAAATGACAAACTTGTTTCAATCTAGGACAAATGATATCTTGCCTTTTTATGGTCTTATCATTACCATCTTGTTTTTGTTCATCTTCTTGTTTTACTATTTGTATTGCATCCTTCCACCAAGAAACCCTCCAAGGAACAAACATGATGCTGTGAAATTTTATCCTCACTATACTGGCTTAACCTGGGAAATAATTTTCTGGCCTAATGCCACCAATGTTGGAGGGAGGTTGTTTTAGGATTCCACATTTCTGAATCCATCACCAGATCTATATTGGGTACTGCCAACTTATTTCAGGCAAACAGATCCCTAGTAGAAGAAACATGGGAACAAATGAGTTGAGTGACTGGCTGTTTTCCAGAGATACAAGATGGCCACCCCAGTTTTGTTGTTTTTTAAAGAAAATTACTTATTTCAATTGTTAAGTGGAACTCTTGAGCATATGCTGAGGTTGAAAAGATGTCAAGACCCTTTTCTATCATTGTAGTCCCTAAAGAATGGTGATCTTGACCTGGGATTGTACACTGTGTGACAGCTGCTATTGTCAACTCATGTGTTTTCACAGATAGGGTTTTTGTATCACCTATTGATGCCTCTACCCCATAATAGAATGAAAATAGCTATCAACAGATCATCACTTGATAAACATAATCACTTGGCCAGTTGTGTGGATTATCCCTGATGCTAATGAGTTGCCATTGAATACAGTGGTGGTAAGATCTTCCCAGTGAAATAAATAATGACAGACATCACATGTAGGTATTTATTATACAGAATACAGAAAGGGCTTTAAAACTCTGGTCAAAGTTAGTGGCTTTATCTATCTGCAAGTTAGATGTCTCTACTGAAACCTGTGCATTTTGCAGCTGTTCTGTGATAATGGTGTTAGGTCAAATAAAAATGCAAATACAGTTCTGAATCAAATGTGAAGGAACCTATAAATGACATTGTACTCTGTACCTGAATATATACAAAAACACATAGAGTTGTATCTCTTGATATATCTTATCACCATACTTCATCTTGTATATAGCAGGGGTGAAGGTTGTAAGTCTGTTTAATTATATAACTAGATACATATTGACACACAAAATCAGTCTTCTCATTAAAATATTATTCCCATGCTTCTTGTATGTGTTCCAGCCACTGACAAAATGGGAAAGAAACCAACATTTTAAAAAAAAACAGAATTAATAAAAAGAGACCGCTTACTTGAACTTCACTATTTGGAATTATTTAAGACTTTTCATTGTTCGCCACCACCCCAAAAACCTGTGGTGGAGGAAACTGAGCTCTCCAGATGTTGTTGAACTCCAATTCCATTTCTGCTGGCTGGGCAGAGTGGATGGCTGAAGGTTCCCCACCCATATAGAACAATTGCCCCAAGAGAATTCCCAGGTATTATGCATGCCTGAATTTGGCATTATAAGCCAGAGTAATTGGTTTTCAGTTGATCATAGCTTCGTAACAAGTTTGTGGTTGGAGCAGAATGTATCATCCATTGACACAATGTAAAAATCCACCCACCCCTGGTATCCCTAAACAATGTTTAAAAATGTCTTACCATAATGGTGATTCCATCAAGTATCATGACTCTAGAAGCAATATTTTCTCATGGAGCCACAAGCACATTTACATGTTATCTGTCTTGCATATTCATTCTGGGTTCTCAGAGGAAAGTACAGAAAAACTATTCCAGAAAAGGAAGATTCAAATGGGAAACGGTTCTACCTGCACCTGCACTTCAGGAATTGCAGAGATCAACAAAACCAATGTGTTGTATCAGTTTTGTGTAGAAATATGTTTGTGGGCAGGACAAGACATTCTGCAAAGGCTGAATCTTAGATACATTCCAAACTGCAACAACCACAACAGCAAAGCAGTTTCAGCACATATGTGTGGCTACTCACTTATTCATACTTCATCACTATAGCATTGTTGTGAACAGAGGTCAGCCACCCCTTTTGCAAACAAAGAGGTCTGTGCCTTTGGCATGCATGCCTAGTGTGTAGGCCCATTTATAATCATAGTCCCAAAGAGCCTAATCCAGCCAAAGGGAAGTTCTTTTAAGTCTCATTGATTCAATGTAAGAGATACAGGCACAGGCTTCACTCTCTCTCCCCCCACCCCCTTGAAAATCAATGTGACTTGAAAGTGTTTCCTTTTTGACTGGATCATACCCGCAGCATAAAGAACTATTACATTTGTTATTGGTGGCTGTTTATCACCACAACACTTTTCTCTGTGCATGGGATGGTGGTTGAGGAGAGATGACTCCACATTTACATCCAGATGCACACAATTGTTATAGCTTGGATCTTGAAAAGGCTGCCTTTTATTCATGAAAGGAATCCCAATCTAGTAGTAACCAATGGAAGAACGGGGGTTATTTTTCATCACTACCCCCCAAAAAAAAGAAATCACCCCCTGCCATCTACCATATTCTTTCATAACATCTCCATTCCTTTTGGAGCTGAGCTTGGAAAACATCATTTTTGGGGGGTGGGACTATAACTCCCAAACTCCCCCAGCCAGGAAAGCCACTGTTTTATTTCCCCCCCCAAAAAAAAAAACTGAACTTTTCCAAACTTCTACTTTGCAGCAGATTGCTGGGTCTGTTAGGGGGAAAGGGGAACTGGCAACGAAAAAACCCAAAACCCTTTCTCCTTTTATTAGTGGGAGCACCCCAGGAGTCAAGTTCCACTCAGATAGTCCAAGAGGAAAAGACACAAACCAATGTCTTTATGACAATCTCATTCAATCCTGGCTTTCTCTAATAATAGGGATGTCATTGATCTGAGAGTTTATCTCCCTCAAATTAGAATGTGTGTGCTTCAGTGGCTTAGGCATCACATCATCTATAATTTATTAAGCATCTTGTACATTTTTAAGTAAGGGATACTTCCCATGAAAGAATTTTGCAAGTGCAGAGGTAGGATACAAATTTTTCACATGATGCTTAGCTGCAACATCCTGAGGTTGGTTAGCTGGGGAGTCTTCTTGTTCATGATAGGATTCTGAGGGACTCATCCCATTTCCTTTTGCCTTGCTGTACATATTCATATTCATAAAAATCACGGTAGGTTATCTGATTGAATACTAAATGGTGATAAGTAGTGTTTCAACATGCCTTTGTGCAAAATAAGTGTTAAATGAATGCTAAGCATTCAAGCTGTCCTGCATCATGGGGTGTGTGTGTGTGTGTGTGTGTGTGTGTGTGTGTGTGTGTGTGTTGGGTGCAGAGATGAATGTACATGATGGCTGGAAGATATTCCGCAGATAAATGAAGTCTTGAAACTCTATGGATTTATATTACCAGCCAAAAATCCACATACAAATAGGTGCAATCAATTAAAAGATCCACTTATTTAGGGAGACATTGTACAGGACAGATCAGTATCAGTAACAGACTTGTACAAAAGCAGATGGAGCTTATGGTGGATGACAAGTAAGAAATCAGTACTGCACTGGTGTGTCATAACAAAGAGATGAATTAAGGCTGCAGTGCTACACATACTTATACATACACAGTTGTACAGATCATCAGGAGCCCTAACTTCTGAGTAGACAGGCATGGTTTATGCAGTTAATAATCAAAGCCACCAATGAGTCTGCTGACAGAGGAGGCAGCCCACTGTGTCCCTGCATGATTTGGTGCTCTAGTCTCACCTTCTTTGGTTGACTCTCTGCTGGAGAGCAGGTCATTCTGATTCTCATACACTCCCAAAGTGCACCATTAGAGGTGTGAAGAAGAAGAAGAAGATGATGATGATGAAGAAGAAGAAGAAGAAGAAGAAGAAGAAGAAGAAGAAGAAGAAGAAGAAGAAGAAGAAATAAAAGTGCCCCCAGTTTTAATTCAAGAAAAAGTGAAAAGGTATGTCATCAAAAATTGGGGGAACACAGTGGCAGACAGACAAGAATAATAGACAGGGGTAATAGACAGAGGCAAATCCCCCTTTTTGAGTTTTGAAATAGCAGTAAATTGGCATGGAAATGAAAGGCTAACCAAACATTTAATCTGTGGTTGTTCACCACTTCATTTCTAAGCACTTTCTTACTCACCACTGACTTACCTGAAGTTCCTCTTCAATGGCAGCCAACTTCATTAAAGAACAAAAGTAAAGTAATAAGTCATTTCACACCTTGTCTGACCATTCTACGATAATAGCAAGATTTCATGCAAGGGTACAACATTATGCCCATCTGAAATCACAGTCATTTTGCAAAAATCTTAATTCACACTTCACATGCAGCTAACCTTGTTACCATCCCTTCGTAAATCCATCAGCATTGCAGCTGCACATCTTCACAAGCCAGCATCTTAAAATTCATCACTTTGGCACCTTTGCATTACTACAGGTCGAACTAAGGAAGCCAAGCACAAATAATTAAGGGTGCCCCGATGTTTAGGTTTACTCCATTCAAATGTTTCTGAGATTTAATACAGTCTTTCTTTCTTTTCTATTTTTCATTTTCCACCTTCAGATTGGAAGGACACATGCAATTAGATTAAGGGGGAGGTGAGACCAAAACCAAGTTTCAAACCTCTCTCCCTCCCACCTATCCCTGGCTCCTCCCCCCTCCCTTTACAAGTATAGCTTTTTGTAGCTGGAATTTGAACAAGAAGTGTGATAATGAGTAGGCTGAGGGAAAGAAAGGTGTTATCTCATTAAGGTAATTACTAAGACATCCCTACCATTATATCGGTTTGAAAATGTGGCAATTAAAGAGCCCTACTTGGCTCCTGGAGACAAGAGAACAAGACAATTCTCTTGGAACTCCTGTGTTGCGGTTAATGTGTGTCATGTAAATGAAAAGGCAGAAGATTGCTTGCAAAATGCCTTTCTCATTCCATCATGTGCACATGCACACACAGATGCACACACACATCAGTGGAGAAGGAAGCCAAGCTTTGAAATTAAGCTCTTCTTTCATTTATACATAAACAGCAAAGGTCATCTCTGCCTTTGTGGAAAGGCTTCAACACCTTCTATTTATGCCACACTCCACCCCAAATGTAGAACTCAATGGACACTTTTACCAGTTGCTGGGAAGTATACTTCACCAAGAGCTGATCACAAAGCTTTGGATACAGGCCTCCTTCCTTGCCTAGCTTCCAGACCAGGGCTGCCTGCATCATATCATAGCAACTAAGGGCCTTTACAGACTGCCAGAAATAGTGCAGCTTCAGGCCACTTTAACTGTCCCAGCTCTGTGCTAAGGAATCATAGGAACTGTAGTTTATTGTGGCACCAGAACTCTCTGACAGAGAAGGCTCAATGTCCCAGAAAAAAAATACAATTCCCATGATTCTCTAGCACTGTCAAGACAGTTAAAGTGGCCTCAAGCTGCACTATTTCTGGCAGACTGTAACGGCCCTAAGTCAACAAGCAGCCCTAGGGGCCATGACTTCCTAATATATGGATGAGTCCTGTGATAGTTGCAGAGCAGATCAACTCTTAATTGACATTTGAAAAAACTCTGGGAAAGTTGATCAGGCCAAATTGATCAGCATATTGCAATAGCATAGTGAACAGCCTGTACCATTTATATCATGCAAGATAGGTTGTGTTGCGAACCCAAGTTCCCCTTAGAGCCTCTATAAGTATGAAACAATTAGAAGGCACACAAAGGTTGTGTTACCATAAAGGGCTCCTGCCCTGCACATATGCACTTGTACTAGTCAGTGCTAATAGACTGGTGATGCCAGGCCCATTCCTAGTGCCCACTATGCATGAGAGCCAAGAACACACTGGCTCTAGACAATAAATATATGTGGGCTCATCACTGGGCTGCCACTCCCTTCCTTATCTCAGGAACTAGGGAGCAGCTTCAGGCAACATCAAGTGGAAGTCCCAGCTCACACATGTATAGTGGCTGTTCCCCATCAATGGGACCAATAGCTTCTATCTTGGGATGCAGTGAATCCACTCTAGCCTTTATCTTTGACTTTATGGGAACTGTCCAGGGTGCTGGAACCTGTCATCTAAATACATTTAGCACCTTGGCTAGCTGAACCAAGAAAAGATTCACCACACCACTGACCTGGAAGCCACTGGCTACCATTGATCTCTAGTATGCTATGAAAGAGCATGGGGAAAAACTGAATGCTAGCTGAGGAACTTGGAAAGTTTTAATCCCCAAAAGTGATGCTTCCAAGCTCTGCTAGTAACACTCATGCAATGTGGTCTCAGACCTTGGTCTGGTATTTAGGTCACACAGTTAAGCCACGCACTGCCAAGGTCTGATAATGATGTTAGCAAATCAGCGCCTGAGCAAGTGAAAGCAAAATACCTGAATTCCCAATCATGTGCAACAGCCAAACACACACAGATTCCCCTTTTCAGACTTTCCACCCCTTTGCTTGGGGGAGCCGAGCCGAAGGTGACAAGGATGTTGGAGGTGAGGGTGGCAAAACACCCACATGCTATACACACACATGGAGAGTAACTTCTAAACAGGGTTGTGGTCAATTTTATGCCACCATGAGATACTTTTCCTAGGGGCATTTTGGCTTAATAAATCCACCATGTGGACACTCATGTGAACACATTCACAAGACTGGCTTACAACATGAAACTTTCCTGGAAATAAAAGCATAGTTTCCAATGAAACCATATACAGTTCATGAGAGCTTTCAAGAAAATATTCTTGGTGTAAACTTAGTTGCCCCAAAAAAGTATATTCTTCTTGTTGGATTTAGCATTTTGAGTTATGCCTTCTGTAAGATTTGTGTTTTTAAAAAGATGTTCATATACAGAATGCAGCAAATTGGTGCTTACGCGGCTTTAAAAACAAGATCAAGTAAATTTTTCATTTTTATTGCTTTCTCTGGAAATGAAGTTGCAAAAGTAAAACTTAAATATATGCAAAATACAAATTTGAAATTTTGCATTGAAAAATGTAAGTGTTAACTCAGAGCTATTCACAATAGTTTCATAGCATAGAACTGGTTGTGTGAATCTACCCTGCACCTCCAGTAGGAGTGATGTACATGTTTATGAAATAACATAAAATGTAAAATGTGTTGCTCTGTTCCTACCTGATTATCATCTCTAGTTCAAAACACACTGCAGAAATAATCCAGTTTGAGACCATTTTAACTACCCTGGCTCAGTGCTATGGAATCCTGGGAATTGTAGTTTATTGTGGCACCAGAGCGCTCTGACAAATGTCTTTGTCTCCAAAAATGACACTTCTCAGAATTCCTTAGCATTGATCCAGAGAAGTTAAAGTGGTCTCAAACTGGATTTTTTCTGCAGTGTGTTTTGAACCTCAGTATATGGCACTGTTTGAGAACATTTCAGGTGATCTTCATGTGATAAAAGATAACATATATGATATGAGTTACATCTAACATTCTTAAAACTATTATTTTAATTTGCATATATTTCATTCTGTTTCTATTATATTCTGTGTATTGTAAAGGCCATTGGCTATATGCAATAAAGTCTATGATGATGAGAGTAAGGACAAAGCAAGTTCTAATCCAGAAAACAGTGAACAGATGCTAAAAACCAAGCACAAGTGTTTGCTTAGTGGTAACCTTGGGCACAATGGATAGCCAATCCTAAATTTAGTGAATTGGATCTAAACCTATTCATGTTTAGGGCAGTCTTATAACTAGAATGGAAGATAGTGAAATCAATGGGAAATACGTTACTTGTGACTAAATTAAGCCTTTTGATTTAGTGGATGTATGCTAAGCACAGCTAAGTCTTGATCCAAACCACTAAACTCTAGTGTATTTTATCTAAGAGAGATGGGATGGATTATATTGAACAGTAGTAACAACCTGGAGACCAACACATTTGCCCCCCATACAATCCTATTATCTATCTTATGGCCATATACAATTCAACCCAGTGATTTAACTCCAAATGGACCATATTCCCCACTCACAGGCCAGAATCGAAGAAAATCATTTGCAAATGCTTCTTCACTATATATTTACCTTAAGACACATTTAATATGCTAAAAGTATGTTGAACATTGCTTATCATTTGCAACACATCTTTTATAGTGTGACGTAAATTATGTAAAACAAAAGAAAGTTATACAATATTCAGGTGTTATTCAGAGTTCTAATTCCAAAGAAGGCACTTCTGAATACAAAAAGCCATTCAATGAATATATAAATACATTTCCCAAAATTTAGAGGCAGAGCATTATGTTCTAAAGTCATCTATCCCTTGTTCCATTCAAAGCAAAACAAAAAACAAAAAAACATTCAGCTCCATTAATCGTAGGCATGTATTTCAAATCTTTGTTCTTTATAAATTTAAAGTTCATAATTTGAACTTATGCAGTGGGCCCTTGGCATATGTGGGGGATCTGTTCCAGACCCACCCACCCCCGCGTATGGGGAAAATGTGTATGTTTAAATCCTATTCATTTCTATGGCAGTGCACTCCTGCTGGGCTTGCCATAAGCGTAAGCTCAAAGCTGCGTACGGCAAGCCTGCGTATGGTGCAGGCATGCTGTATTAAATAAACCAGGCCATCCCTTGTGACTGCTGACCAAACCTAAGTCACTCCTAGGATCCATCTGATAGTGTCTAACATTCTGCTCTACTTTTTCATGATATACAGTTGTCCCTCCCTGTTTGCGGACTTGAGGTCCGCAGTCTCACTTTTCACTGGGAAGGACAACTGCCATACCTAAAATGGCCGTGTGTGGCTGTGTGCATCCCCATGTGCGGATCACGGGCACATGCACCATTAGTTTCAATGGGGCTCAAATATTACCATTTTCATAGTAGGATCCAGAATGGATCCCCCACTAACTGGGAGGAGTAACTGTACACTAAATCCACATAAGTATGGATACAGAATCTGTGTCCGTCCAGATGATGTGAGACTACACATACTACCATCTTGTACTATTGGCTGTGCTGGTTAAAAAGTAGAAGTCCAACAATAACTGGATGTTCCTTGCCACTTACTATTGATAATATCTTCAGTTAAATGTTGGAATATTCCAGTCATTCATCTTTGGCCAGTGTATCTTCATAATCCCCTCGACAACAAAAATCAACCCATAACTTATCAAACCAAATCTCAGGAGATACCAGGGCCCACTGTCAATTTTTTTGTTCCATGACTTCATTCATACATTTAAGCTACATGGCGCTTACGTCTAGCTAAATATGGATATAGGGTTACACTGTCCAGCTACAAGAGAGCTGGTTTCTATAGTGATGGTGGACTATACTAACATATTCTTATATTATATTAACATGATAATTTTTATCAAATGCACTCAAAAAGCTTATGCGAAACTTTAACTGGTTTTCATATACAGTTCTATCTGTAGGTCTAGTATGGTTGCTCCTTTAATATAGCAAGATGTCTATGAAAAAATTGTGGAAGAGTTTTGTTTTGGGGTTGTTTTTTTTAATGGCTGCTTTTTGAACAAATCACTACAACCTGTCTGGAAATAGCTAGCATGCTCTCCTTTGACAAGGATAAACCCATAGGTCCCATGGTGAAGCAGAAGAAGACAGATCTCCAGTTGGGATTGATTTTAGTTTAAACTCAGCAGCTGGTCACTAATAGGGCTGCTCATAATCATCACTGTAATGTTAGGGGATGCAATTAGTATCTAAGCCATTTCTGTGTGTCTCTTTGAAATCACTCCTAATTTGGGGAGAATGTGTTGGAAAGTTTCCATTAACAGGCAGGCTTGTGGGAAAACAAGGCATATTAATTTGAAAATCAATGGGACTGGTTTGTGATAAAAGTTGCCAGCTAGTAATTGGAGCCAAGATAATACCCCAGCCCAGGCTTGAACAAACCGATCAAACAGGCTGTCTAGTCAGGAAGCAGAATGCCTCCAACAGAACAAAGTTCAATAGAGCTCCTGAACAGAAAAGGCAATAACACACCAGAAGATGATGATGCCTTCATATCACAGCTTAGGAATGTTACTTCTTGTTTGGGTTGGAATTCCTAGATGCCCACAGTCAGCAAGTTCTTTGTGACCATTTATGAGATGAAGCTAGGATGAGGCCCAAAATTTGCTCCATTTTTAGCAACATATCCCAAGATCTCTGTCTGTTGCCAACATAATTTCTGACAACCCAAATGAAAATAGGGATCTGCAACCTCTGAACTAACCCCGGCCTGATACCAAGACCTGATTTTCTGTTCCCACTCTTGAACCTGGAATGAAAGAAGAGGGAAGAAGGATTGGGACCTGCATTAATGAGATAGGCATTTTAGACCAGAGTGGAGCCCTTAGTCCATGCATACATGCCCTCTTCTCAAGGGGAGCTTATTGGAAAGCAACAACTTCTGAGAAGGCCCAGCTCTCACTAAGGCGATTAACTTGTGATCTCAGTCTGTAGAGGACAGGAAGGAGTTTTCATGACTGAATTTTTTTAAAAAATCTCTGTAATGTAGAGTAGGAGTAGGCAACTGAAGTCCTGCAAAAGTTCTGAGCATTCAACTCCCATCAACACTAGCCAAAATAAACCATGGTGAGGGATTGTAAGAGTTGAGTCCAATGATAGCTACAGGGTCCTGATAGAGAGGGCTGCTAGAAAACAAAGATGTCATTTTCCAGCCATATTCTTGCCTTACAGCTCTTATGGCAATGTGTTACAGCTGTTTCAGACTTTTTTTTTTACCTACACATATATTTGAGGCAATATTCTTTTCCTGTGGCTGGACAACCAGACTGTGCTTTTCAAAATAGCCCACTAGGAGAGAAAGAGAGGAGAGGGAGGAAAAGAGAGATGTTGTAAATGTAAAACACCGAAACAAAAGTGTTCCAGAACTGAAAGTTTAACCTTTCCAAAAGAAATTTTAATTTGCAATTTAACATGGGAGTTGAAAAACCAAAACTGCCTTAAACAATGTTGGCTGTACTGACTGGCAGCATTTTTTCCAGGATTTTGGAAATCAGACATCCCCAGCCTTACTCAGAGGCACCAAAGTCTGAACACTAGTTCTGCCACTAAATCATTCCACCTTGTCTGCTTTGCCTTCCCCTGTAAATACTCTGCATATACCCAATGCCAGTTAGTAGAGCTATTTCCACTGTTCCCAGCAAACTCTGTGGAGGGAAAGGCTACAATCCTTCTGTCTGGATATGCCACAAGATTTCCCTCAAAGCCCATGGTGGAGGTTTTGTGCTGATCCACCCTTTGTGGTAGTAAACATGTCACCCAGCTCATTAACTCTTCACTTGTAGGCTCTTATTTGCAAAAAGACTATTAGCACCAAGGAGATGAAAAAATACTACAGAGGGTATTGTGCACACATGGGGAAAATAAGAAGGAAGCAAGTGGGGCAGGGGGAAAATAAAATAAAATAAAATATTGTGCATTTGGACCATGAACAAAAGCACATCTTGCATATATATATATATATATATATATATATATATATATATATATATATATTCTCAAGACAGACTAAGGCAAGCAAAGGCACAACGGAAGGAAAATGGGTGTGATCTGAAGTATTATTACACACATCATGCCAAGCTGAGCTCCAGCAAGATTTGGAGGCCGATTTCTTTTCAGGAGCATTTCTCTTCTTCAGCTTTCCTGGGGTCAGTCCGGAGTGACAGCGACATCATCGGAGATCAGTTTCGCATCTCCACCATCGCTGCTCAACTTCTGAAATCCCTGTTTTGTCTTGGGTTGGCTTGTTTTTGACTGTCACCTACATTATGAGAAAGGCATGCCTGCAATTGATCCCACCAAGCCAGCCCTTGCCTCTTAAACTGATGAAATGTCTGCATCTATCCTGATCTGCTGTTGTTGTGTGCCTTAAAGTCCTTCCCGACTTTTGGCGACCCTAAGGAGTTTTCTTGGCAAGTTTCTTCAGAGGGGGTTTGCCAATGCCATCCTCT
>CM034706.1:168502814-168531949 GCA_020142125.1 Phrynosoma platyrhinos | reverse complement strand
CCCCCCCCCCTCCAAACCCACTGCAAATCATTATTGGCTGCAGAATCCTCTCTCGCCTTCTAATTGGAAGCGTTGGGCCTTATCAGCGGAGGATTTTCCAGGACCTTTGACAGATACCAATACGGGAAGGAGAAGGAAAATCATTGCTCACTTGTCAATTTAAAAGGCCGTTCAAGTGGGCCTCTGGTTTGGGGTTGGGTTGGTTTTTCCCCCTGATTTGTTGTTGTTTTGCTGGGTGAGGGTTTTGGAAGGGGTTGGGTTGGGTTTGCATCTGGTGTGTTCAGTGTGTGAGAGAGAGACACACAAAGAGAGAGAGAGAGAGGTTAATTCGAATTGCCCTCCCTAGAACTGAACCCAAGCAAAAGGTGGGAGGGATTTGGTAATACTAATAGGTCTAAAGGATGAGAGATGGGACTGAACCCCAAATCATCGTTATCATCATCGTATCTCTCTTACTCTGTGTATCTCTGCGCGCACGCACACACACACAGGAAAACTATAGGACTTAAAGTAGATCCATTGAGTTGGAAGGGTCTTGACTGGGGCTGCTGCCACACCACAGAATTAATGTAGTTTGACACTGATTTAACTGTCATGGCTCCATCTTATAGAATCCTGGGATCTGTAGTTTGTTGTGGCATCAGAGATCTCTGGCTGAGTAGGCTAAATACCTTACAAAACTACAAATCCTAGGATTCCATAGCACTGAGCCATGGCAGTGTCAAACCTATTAATGCTACAGTGCAGACGCAACCTTTGTCATATACCCCTTATATACCATTATATGCCATTGAGTTCAGTGTGTCTGCTGTGACTCTGGCTAAGTCTGGATCCGACCCTCCAATTAATAAATACCCTCCTCATCCTAACCACCCAAAAGGCCTACTCAGCTCAATGGGACTTATTTCCATGCAGAAAGTGTGCTTTTCATTGCAGCCTTACAGCCATGTCCTATATATAGATTTACTTGAAAGTAAAGTCCATCGAACTCCAAGGGAGTGAGGATTGTCAGGAAATCTGTATTCAGCCCTAACAGGGATGCTGGTGTAAACAGAAGAAATGTTAGGCTAGAAATTTAAATAAAGAAAGAAAAGAAAGAAAATGGTACTCTATGACAGCTTTAGGACCAGCCACATAAACTTTCATGGTCTTCTAGAGATAGAAGGCTGTAGTCCAAGAAAGTTTATGCTGAAGTCTTACAGGTGCCACAAGGCTCATTTTTCTGACTTTTTTTTATAGTGAACCAGATGGACTTGGCTATGTTGTTGTTAACTGCCATCAAGTCAACCTTGACTTATGGTGACCCCATGAATGAGAGACCTCCAAGTCACCCTATCATCAGCAGCCCTGCTTAGTTCTTGCAAAATCAGGACTGCTGCTTCCTTCATTGAGCATATCAATTGTAATGTGGTCTTCCTCTTTTCCTACTTCCTCACATTAAGTATTATTGCCTTTTCTAGTGAGTTCTTTCTTCTCATGATATGACCAAAGTACAACAGTCTCAGTTTTGTCATCTTGACTTCTAGGGAGAGTTCGGGATTGATTTGCTTTAGGGCCCATTTATTTCTCTATTTAGCAGTCCATGGTATCTGTAGAACTCTTCTCCAATGCAATATCTCAAATGAGTTGATTTTTTTTCCTGTCAGCATTCTTCACTGTCCAGCTTTTTCACAACCATACATAGAAATGTATGGCAAATGCAGTCTTAACTTTAGTATTCAATGATATAGCTGCACTTGAGGATCATGTCTAGTTCTTCCATAGCTGCCCTTCCAAATCCTAGTCTTCTTCTGATTTCTTGACTGCAGGCTCCATTTGGATTAATGACTGAACCAAGGTATGGGAAATCTTGAACTATTTCAATGTCTTCATTGTCTGTTTTGAAGTTATTAAGTCATCTGTGGCTACCCCTTGGAAAATAAATTTTTAAAATCTTGTCCGCTCTGCCCCTTTTCTTTCAGGCACACCCTTTTAACATTGTCCCTCCCATTTCCCCCTCCTGTCTTCTGGACAATTTAATTTCAAAGTCATAACATTGATTATACAGTGATCTTACAGAGGGGAAAACAATGTCAGGCCAAGACTCCTGCTGTAGGGGAAATGGCACCATGTATGGCTAATTCTCTCTAAGAGATGGAGGAAGACAAGGGGGAAATGGAGGAAGCAGTGGGATACAGAATGGGGCAGGGAATCAAAGAAGAACAAGGGAAATAGTTGCTCTCTAGTAAGAGGACTTTGAAAAATGTCCTTATACATTCCCTGCCATAACCCCCCTCTGTCAACCAGCTGGCCAAGTACTTTGCAGTAAGTTCAACAATTCCAGGCTGTCCAAACCCACTTGTTTTCCAAGTATACCATTTACGGTATCATTTCCCTGCCAGCACTAAACCTGGAAAAGCTTAGAAAAGTTACTTTTATGAACAATACTTTCCAGAATCTCCCAGACATTATGGCCATGGTTAAAATCCTTGATGATCATACCATTGCATCTGTCTAAGGTCTTGCAGGCTCTTCTTGGGGAAAAAAGAGGTGTATTTGGGGTAAAAAAAAAAAAGGGGGGGGAGTTGCATTGTATGCCTTAGTTTTTCTTCTTGTCTCTGACATCATGGTACCTAGGGGATCCAGTCTCAGCAGGGGATTTGTGAAATTAAAAGAGCTGTCCAAGGTGATGATTCTATTTTTAGGGAAGTGCTTGGCACCCTGTATAGTTTCTTTAAATTTTGGACCAAACCCCAGAGTGGCTTCATTGCCCTATTGACCTGGAAGTCACCAGCCATCATTGGACTTCTCACTGAGATGGTGGATGAACAAAGAAGGTAGAAACATAATGATAGGTTTGGGCCATCACTTTGACTTGATCAAATGTTGTCAACAATGCAACCCTACGTGTATTTACTTGGCAGAACAGAGGATTTTGTGTGGGGTGGTATTTTTCAGGACTATATCTATTAGCATGGCCAATGATGGCTGGAGGATTCTATGAGTTCTAGTTCCAAAAAGTAACATTTCCAAATGTCAGAAGGAAGACCCTCTATTTCAATAGGAGTTGCTTCTTAGTACAGTGGGCCCTTGGTATCCCCTGAGGTTTGGTTCAATGACTGTGGGGTAATTTAAGTTTCCCAAGGCTTCAGCCTTTTTTAAGGAAATAAAAATATTTAAATATCAAAATAGGAAAGTCAAGCCTGTTCAGAGTCTGGCTTTAAAACAGAAAAGTAGCAGAAGAGTGACTTTGCCTAACTATGCTTCCCTGAGTACTGAGACTGATTCAAAAACAATAAAAAAGCAGGTTGTAAATTAAAAACAATGGTGTTAATCTGTATTTACATAACAGGCTATATCCTAATCTAAGTAGTAAATAATTCAGGTAGAGAAAAATATTTATCTCGAACCTTACAAAGTTGAGAGAGCAGGAAGATACAGCTCAGAGGAAAATCTTCAGAGAAAGGTAGACTGTTAGTTTCAAAGCGGGAGTGACCTAAGTCACATGGTTAGTTTTTGAATGAGGGAGGGAGGGAAGAAATCCCTATCTATCTAGGGAAAGAGAATGCAAAAATTTTCGAACAAGGACCCCCTGTGGATACCAAAATCCATGGATGCTCAAGTCCCATTATGTATAATGGCATAGTAAAATGGCATCACTTATATAAAATGGCAAAATCGAGGTTTGGTTTTTGGATTTATTTATTTTTATGTGTGAAAATTTTCAAACAGTGGTTGGATGAATCTGTTGGTGGAGAATCTGTGGATACGGAGGGCTGACTGCAAACAAATCTAAAATTGTAGCGCTAGATGTTAGTATTACATCAATCTGGTTGTCCTGGTTCACCAAACACTCACACCAGCTAGCTGGGAGGAAACTACCAACTGATAATGTAGGCAGAGGCAGCTACTCACAAGCAGATAGAAAGTGTCCCTGCCTGTGAGAGTCCATTAAGAGAAAGTCATGGGTCAAGCAGTCCAAGTCAAGGGAGGCAACAGGAATTTAGGTCAACATAGTCCAAAGGTCAAACAAGCCAGGAGGTTTGTAAAAGGAATCCAGGAGTCTAGAAACAGGTAACAAGAATATTGGCCAGAAAACAGACAAGTTGCTTCTAGCAACTCCTTAGACAAACTCAACTCTTAAATAGCCTGACACCAGCTGGTTCTAATCAGAGCTTGCTTGCTTGCTGCTTAGCTTGCAGCCTGGCTAACCTAGCTCTGTCTTTTGTTAGATCCTCTTGTTCCTCCTCCTTGATTGAGGACTTAAGACCCCAGTTGTGTCCTCTGTCTCATCAGCAGGTGAGTCTTGCCCTTGTCCTGTTGGCTGAGGCTGCAATTCCATAGGATGAACTGGCTGGAGTTCTTCAGCAGGGAAAGCTGCAGGCTATTCTCTGTCTGGAAGACTTGTCCCTTCCCCAATCTTCATTGGACTCTTCTCCCAGGTCCTAGTCCTGCAGCTCTTAACCCATGACATTGGTAGTACCAATTACAATAGATCCACCAAATCAATGAAATTTAGGGCACATCTATACTGTAGAATAATGAGTTTGGCACTGCTTTAGGTGCTGTAGTTCCATCCTATGGAATCCTGGGATTTGTAGTCTTACAAGGTCTTTAGCCTGCCAAAAAGTATTGGTGCCTCACAAAACTACAAACTCCAGGATTCTGTAGGATGGAGCTATGACAGTTAAAGTGGTGTCAAACTGCATTATTTCTACAATGTAGATACCCCCTGCCACAGGTATTGATTTACCAAGTCCCTATGAATTCTGTAGTTGGGAAAATCAATTGAGTCAGACCAAGGATTCCATTCTCTTCAACTGGCATTAACAGGAAACAAGGCTTAATTTAAAATTAAATCACTACCACCCTTGCAGCCTATTCTATTCTGGTTGATTCATTTTTTAAAATCTCACTAAAGTTGGCAAAAGCTGTAAAACTAATCTGTGTAAATGCTTTCAAACATTCATCTGCTTCCAGCAAGACTTCCTTAGGAGTAGCATGGCAGAGCTTTGGGCAGAAGATTGGAGATGGGTTAGGGGAGTGAAATGTGAAAGATGACATTTAGACACCCCAGAAAAAGAAATTGTTTTGACACTGTCATTGACAAACAAATGAAGTTGGTAATCTGTTGAAATAATAATTGTGCAGAGGGGTGGCACTGAAACACATACAAGCACCTTTTTAAAAGCTAAAACCTAAAATTAAACAGTATTTCCACCTCTCACTTTAAAAGATTTTATAGATTGAAAGCTTAGACCTTTTGGATTTTCTCCCAGTGTAAGAACTCTTTTGATTTTTTAATTCTTCGTTGCTATTTGCCATCAAGTTGACTTCAACATACAGCAACCCTATAAATGAGAATCCTGCAAGAGCCTGTTATCAATTGCTTTGCTCAGATCTTGCAAGCTCAGGGCTGTGGTTTTCATTAAACCACCTCTAATAAGGTCTTCCTCTTTCCCTATTGCCTTTACTAAACACCATTGCCTTTACCAACTAATCATGTCATCTCATGATATGTCCAAAATACAACAGCCTCAGTTTAGTCATCTTGGCTCCTAGTGTGAGTTCAGGCCTGATTTGCTGTAGGACCCATTTGTGCCCTAATTCAAGAGTTTGTACTGCATTATAGCCTTTCTCAACTTCCCAACTTGATGTTGGTCAGCTGAACTGCACTGCGTCAAAGGTGATATGAAATTTAAGCTGGGAGAACTCATTCAACATGCAAGCAAGCCAGCACTGGAGTTGTAGTAGTCCAGTGATAATCATGTAGATGGCAAACATACCATAGGATATGCCCCATATTAGGCACCTATCATCTCTTACAGGTGTGAGGAACCTTAAGCCCTGAGACTGTATATCTCTCACTCCAGGGGTACCATCCCATCCTTCTGGGCTTCCCTAGATTGCCCTCTTCCCCATCTGGTGTTTGTTCAGCTTTTGTCCATGCCTTCCCATTTAAAAAAATGATGAAATGCCTCTTCTACTGTGTCATTACTGGTACAGATAGCTTTAAGCTAAAACATGGTCATATTTTGGGTCATAGCCTTTTGTCTTTGGTCCTGGCCATTAGGAGAATTCCCTGAAATTGAATTTGGTCCTCAAATTGAAAGAGATTTGCCACCCTTGCCATAAGGGTAGAAGGTCCCATTACAGGCATCTACCTTGTCCAAAACCACTTGCTTTTGCAACAGAGCTGGGAATAAATCAGCAGAGGAGAGCTGGGCTTGTCTAGCTTGTAGACTTACGATGAGTGGCGCCCTGCCTCCTTCTGCTCCAGAAGGATCCCACGCTAATTGCTCATCTTTCTAATGAAAATGGTCATGCAAAAGCTATTTGCTTATCCGCTTTTCCCAGTCAGAATACATGTGGGTTTTCTTTTCCTTCCCTCTTAACACACACACACACACACACAAATAAAAAAATTAAAAAATAAAAATCACACACTGTTTTGATTTTTTTTCTTAATTTAATCATTCTGGCCAATTTTAAGTAGCTGATGTTTTGTTTGGCTGCTGTTTTATTTGCTGTCAAAAAGGATTTGATGCAGAAATCATTTAAGCATGTATATAACCCATGGAGGGATTCATTTGACCTCATTATACTGCAATAAAGAAGAAATCCAGTTTGTTAAATATCACCAAACTGCATGCATTTCACATCAGATCATAGGAGCGATGCTTCAAAAGAGTCTTCCAGGTTTTTTGTGTGGTGTTTTCTCTCTGTTTTTAAAAAGGAAGACAGAATGGGTTAACTTAGCTTGCCAGAAGGTGTTCTGACAAACACAGGAAAAGCGAGGGAGATGCAGCCTCCTTTAAGAGCAGAGCCACTGAAGAAAAAAGAGATTTATGCTTTTAATTAATGGCAATTAAACCATGCCTGTTGGCTTGGCCTATGGCAATTGTTCCCCGCAAAAAGGAGGCCGAGCTGGTGACAAGCATTTGAATCCGCTAAGTTCTGTCAAGGGAGCTGACTCTGCAGGCATCAAAACCAAACTAAATCAATAAAAGAATTAAACTTTTATAAATTGCATTTTGACAAGTATCAGATACCGTTAAGCTTTGATATTATGAATTCCTTGGAGGTGATGCAAACAAGAAGGGCCGCAGTTAGAGATCCAAACAATCAAAGAGGCTTGTTAACATGCGCTGTCAAATGCATCAGTGCTATTAATTACTACAAATTAATGTGACTCTCTCTCTCTTCCTCTGGTGATTGGAATAATAATCAGCTGAATTCATGGAATGAGCACAGAGAACATATGCAACCCTGCCAAAAATAATAAGGCAAGAAACCAGCAGACATTTTGCAAGCTTTCAGCTCACGGGCTTGATAATTTGCTTGGGAAGTGCATGGCCCACTTTAGCCCATTGTGATGATTACTGGGGAGTGTCTCCTCTACCACCCAGACAGGCAGAAGAGGTGATCTAGTTCCCCAGGTAGATACTGCTATATGTATATTACTAATATAGGAATAATGAAGCCGTATATAGAGCCATCATGATCCTGAATATCAGATACTGGAAACAAATAAAATTTTGGGTGGGGTGGGATGGGGTGGGGTGGAGAGCTATAGTATTCTAGTTCTAGATTTAGCTGGCCACTGTTGAGTAAAGGACACTGGGTTAAATGGATCTTTGTTCTGACTGACCAGGCCAGGTCCTTAGGAAAGCATTCTCTTATACACACATCATTGCTGTGGCCCCAGACCAGAGATTGGAAAAACTGTTTTTTTTTCTGGATGATAACTCCCAAAATCTCTCTGGCAGCTGAATCGGTGGTCATGGTCACTTTCCCAAGCCCTGGGAGTAGTAAAGGCCAGGGAGATCTAGTTCATTCTATGACCAGCATTCTGTCAGTGACATTTCCACCTTACACTTGATTGTGCATTTATTCCTAGTTTTAGTTTTTTAGTCACTGAGGAGGTTGCTATTTCCTTTCTTCCTCTGCAACAACCTTGTCTCACTGTGTCCCTGTGACAGTTGTGCCCAATGGCCATTCTGTGGTTGAGAGAGGGGCATCACGGTTGGAGAAGCATCTGACTATATTCCCATAGCCAGACGTGGACCAATGATATCATCTATTAAGACCTCCAGATGACCCCAGCAGATCTTGGTGGAAGATGTGCTCAGTCTGCATCTGGCTATGGGGACACAGCCAGATGCTTCTTTGATCCATCTCCACCTCCATTCTCCACCAGCTACAGAATGACTGGGGACATGCTATCACAGTGGCAGGGTGAGCCATGGGGCTGGTCACAGGGGACCCATAGCTGAGTTCCACATGTGGAACCCCTACGCTATATATGGGAATATAGGATCTCAGCTTCTTAGTGGCAGTCCAATAGCAAACATATAAAGTATGGAAGGGAGGTGTGTTTTTCCTCCAACTCATAGAGATAGGGAAACATGTGCCAAAAAGTTTTGATCAGTTATATTTTGACCCAAAAGAAAGAAGAGTAGTGCTTTTCATTGTATTAGTTTGCTCACCTATTATTTTATTTGCTTATATTGCATCATTAAAAATAAATTCCCGGGATATCTGCCAAACAACTGAACAAGTAAACAGTAAAATGTAAAAACAGCAGATGAAACAATAGCAGCTAAGTACCAACAAAGGAGGCAACACTCCATACTTCAGTGGCTTTCATCTGGTTCCAAAATGAGATCAGAAGAGATCCCATGGGAACATTCCTATACAGTGCATTCCAGAAATGAGATGCCAACATTTAGAAGGCCCTTCTCCACTTCATAGGGGATGGAGCATCCAGAGGTGACTTCAGTGATAACCTCAAGGTAAGTAATGGGGGCATATGGCCATTGCTGCTCTTTAGCCTGAAGGGCTACTGGAAGGGGACTGTGAAGTGGTACTGCTGTTAAGCAGAGCCTAGCAAACTTGTCTTGTTGAACAATGACTCCCAGAATTACCCACTGGGGGATTCTGTCCATGCTGGCTGAGGAATTTTGAAGTTCCTGGACTTTGAAAAACTCCCAATTGCCACATGGCCAGAAGGAGAATGAAAATTTACCTTCAGTAAGGACAGAAACAACAAAATGCAGACATCTTACTAACTTCTCCAGTTTTTCTCCTGTTTGTTTTGTAACATCTTGCCTGATGAAGAAGCCAGTAGAGCTTCGAAAGCTTGCAACAAGTATATTGTGCATTTCGGTTGGCCAATAAATATATCACTGTTTGGTGGATTTTTGTTTGAATTTGACAAATGGCCAACACAGCTACCCCTGCATATTTTCAAAGGTTACCAGGTTGCTTGACATTTTTTCAATGGATGGCATGGTTCATTGAAGTTGGCATGGTTCTTTGGATATAATGAAAAGCAAACTAGAGTGGGCCCTTGGGTTTAGATCCCGGACCCCCTGTGAATACCAAAATCTGTGGGTGCTCAAGTCCCATTATACAGAATGGTATAGTAAAACGGTGTCCCTTATATAAAATGCCAAAATCAAGGTTGGCTTTTTTTGGGGAGGGGGATAATTTCATGCTTGAATCTGCTGAATCTGTGGATGCAGAATCCATGGATACAGAAGGTTTACTATATACAGTACTAACCATCCTTCACATATTTCAAGACTCCCCTGAGTTTCAGAAGTGGAATGGGGGACAGATGTTGAAGACATGTCCCAAGCCTCCTCCTGTTTGTGGAATTAGTTGGATGATTCTTTGGAATCTGTGTGCAATGGGCTTATCCTATTGAAAAGACAATTGTGGGCCCCATTGGCAGTTACATAGCACTGCAAACCCAAGACATTGATATTGTGGTGGATCAACAGTCCTGATCCAGCAGGTTCAGTATGATCACATGATTCTAATGATCACTGTGATCCCAGCATTTGTCCAGTTAGTGCAGTTGTAGGCAGTGACAAAGCAGAACCAGGATATACATTGATGAAACAGTGGAACCTGTTGGCTAGCAGGAATGGTAATGTCACCTACCATCCCTTCAGGTTTACCCATTCAACTGGGTTGCAGTCCTCATAGTACCTGGAGAGATAGATGAGTTTTCCCAACAAAAACATATATTTCTGAACTATCCCTGTTATTATGCAAAGTATATGAAACTGGCTTGGCCCTGAAAAAGCAATTAACACCCATTTACTTAACATAAGACCTATCCCCTGGTAGAGATTAAAACAACTAGAGCAGGTTTATTGATACAGATCAACACTACTGTCTGCATTTTTGTACTCTCATTGGGATTGAGTTTATTTATGGGCACTGTTATGATGATCATCTGTACCTCAAAATGTACTGCTTCATCCCTGTTTCACATTCACATGCTCCACATTCGTAAGGTAGAGACCATTCCTCACCATTATACTGAACAGGGTAGCTACTTCATGCATTCATCACAATTCCCACAAATGGCTGCTGTCACAACAACATTATCTTTTCATAGGAACATAATGAAGTCCCTTATACTGAGTGAGATCATTGACCCACTATTGTCAGCTCTGACTGATGGCTACCACCCAGAGTTTCTAGTAGGATTCCTGTCTAATGCTAACTAGGAAACCTCTGGCATTTCTTTATGGTCTCCTGGCTAAGTACAAAAAAGACCCAAACCTGCTTAGCTTCCAAATGCAGGTGTGTTCAGGGAGATATGGTGGTGTTCTCAAGGTATCAGTGACAACCTCATTTTTGCACAGGGAGTTAAACTCTTGGATTACTTGGCTCCAATGTTTGCTCTCAGTGTGCCATGAACCTATGAGCTTTTCCCTCTTCATTCCAGATCTGAATCAACTTCTCCTGTCCAAAGGGCACTTGTTCATTTTATTTTATTTTATTTTATTTTCTGGCATCTGCAGGAAGAAACCAGAGATGTGTGCATAAACCTACACATGTTTTACCCAAACAGCATAAGCTCACAGATGCAAACAAGGTGTGAAATGCAGCTTGTCACCTTTCTTTATGTCCTTATGGGAAATTCAAAGGAGATTCATTGCTTTAAAAGCCATGCCATTTTTTGTATTCAATTACTTGCAGATGCCATGTACGCCACAGCAGAAGAGGCACTATATCCTCCTGTCTTGCTGAGATCCTGTTTTATTACAAGCCAGCTTTCATCCTTCCCCCTGCCTTTATGGATTTGGAGGGACTGCTTAGGATTTGTCACTTATTTTTAACAATATAATTTTCTTTGGAAGGCACAAGCTTGCTAAACTTGACATGTGATATTTAATCACATATTGACCACTCAGTATTATTTTAATGCTTCCTGTCAGCTCGAGTGCAGCTGGCAGAGTTCAAGCAACACTTTCGCCTGGAGTTCAGTATCCATTTAAATCAAATTTGTCAGTTTCCAATTTATTAAAATGGGGGGAGAAACAATAACACCCACATGCATTGTTCTATTATTTTTTTATATATTAAAATGCAAGTTAATAATGCCTTGTCAGGCCAAGGGCATGTTTTAATGTGAACAACTTAGATGTTAAATGAAACTGGAGTCCAAATGCCTCTCCTAATATACTCATGTATTTGACTTAGTGCCAGAATTGTAATATAAACATTCAGTCCATGTTACATTGTTTTAAAAAAAAACTGGCAAAAGCTATCAAATATGGGATACAGAAGTCAAATATAAGCATACATCGAACTGTGTGTTTATATTTAGTGATGGCCAGTGGGACAGTGGATCCACTCCTGGTTTTAGGCTGAAATTTAATAGCGTTATCTAAGCTATCGAACCTTCTTTTGGGAGTAGAACTCAGCACACTGGATAGCCTCTTTAAAATTCAGATGAAAACCTAGGGTGGTTTCACCAGCTCACTGACATGGAAGCCACCAGCCACCAGTGCAATATATCACAGCTCAGAAAATAGTTTGGACCACAAGTCCCAGTATCCATAGCATGACCAACATAAGTATATAGTATATAGGCAGGGATGAATGAATACGTCAGTTAAAGTTTCCCTCTGTTTCTCTTTTTTTTCCAGTCTCAAATTCAGTTTGCATTAACTCTGAGGTATTTTCCAATATTTGCATAAAATGTGTACACAGTTGACTGTGCTCTTTCTGCAAATACAAGCTTATTGTACACAATTTTGCCTAATATATGCATATCTGCAAGCCATTTTGAACATCTTTAAAAAGCAAACAAACATAATTTTGTGTACCCTGTCAGCTAACAGATACACTTTTTTAAAAAAAAATTGTGAAATTCCTTGCAAAAGGCAGAGAGGCAAACATTTTGAAAGATAACTGAGTTTGGGTTTATATATTGAATCAAAAGTAGAAAATTAAGTTCATTTCTACTAACTGGAGTTGGGGAGGATTTCTCTCTTCCTTATTATTATCCAGGCAACAGTTAAGGGACATGTATTACTATTAGCTGACTTAAATATTTGGTATCCAGATAAGAGCATCCACAGTAAGGTAGAGGCTGGATCAATAACCTAGAAGTTCACATTACCTGCCACCATAAGAAATTATGTCTGTCCTACATGTACAAACAGTAGTACACACATTTTACGCAGTTCCATTTCCTGTTACCTCTTTTCAAGAAGGGAAGGATCACATCAACCAGATGCTTCATGAAAATACATTCAGGTAATCTTCACTTTCAACAGGTGCTGGCAGGTATGCATAACTCTGGACACCCAGATTAATACTCAATATTTTTTTAGGTGAATGATGGTAAGTGGGATGTCTGAACCAGCAAATAAATTTCCCCTTTGATTAGTTTTACAGTTGTGTAAATATTTTTGCAGATACAGGAATTATAATTTTATTGGCTGGAATCCTGTTGAGGAGCTACAAATATGCAGAGCATAGTTATGATGCTATAGAATGAATCTCATCTCAATCCCTTCAATCCCCAATAATCAGGTAGCAGCCACTGCAATTGATGGGGGGGGGGGTTTCCTAAAGGCCAAAACACAGCATGGAAATAAAGTAATAACTTCTTCTTTTTTCTTCAAATGTAATTTCCTGAGTCTTTTATCCCACAAAAATAGCAAGAGCCACCTTAGCTCCCATCCTTGGAGAAAGACAGAATATCAAGCAAACAAACAAATGTATGTCATATACAAGTGAAAAATGCAAAATTTAAAATAAAAGTACAGTCAGCTCTCCATACGTACAGATTCCTTATCCATTCAAGAGTTTGAAAACATTCTCTCTCTCTCTCTCTTCCAAAAACCCAACCTTTATTTTGCCATTTTATATAAGGGACACTATTTTACGATACCATAATATGTAATTGCGCTTGAGCATCTATGGATTTTGGTATCCATGAATGATCCTGTAACCAACAGCCTACTGTAAAACTGCTTTCTTCAGACTTCTCAAATATACTCATATAGCATAGCTATAAATCTAGCAGAGCTTTCAGCTACTGTATGTTATGCAATGTGCATGAGCATGTCTGTGTACCTGTGTAGGTCCTTACACACACATAAAGAAGTGCATGTTGAACATTGATTCCTTCACATATTGCATCTATGAACATATGCCATTCCCATATATTTAGTAACAGTTATCTGAACACAGGGTATAAACTATTATTATCTTATGCCTACAGGTCTTTATGAAGATAAATGGTAGAAGAGTGATCAACAATTATGCTTTCTTGAAAAGACAGATGCTAGGTTTCAGCCTTGTTTTTATAGTATTAGTTTACAATGTAATGCCACTAGAAATGATGAAACAATATGCCTTTTTACAGAGGTAATAACTAACAGGGAATTCTAAAATCCAGGTTAGGACAATGGTGTGTGTGTGTTTGAGAGAGAGAGAGTGTGTGTGTTGGAGGAAACCATCTTCACTTTCTAAAACAGTGGTCCCAAATCCTGAGTCCTTAGATGATATAGGAACTGCCCTAAAAGGAAAGTGTAGTCAATGTGGTATGATTCATGAACCTTACTAGTGGTCCAGCCATGGTATCACAGTTCAACAGAACCAAAAGAGATGCACACATATCCAGTGCTTAGTATAAATCACACACCAAGAAGGTGCTTCAGTCCAGTCTCCACATTAGATTTAAACCATGATGGACAGGGACTCAAGCAATCCACTTCATTCACATTCAGACAAGGATTACATTTTCCTGGACACTCTTCATAGAGTGTTCCTAGATCAGAATGTGGCTAGATCTAGGTATCTTTTAGGGTTTATAATCAATTCTCAAATTCTCTGAGGGTTCATCTGCACTGTAGAAATAATGTAGCTTGACACCACTTTCAGTACTGTAGCTCCATCCTATGGAATCCTGGAATTTGTAGTTTTACAAGGTCTTTAGTCTTCTCTGTCAAAAAGTGCTGGTGTCTCACAGAACTACAAATTCCAGGATTCTATAGGATGGAGGCACGGCAGTTAAAGTCATATCAAACTGAATTGTTTCTACAGTGCAAATGCACCCTGAGTGTCCATTGAAATCAATAGAAGGGTTTTAAAAAACCTACACTATATTAAATTGCCACACAGAAGTCAATTCTCAAGAAGGATTGCACCTAGGGAGGAAGAGTTAGGATTCCCTTTCTTGCAAACACCTCTCTACCTTCCAATATTATCACTGCAAGGCAATTGCTTACTGTAAAACTGAAGAAAGGATCACTGCAAATCTAGCAGTAGCACTCTTTGTATATTGACCAGTTTGCACTGTTTCTCAATGTGTTCAATATGTTCACATACGCAATCACAGAGAGAAAAGCATTACAAATGTACATAAACTGGCCTTCAATGTCTTCCATCATTGGGCAACATTCTGCTGTCTCCAGACTCCAGCTTGCCAAATGTCAGGCTGCCGCAAGAGTCCTGTCACACATAAGCAAACGTGTGACCAAATTACAGCCTTTCACCAATCTCTCCTCAGCTTTTTCCAGTCCTGCCTAGAGTCAGTTTGAACTTGTCTTCCCTGAACTTGGTTTCCACAGAATATTGTCATGAGCTGAGTAGTTGGCTGGCAGTCATTTTTCAGACATGGGCAATGCATTGAATGTTTCTAACTCATGTAGCACAGTTGAAAAGGACCTGGTTCAAATTTCACCTCAGTCATGAGCTCTCAAGGTACTGTTAGACACAGCACTGTTGCTTAAGACTCCCATATGAAATGGTGCTACCTTGCCTTATAGGACTGTGTTAAGGATAACTTACAGGGCTGGCCCTACCATTAGTTAGAGTGAAGCAGCTGCCTCAGGCGGCTGATGCTGAGCCATGGCAGTAGCAAATGATCTCTAAATGTTCCTCCTGAGACCTCTAAGCCTGATGACTGAAAATGAAATTCTAAAAATGTATTGTTACCCTGCTCTAGATGTATTACTGTACATCTGCAGTGGTTGTGCATGCAGATCTCCACTCCTGCCACCATCAGCTGGATACAGCCATTACATATTGTCCATACACACACACAAATATCACTCTACATGCATAGCACAACTTAAAACCTGCATATATCACCAAAAGGATTCTAGCCATCATGAAGCAATATAACTCACCAAACAAAAATAATGGCGATGTAGTGGATTGAGCCTTGGACTGTGATTCTGGAGATCAGAGTTTGAATCCCGGCTTGGCCATCCCAGCTTGGCCGTGTTAAACCCACCCCTCTCCCTCCCTCTCTCCCATAATCACATCTCCCTCTGTGTGTTTTAAAAGCATCCACCTGCACCCTACTTGAGTTGGGACTACAATGAAGGCGATGGAGTTAATTTTTTTCCACTGCACTATCTTCTCAATTTAAATCTCAACACAAAGTGAAAGAGAAACACAGGAAGAGCTCAACATTGCTATTTTCCTTGTTAGGGAAAACTTGCAGGTACCAGAGTGACTCCAGTGAAGGAACGGACTAATTATACCAGAGTAAAAGCTGCCTAAAAGAAATGAGGTTAGGGATGCAGAGGTTTGCATCAAGCCTCTGTGATGTTCTTTTTCACTGCCCAGGTAGAATTACAACCCTCCTGTTTGTAAGGAAGCTGAAAAGCAGGCAATGTAACTGATGCATAGGAATTATAATTGCATAGTTCAAATACTAGTTGCTTTACATTAGGGTAATTAGAATCACAATTGACCTTTATATAAATGTAGGGTTATACTTAATTTTAGCCAGGAGTTTTCAAAACATGACTTTAAATACTGCTCATATTTGATAGCTTCTAATTATTATTACTTTAATCTTGGAGGGGAAATTATTATTTTTTTATGGTAAGTTGACAAAATATGTAGTACACTGCAACCACTACTCTAAAAATTGAGAAAATGGATGGGAGAGGGGGAAGAGGTGTTGAATAATTTTTACTGGGACAATGAGAAGCAAGGCCTCTGCTTGAACAAACATAGCATTTTCAGATACCTGCAAGGCTGGCCTCACCATTAGGTAGACTGATGTGATTGTCTCAGTCAGCAGATGGTCAGAGGCAGCAGTAATAGGCTCCCTACTGTTCTTCTGAGACCCCCCAGATTCAGTGGACAGAGCTGTATGCCACAAAGCCTGTGTTGCATCCCCAAAGCTATCCTGCCACTCTGTTCCATTGACAGAAACCTCTGTTCCATTGCCAGTGTTGGAACAAGATTTAACTATCAATCTACCCAGCTTCTAGGCATGGAATAGAAAGGGGCATTACCTTGCATTTGGCCTCAGGTAGCAAATGTCTTGGGAAAGCCCTAGAGATCTGGAAGAATTGCATCTAGAAAGTCTCCCCCCCCCCCCCATTGCATTTCTGCCACTGAGAAATGACTTTCTATATATGACTTATATAGAAATGACTTTCTATATATCAGATTATTCAGAATGTACTTGTTAAAACCCCATTATCAGCAACAGTACAACTAATCATCAGTGGTTCGTATCAGCTACCATATCACTGAGTCAGTGAATCTGCTCCAAGTTTTAGACTATTTTGGAATTAGGGTTCAATACTTTGAATAGCTCCCCCAGATTGCAGGCTAATTGTTGTTGCTGCTGCTGTGTGCCTTCAAGTCGCTTCTGACTTATGGTGACCCTAAAGGGAACCTATCATAGAGTTTTCTTGGCAAGATTTGTTCAGAGGAGGTTTGTCATGGCCTTCCCCTGAAGCTGAGAGCCTGTGACATACCCAAGATTACCATGGGTTTCATGGCTGAGCTGTGAACTGAACCTTGGTCTCTAGAGTCTCAGTTTAACACTCAACCCACTACGCCAGGGGTAGGCAACCTTTCCCCTTTAAGGGCCGAGGGACTTCAGCTCCCAGAAGCCTCAGCCATATTGGCCAATAGTCCCATGTTGGCCAATAGCTCCTGGGATTCTGGGAGCTATAGTCCCTCGGCCCTTAAAGGGAAAGGTTGCCTACCCCTGCACTACGCTATGCTGCCTCTTTTACAAGCTAATACCTGGAGTGTTTTAACAGCTTTACTTATCTGGTAGCAAGTAGCTACCACTGTCTCAGTGTCCATGCTGAATGAGATACACTGGCTAGCTACTACAGAAAGGGCTTTTTATTAGTGGCTCCTCACCTATGAAAATGAGTGGGGGGGGATTCAAAAATATTTGCTTAAAATCAAAGCAAAATATGTTTCTTGAATGTCAGTAAACCGCAGTAAGGATAATCCTGGACTGACAAGAATATTGGCAATTTGGATCCCATGTAAAATTCAAACATGTCTTTCTTTCTTTCTTTCTTTCTTTCTTTCTTTCTTTCTTTGCTGAAACCCTCCTACCACCACCACCACCACCATCTATGCAGAAAACAGCCTTTTCACAGCAGAGAACAGCATTTCTTGTATAGAAAATACTGTTGTCTGTATAAAAATAATGTGTGAATTTTGTGTAGAATAAGTCCAGAACTGTGAATATTTCACATATATCTGCAGGGCAACAAGGCTCACTCAGTATAGCCACCATATCAGTCCAGAATGGACTGGAACAATTCCTGGCAATCCTTTGAACAGATTCTCAGCCACTTTAGTAAGCTGTCTCTGTTGTAATGCAAAATATTTTGGAATGGCTTTGTCTTGAGTGGACAATTAAGACCCATCATTTTGACAAACCAGATCCTCCTAGTAGACAAGGAAACTGTTGAAATTGGTTTGTTGATATGGATCAGCACAGCTGCCTACCATTTTGGACTCTTCTAAGAGTACCTATAGGAAATGCCATGCTCCCATCTCTTCAGATTCTTGTTTGTCATTGTGAGAGACAGAAATGCATTTCTTTACCTAAATAAAGCTGGATCCTTGATTCTCCAGGCCTGGTCATCTCATTTCTCCTAGAGTTACTGGGGAAGTTACTGGCCTACACCTTAGAATTTACCATATGCCAAGATGTGAAACAAAGAACAAAATTAGATGACATCTGGGACAAGAGAATCACCATAAGAGAGCCAAGCCGAAATAGGATCAGAACCATCAATGAAAGGCTGAGATTCGAATAAAGTCAACAAGAACTGATGACACATTTATCAGGGACAGTATTTTGACTCACACACTAAATTTATTATTTAAACATCTGAAGGAAAAGGTATTATAACTGGTTTGTATATTGCAAAATAAAAAAAGAGTCCTTAAAAAGCTATGACAAAACCTATACCACAATGTGAGATAACTTCAAACAGCATGTTTATAGGAAACTCAAAGCTAGCACACCAAAAGTTTGATCCTGGTCAAACTAAAGTCTGCAAGCACAGAAAGAAAAGCATGTTCCAAGCACCTGACAGAACCAGTAGGAGGTTACTTTGAGCTTTGATTCCCTAGGGCAATGTAGGAGCGTTTGAGCACTGCTGGAATATATTATGGGACGGGAGCCATCACAGAGAGTACAAGATTATTATTATTTTTTTTAAAAAAATCAGCTCATACAAGTTTCCAGCCATGGGCTCTGTCTCCCCGTCTGACTCTCGTTAACTATAGGTGTCCCTGGGAAACCGAATTAAGTGCTGGGAAAGAAGGGCAGAGACATAAGAGGAAATAAATGATCAAACATCAAGCTTTGGGCCCAAATCTCAGCTGTCCTGCAACTTGTGTAGGCATTTAAAAGCTTTGCAACGTAGGGGTCATACCTGATAAAAACAAAATATAAATCCATCTAGGAGAAGCTTACTTCCACTTTGCACATCTGTAATAAATGGTTCCACAATCTTCCCTCCAATTAAGAAAGCAAACCTGAACAATTAGCAGGACTCTGGATCTGAGTCCATTTGCAGAGCTCTTCTGACAGCACAGAAAAGATGAAAATATATGTCTAGCTACCAGAACATGACGATTATGTAAAAGGAGATTGTGTGTGGATCTAGTTTAGAATCATTTTCAAACTAAGTCACATAATTTCCAGAAGGTTAAAACTTGAGATGAATTAGCATGAGGAGGGAGGGAGGGAAAGGACACAACAACACAAATCTGTAAGTAACTGCTTGCCTGCTTTGTGGTATGAATGGCTTTCATGCAAACAGTCAGAGAATCTTTGCTTAAAACTGGTTCTTCCTTTAGGTTTCAAACAAAATATGTATGGACAAGCATGCTAATCATTTTTGTAGGTCTACATGCAAAGCAGTACATGTGTTAGAGGATATTACAACCACCTGGGCTTGTCTACATAGGCTAAAGCATCTGTGCAAGGATGGGGAAGCGGATGCTGTAGCATCAGAACTGAAGGTCTGGTTGGAGCTTGGTGCTCATGGGGCACCCCATACCCTCACTGTTGCAGGCTGAGTTTTCATGCAGCCTTGAGCTCAGAAATAAAACTCCATAGATGGAAAAGGAGGGCTGTTTGGGGCAGGAATAAAAGCAACTCATAGCACCAGGTAAGTTTTATATCAGTGAGGGGCTGAATCCTCTATGGGATTTTGTCCAAACTGTAAAATAGCTGTCCAAGGTGCTGAAACTATTTTGCAAATAGCATTTAGTGCCCTGGACTGCAACAGCCATCATTTCTTAGGGCCTTTACAGACTGCCAGAAATAATGCAGCTTGAGTCCACTTTAACTGCTCTGGCTCAGTACTAAGGAATCATGGGAACTGTAGTTTTTTCTGAGACATTGAGCCTTCTCTGTTAGAGAGCTTTGGTGCCACAATAAACTACAGTTCCCAATATTCCCTAACATTGAGCCAGGGCAATTAAAGTGGACTCAAGCTGCATTATTTCTGGCAGTCTGTCAAGACCCTTACTTATGGGAGTTGCAGTCCAATATCTGAAAGGACATGAGTTTCCAGCCCTGCATCAAGATATTGATTGATAAAATAGATAAGATTTATATATCCTCTCTCAGTCCAATAGGGCCCCTGAGTCATTGTACAATGGATGAAACATTTAAAACAATACATAGATAAATCTTTTAAAAACAAACTAAAAGCACTCCTTAAAAATAGTTTAAAACCAAACAAAACAGCCAGAATGGTCTGAAGGACTAAAAGCTTTGTGGAACAACATCATTTGAGCTGACCATTAGAACTTCAGAAGCAATGAAGTCAGCCTAAATTCCTTTGGCATCTGAGGAAGTAGGCTCAATTCTATGAAAACTCATGCTACCAATTTTTCTTCTTGTTGTTGTTGTTGTAGGCCTTCAAGTTATTTCCCACTTATGGCAACCCTAAGGACATCATCTGCTTTTCTTGGCAAGATTTGTTCAGAGGAGGTTTGTCATTGCCTTCTCCTGAGGCTGAGAGCATGTGACTTACCCAAGGTCACTCAGTAGGTTTTGTGGGCAAGCTGGGAATCAAAGCCTGGTCTCCAGAATCACAGCTCAATACTCAAACCACTACACCCTATTTAGTCTCAAAGCTGCTGCAAGATCCCTTTGCATACTAATTTTCCAGACAAAGGGCCTTGGCAGACTGCCAGAAATAGTGCAAATTGAGTCCACTTTAGGGTTAGGGTTAGGGAATCATGGGAACTGTATTTTATTGTGGCACCAGAGCTCTCTGACAGAGAAGGCTCAATGTCTCAGAAAAAAATTCCCATGATTCCCTAGCACTAACCCTAACCCTTAAAGTGGACTCAATTTGCACTATTTCTGGTACTCTGCAAAGACCCTAACACAGCCAGGTCTTTGAATTCCTTTGGCAGAGAGTTCTACAACTGGGGTGCAGCTACAGAGAAAGCCCTGTCATGTGTACAAACCAACCTAGCCTGAGTTTAATATTTGTATTAAAGTGTACAAGGAGGGAGCTAAGCCAGGGTGAGAGGGCAAAATTACTTGTTTGCCAGCTGATCTAGGATGCCACAGGCTGTCTGCCCTTCCCCACAGTCCCTGCCATGGAAGGAGGTGGGGGGCTAATGAGGAAAATGACAGCTGTGCTCCTTTCCTTCTAGCAGCTCCACTTGCATGCTGCCAAGGAAAAGGGGGGCAACACAGATCCTGACTATTGTTTTGAAAGCCTACTGGAGCAAAAGCACTCTGTGAGGGACCAGGAAAACTGTCTGTGAGAGATCACAAGCAGTTTTGCCATTCCCCTGCCTGAATTGCCATCCTCTGAGGCTGAGAGAATGTGATTTGCCCAAGGTCACCCAGTGGGTTTCTATGGCTGAGCAAGGATTCGAACCCTAGTCCCCCAAGTTAGAGTCAAACATTCAAACCACTGCACCATCCTGGCAATGGCAAACACCCTCTGAAGAAATTTGCCAAGAAAACACCATGATAGGTTCATCTTAGAGTCCCCATAAGTCAAAAATAACTTGAAGGCACACAGTCACAACCACCAACACAACTGCCTGCATTGCTTGGTTTCTGGGACTTTTCTGAGGTCAAAAAAGTGTATTTCCTAAGCCACGTTCTCTGCAGCTGGAGATCCAAAGATTGTGAACCTCCACACTAGAGCTCTCAAATGGAGAATGCTAAAAGCCCTATCACAAGACACTGTTATAGTGTTATATATACTTTATTTTCTACTTTAACTGACATGGTCACATCCTATGAAATCCTGGGGTTTGTAGTTTAGGGAAGGACATTTTGAATTCTCAGGCAGAGAGCGCTTGGGCCTCACTAAATCCCAGAATCCCACAGGATGTTGCCGTGGTAGTTAAAGTGGAATATAGCTCTGTGTGATAGGGCCCTAAGTAATTTCACCAAACTATAAATCTCAGTATTCCCTAGGATGGAGACATGACTATTAAAGTACAGTCAGCCCTCCATATCTCCAGATTCTTTATCCATGGATTCAACTCTCCATGGCTTGAAAACGTTACAAAAATATATACATTCCAAAAAGCAAACACTGATTTTGCTAATTTATATAAGGGACACCATTTTACTATGCTATTGTATATAATGGGAATTGAGCATCCACTGATTTTGGTATCCATAAGAGGTCTTGGAACCAAACCTCAGAGGACTCCAAGAGCCCACTATAGTATAAAACTACTATATTTGTCTATCTATGCAGATATCTCTTTAAGTCTTGGAAATCCTGTATAAGCTTTAGAAAACATGTTCCCCAAAAAGAAAAATACTTTCTCCCTGTATGCCACAACTTTTAAAAACAATTTCAAAGACATATCTGTGTCAGTCTGTTTCAGCATAAAAAGATAGAAAGGAATCCTGTAGCAGTTTTAGTTTAGTTTATAGTTTATAGTGACCCTAAGACAAACCTATCATGGGGTTTTCTTGGCAAGATTTGTTCAGAGGAGGTTTGCCATTGCCTTCTCCTGAGGTTGAGAGTGTGTGATTCATTCATGGTCACCCAGTGAGTTTTATGGCCAAGCTGCGACTCGAACCCTGATCTCCAACTCTCAAACCACTATGCCACACTGGCTCTTTAAGTTCAACCACTACCCTCGGAAAAAGAAGTCCATTTTATTGGACTTTTCATACTACACAATTATATTGTTATGATTCCACATTAACTGCCATCGTACCATCCTATGGAATCCTGGGATAGGCGGTTTAGGGAGGGGCATTCGAGAATTCTCAGCCATAGAGCCATAGTGCCTCACCAGACTATAAATTCCAGGATTCCATAGACTTTGAACCATGGCAGTTAAAGTGGATTCATAGCTCTATAATTCTGTAGTGTGAAAGGACCCTGGGACATGGAATAAATGTACTTGTGGGGCATGGGCAATTAATACCACTCCTGCCACCATTATAAACAGAGGCTAGGACCCAGGGTGCTAGATTAGGCCATAGTCAAGGATCCAGGCATTAACAATAAGATTTTTTCACACTCCCCCCCCCCACAATGAACATCAAGACTCCCATGCCATATGACACAGTGCTTTTGAAAGTCCCCTCTATTTCAGAAGTAGCTTGTAGCATAGCACAGGGAGGGTGGTGGTTCCTGTTTGAGAAACAGAGGCACAAAGACCCCCGTGGGGAGTCCTGTGGAACTAGTTGTGCCATTGTTTGGATCCTGGCCAGAAACTTCACAGATGCTCAGTAGGATATTTCATTGCCAAGTGTTTTGAGTTTTCAACATGAAAAATGTTCCCTAATGTGAGCTATGTTATTTGTTTCTTGCCGAGGATTATTAACATTTCAATACTTTAGTAAGCTGCATATACAACTGAAGAGAGCAAATATGATTGCCTCTTTTAAAATGTCACCCTTCTGCCTAGCATGGAGAGATGGTCTATGTAATTCCAATGGCAGTAAATAACAGAGAGGAAACTAAAAACAACATAAATTCTACGATATATCCAACTATATGTGGGTCTTAATCTGGGGTGAATGGCTTTCAAGCTAGAATCCTATTGTATGCTTTCATGGTACTGAGCCTCATTGTATTTAGTGGGACCTGCTTCTGAGTAGGATTGCACTTTTAGATCCATGCAGCAGATTGGGTTTTAGTTAGAAACAACTAAGGAAATATTTATATACATACATCTATAAGGTACAAAAGCCAGCATGGTGTAGTGGTTTGACGAGGACACTGGGAGACCAGGGTTCAAATTTCTGGTCAGCTATGAAAACCCACTGAGTGATCTTAGGAAAGGCACATTCTCAGCCTCAGAGGAATGCAAGGACAAATCCTCTCTGAACAAATCTTGCCAAGAAAACATTGCTCTAGGTTCACCTTAGGGTGGCCATAAGTCAGAAATGACTAGAAGGCACCCAACAACAACAACAACAACAACTCTGTAACAAGCATATTTGAGCTATCTCACCTTAAGACTGTTGGGTCTCCCCTCAATAGCAGCTTGAATTGATTTATCTTATTTGAGATTCTGGCTCAGACTAAATAGACTTGAAGACCATTCCCTCAGCGAACTCTGTTGGTTGGAGGAACTTATGGTTGGTTGATGGGCACAATTGTCTCAAGATAAGTTAAATGTTTATAACCTCAATGTACAAAAGTATCTCAGGCTTAGTTCTCGTGACTTTAAGAACTGGGTTTTTGATCATGATGCTAACCAAGATAGAGCAACCATAGTTGGGGCACAATTCTCTGTCTGGTACCCACAGATACAAATCAACCATGCAAAGCCACAATACTTTGAAACCCTGACCTTTCCCCAACTATGAAGGCCTTTCACAGAACTAAGATTTCAGCAGATGCCTTCTTAAAGGGAGATATAGAAGCACCCCAGTTATAGATAGAAAAGGTGTATTCTGTTGTAATCATATAGAGGATATTGTTCATTATTTGATGTTCTGCCCCATTTATTCCTCACTTTAGACAAAGATTTGTGTCACCCATTATTCAGTTAGATACAGACTGCACACCTCAGAAAATAGTTCTGGCAGCCTGCAAAGGCCCTAAGTTTGCTCTTTGAACTCATTTTGCTGAGTAAACTGAGGATAAAGAGGCAAAGTGGGAGGAGGAAAAAAGAAACTGGGAGCAACTCTCTGGGGAATCCTATAGGACTAGATTGGAATCCCAGGAGAACTGAATTTCTCCCCAGGGCCTAAGGTTCTCCACTTTTGACCTACAGACTCCATATTTGATCTCAGACCTGCGCATATGGCACATTTATCTCGCATGCTTGAATATATAACATTTCCCCTATAATTCTTCTGCCTCTCCCCTAGGTGAGTTTGTCTGCTTCATCTATAACCATGATCTCCATGTATGGCCCTTTAATAGAAGCTGGGGCCTTTGTGAACTCTGAATATTTTTCTTTTTAGTGGGAATGGTGGGATGTGGGGATTCTTGCCACTAAAGGCTGTGGAATTTAGGCCTAGCTTAGGAGATTAATTTCAAATTTTGAACAGCTTGGCTCAAGGCTTCTTTGTTCATATTTTACCCTTTCTCTGTGTTGCCTTTGGGAAGAGGAAAGAATGCCGTCCTTCCATCTTCTGGGAAGAAGTTATGGACATCTGGACCAGGATTTTTGAGACATGAGTTGTTATTGTTACAGAAACTCTTGATACCAGCAAGTAGGAGAATTGTTGTATTTTGTGACATCTGTCTATAAGACATTTTGACATCCAGAAAATGGCCTAGCTATTGATAATATAAATGTGGGTATTTGTTAGGCAAAGCAATCCTAACTAGAACTCTGAGATCTCAGGGCCGCAACAATAAAGCAATTTGAAACCACTTTAACCTCCATGGTTCAATGCTATGGGATTCTGGGATTTGTAATTTGGTGCAGCACCAGAGCACTTTGACAGGAAAGGTTAAATATCTCACAAAACTACAAATCCCAGAATTCCATTGCATTGAATCATAGAAGTTAAAGCAGTGTTAAACTGCTTTATTTCTGCAGTGTAGAAGCACCCCAAATTTGCTTCCTCCCAAGTAGTTGAAGAGGGTACTACAGGATTACTGTTTTGTGGCTTTTCCTATCTTATTATTACTCTCTCCAGTTCTGTCAACATTTTCCTTATCCTACTCCAAATGAGTGGAAGTATACTGCAATTTCCATTCTTGGCCTGATGTGCAAGTAGGTTTTCCTATTTATTTTCAGGGTGGGAAGTATAGTATGAATATCTGCTGTTATTCAGCTGGGCTCAGGCAGTTGATTTCCCCTCACCCCAAATTCATAATTTCACTTCTCTATCTAATTTGTTGTGACATGCTCTCCAACTTTTCCCAGATGAAAACGGGAACACATGTGGCCGGCCAACACCAGAGCATGGTCAAGATGTCAAAAGTTATTAATGAAGAATGCACAAGCTATGAGAGACTGAAGCAGTTTGCTTTTGTTTGAGTCAATTGGGATGAGCAAGATTTCACCCTCTCCATCTCTTCCTACCAACTCAATTGAATGCAAACTACTTTTGCACTTGAAATCAGTTTGAAACAACTAAAGTAAGCTGAGGATGAAAGGGGATAGGGGGAGGGGTAAATTGGGACATTTCAAAAGCTGCTGGAAAAGTAGGATGACAGAGGATTGACTTATTGCATTAACATAAAACCTGACATCACCTAACGGGTTGCAGCCAGGAAGCTGGATGGAGATGGGAATTATCACAATGTAATTCTCCACCAATTCTTCCAAGTGACTGCATCCTGGGTCCCAGTCATGCTCAGCCAGCCCTTTTTAGAAAACGGAAAGCTCCTGACTTTGAAAACAGACCAGCTGATCACAGCTGGGACCCAAGATGCAGTTGCCTGGTGTGATAATTCCCGCCTCCACCCAATGTCCTGGCTGCATCCCGTTAGGGTGATGTTGGGTTTTATGTTAATGTGATAAGCTACTGAGATTGTCCCTGCCAAATCAAGACCATTGTAGGGTACATTGTTATTTTTTTTTCACTGCCAAGGGGGAGGAGGGGCACTTGCGAATTTTTCTGTTTTAGAATAACTGGTGATAAGCTGATTATAAATACAATGTAAATAGACTTGCTTGAGTTGGTTATTTCCACCTGAGACAGCACAATATCTTGGTTTGTCCCTAATTCCTTCCTTAGCTGCAGCAAGCCAGCAGGAAATGAAAAGTGTGGCTCATTCACCATTTGCACATCTATGTAGCCTTGTGGGCAGAGTTTGGCCCTCTAGATGTTGTTGGACCATAGCTCCCAGCATGGCATATGATCGTTAGAGTTTATGGGCTTTGCAAGGTTTTCCCAAGGTCAGAAAAAAAGTTCATTGGAAGTTTGGATTTTGGAAATTATCACACCCAGCTTTCAAATTGCAATTATAGTTGTAAAATAGCATCTTTGGCAATGCTTATCGCATGATGTCGGTTTCAACCCATAACTGCTGTGTCTGTGATGTGTGGTTAGGGCATTCCTTTTCATTGATCGGGGAACCTGTCAATGAGCTACCAATCATGTGGCAGTTTCATTATTCAATGGGTGTGTAGCTTTGCTGCTGCAGAAGTTGCAATATAAGCAGTCATGTGGTGTCACAGTCTGCTCCTCTCCCCTGTCCCCTCCCTATTCTCAAGCAGCCGGATTTATTTTTTATTTTAAAACTTAAATTGCATTAGCAGAACTCTGTAAATGTGTTAAAAAGTGAAAATAAAAATAAAATTTAAAAAGCAAAAGGCATCCTGGGTAGGGCATAGGGCAGGGAAACAGAGTTAAGGGGGAGTCTGGAAGAGAGTGTGATTGCGGAAGAAGCCCCAGTCATGTGATTGACAAGACGTGCAATAATGGCTGCTCACAAACAGATATAATTCCATTTTCTTTAACAATCATGGAGACAATTGTGCCTGTCCGATAATGTCTGAAAACTCAATTTCACTAACATGGAAACCATTGATGTCGAATTATAAATTAGCCCTTTCAGTCCTGATCTTTATAAAAGGCTATCTCATGCAACTCTCTCCTTTCCATTCTGCGCTCCTGTTACTGATTCTGCATTTCCTCAAAACAAACTTTTCAACATTATCAGAAGATATTGAAGAAAACACATCATGGAAAAAAATGCCCATCTCCTGATAACAGTACGTGAATGTCAAATCTCTCATTTCAGGATGCAGTTATCCCTCTATTGCAGCACAGGAGGGAGCTTTAATTCTCTTCTAGTGCTCCACTGCATAGGGACGTGGATTTGCCAATGACGGCTGCAGCAAATTCCCTTGACTGAGAAGAATAACTAGCATTATCACGTAGATCATTAAACCAGGTTCATAGATTGCTGAGTGTCTTCAATCAATTCATCTAAGATAGCTTGAAGCCAGCTGGACCCCTTCAGTGAGAACTTGACTTAATTGGCCAATAAGTGGCTGGAAAAGGTGCATGCCATTTGATACAATTACAAGGCGAACAAGCGATTACAGTGGGGAGAACCACAGAGGGTACCCTTCAGGTCAGCCCTTTTGAAAAAAGGGCTAAGTTAATGTCCACTATTAAGTGCCACTGTGAAAAATGTTGGTCTGCTTGGTGCTCAGATGCAAGGAGGATCCAGGTCATCCTTCAGCTGATGGAGAGTGCATGAGATGGGCCCATTTATCATCTCTTTGGCCTCATTTCTGCCTTGGTAATCGTCACGCACTAACAACTGCTAGCAGTTTCATGGGTTTCCTGTGAACCTTTCCATTTATTGGCATAACTAAAATATTACCTTAGCAGAGCAATCCATCTGCTAAAGAAAAACACTTTCCTTCAATTATATCCCTGGAGTCTTTTCTCTAGAAAGGTTAAAGCATTGCAAAGTTGAAAAATATACCTTATTTGGGTTTTATTCTCGACAATCAATTGCAAATGCAGCTGCATGTATGTGCACTTTTCCTCTTTTAAAAAAAGTGTGTGTGTGTACACACACACACACACACACACAAACACACATATATTAGTATTAGGAGCTAGTTTGACTTTTGAAGGAAACGGCAATATTTATATCTCACATCCTTTCATGCTATACAATTACACCACTATGATTCTGCTTAACTGTTATGGCAACATCTTGTCAAATCCTGGGATTTTACCATTTAGGAAAGGGTATTTAGAATCCCAGCCAGAGAGTTCTAGAATATTTCCAAACTGTAAATCCCAGAATTCCATAAAGATGCAGTCACAGCAGTTAAAGTGGAATCATAGTGCTATTATTCTGTTGTGTACAGTCCCTCTGTCCATACAAAAGAGATTGGCATAGGAAGTTACTCCATCTACCCTCTCATTCCCTTAGAGAGCTCTCACAATTACATGGGGCTTTTCCTTGTACACATCCCCTTTGAATTACTGTGGTCCCAGAACTAAGCATCAGGTGCTCTCTCAATTTTTCTTTCTCAAAGACACAGGAACTTGTCTCTCCCCTATTGTTTCCCTAACATATGACTTTTCCCTTCTCGATTCGGGCCTGATTTTTGTTTAGTTTTGATATTTAAATAAACATTATTTTTTAAGGCTTACTGTGTATACTCATATATAAGTCTAGAAATTTTAGTCAAAAAATTGACCCAAA
>CM034706.1:168457470-168502714 GCA_020142125.1 Phrynosoma platyrhinos | reverse complement strand
CCCAGGATGGTTTATAATGTGTTCTGCTACTGCTGAATTTTCTGGCTGACCCAGTCTGCAGCGTCTTTCATGTTCCTTGACTCGTGTTTGTACACTGCGTTTGGTGGTCCCTATGTAGACTTGTTCGCAGCTGCATGGTATGCGGTAAACTCCTACGGCTGTAGAGGGTCTCTTCTGTCCTTCACTGAACGCAGCATTTGCTGGATTTTCTTGGTCAGTTTGTAAACCATTTGGAGGTTGTGTTTCCTCACTACTTTCCCTATTCTGTCTGTGACTCCTTTGATATATGGTAAAAATACCTTCCCTTTGAGTGGTTGCTCATCTTCACTCCTGGGTTTTTCTAGGTCTGGCAGCCCTTCTGATGTCTGAGGTGGAGCACCATTCATCTGTAGAGCCCAGTCTAGGTGCTTCAATTCCTCTTCCAAGAAGTGGGGTTCACAGATGCGTTTTGCCTGGTCTACCAGTGTTTTTATTGTGCTTCTTTTTTTGTCCTGGGTGATGGTTGGAGTTCTTGTGCAGGTATCTGTCTGTATGTGTAGGTTTTCTGTATACTGTGTGACCCAGATGTTGGTTTGCTTTGTGGATGACTAGAACATCAAGGAATGGCAGTGTTCTCTCCTTTTCTTTTTCCATGGTGAATTGGATGTTAGGGTGGATGTTGTTCAGGTTCCAACTCGAACTATTCCAACTCATCTTGGAAACTTTTTTATTCAGCAACCAAAGAACTGGTTTTCTTTGCTACGTGTGGAGAATTATAATTAAACCTTGCAAATGGGGAGCACCACCATCATCTATGTGTTAGAGTACTACTTTTAATTATCAGCATAAAGTAGGCCTGTAGTTGAGTAGTGGAGCAAAAGTTTCACTGTAGAAGATAATAGGTTCAATTCTCAGTGGTATCTGTCAAGAAAAATTACTATTACTCTGCATCACAGACCTATGTCCAGCTGAAGGAATTTGCTGTTTCTCTGCTGATCTTTGGTACTCCTAATGGGGGGAAATGGAATGGCTGATCAATAATATACAACAAGGGTGGAGAATGTCTAGCCCTCTAAATGTTGTTGGATTGCAACTCCCATTGGCTCTCTTGGTGTGGCTACTGGGATTTGAAATCCTACAACCTATGGAGGGCCACATGTTTCTTCATTCCTGCTATGAGAATTCAATTGCTGGATCTAATTAAAGGTTTAGATGACCCACAATCCTCAAAATTTTACTTGAGACTATGCTCCTTTGAAAAGAGCAAGGATTGCACTAGCAGACCAAAGCTGGCTCCCTCCAGATGTTTTGGTTTATAACTCCCATCAGTCTATTCATCAATTGCCAATTGCCAGGGCTATTGGCAGTCTCATTTAGGACAGGGCAGTTTTACAAAAAGTTCACAACCAAGCATAAAAAGGTAATTCCTGGTGTGATGGGTAGAGCAATGGTAAATTCTGAACTGTAGGTACTTATTATGACAGACCTCTAACAGTGCCCTCAAGAACAATCCAGAAACACAAGCAGCTGTGTTGATCCATATCAACAATCCAGTATTAGCAGTCTTTATCTCCATCGGGACAGATATTCTATAAAGCCAATGGATCATAATTGTTTATCCAAGAACAAGCTACACCCAGATAGCAAGCATTACTCAAAATATTATTGATGGAAAAATTAATCTTCCCTTGCTGTTTTTGAGGATTGCAGATAAGCTCAGAAGGAACAAGGAAGCTGGTGTTTGTGTGTGTCTATCAATCAGATGATGTCTTAATCAAAAAGGACCATTATTTGGACCTTAGAATCCTGGCTCCACTAAACCATTGAGGCAGAGTACTAGACTGGGAAGACCATGTTCCAGTTCTCTTAACCAAAGTTACTTCTCCCAGGGAAACTGGGACAACCCTATGTTCATCCATCTCAATTCCTTTGAAGAAGGACAAATATGGCAAAAAGTAATTCAAGTAACCTTGCTTTTCTGTTGTCATGTGGTGCCTGGAAGGGAGATGGTAGTAGCTTCCATGTATGCATATTAACCTATTTTCTGTTTACTTTGTGTATGGGAGGGGGATATAAAGCCCAAGGATGGCTTCCATTTATCTTCCAAAAAGTCCTTGTCTGATGTGACTCAGGTTATAATCTGTTTCAAGGGCAGTAGCTCCTTAACTAGAGTGCTGAGATGGCGTCATTCTCCTGTTAATGAAAGAAGTAGAAGAAAACACCATGAAAATGTATGATCAGTAAAGTGTTTCTCCTGCCTTTGTGACCATTCTTAATGTTTTATGAATATATTGTAGGGGGATATTATTTTTATTTTAAAGGGTTTTTTCCACCCCTTAGATATTTTTTCCTAAGGTGCTTTTGAGTTAATTACTTATTCAGAGGACCTCTTACGCAGTTCCTTGCAAAATGTGTGGTGCATTAATTCTGATTATGTACAAAAACCCACCTGCAAGCAGGGAGAAAGCAGGGAAGGTGGGGGGAAGAAAGGAAAGGAAAGGAAAACCTCTGAATCAGTAATGCTGATAAAATGAGCAGCTCTCCTGAGGTTTTGCAAGAAGCAGGATACTGGACAAAATTAGAATCGTGTAGCTAAGGCTATTCATAATGTCATTAACATAAAGGCAATTAAATGAGTTTTTAACCTACAACCCTTTATTGTTATTAATGAACATTAGGAGAACACAGGAGATGAAACTGGTAATTATCTCTGCACCAAGCTATGCAATAATGTGTTTAAATATAAAAACAAAACAAATGATTATTGTTAGTATTTTCAGTCGGAGGAACCCCAAGGAGCAGCTCCGTCACATTTAATCACATGGCACTACGGCAAGAGGGTTAATTAAAGAAGGGCTCCATTTCCAGGAGGCTTGGTGATTCTGCTTAATGGGGAATCAACAAACCTCCACATGCATTTGCAGTATCTTTCCAGCAGTTGTTTCTACGTAGTAACACATACAAACCCTGCAGCTCAACTATTTTGCAAAGGATGGGTTGGGCAAACATTTTCTCTTGAAGGGCAACTGACCCACAGGAAAAGTCAGTTAAAGGGCCACAGCTGACAAGATCTGGAGGCAGAAGGAGACAGAGCCCATAATGGGCAAAATTTGCAGGACTTCATAGGCCACTTTCTTGCTTTTTCCCTCCCTCTGTACAACCACATCCTTTCTCTACTTCTTTTCCAAAGCTTGAGAATGTTACATTTTGTATCATAGCTCCCAGAATCCCAAAACAAATACAAGCATACTGGTTAGGGGATTCTTGGAGGTGAAGTCTTTAAAAAGTAATTTTTCCAAGTTCTGCCCTTTGGGTGCACAAAAGCTGTTTTCAGAGGCACAAGAGTGAATTTGCTGTGCCTGGAGAAGTGGATAGATAGATGTGCTGAAGGCGTCATAAAATTTGACTTCTGGGTTTCATGGGACAGTTTTGGAACACTGAATTTCAGTTTGGGAATCAACATCTTACTAGTTATATCTTTCAGAACCACTTCCATGAAACTCCCAACAGAAGATTAGATTATTTTATTTCATTTATTTATTTAATTTATATCCATCTTTTTTCCCATACAGGACCCATAACAACATGCTCTGTACGTTACATCAAAATAGTTAAAACAATCTGTAATGCCAATATTTTTTTAAATAATTAAACAATCTGCTTTAAAACATTAATTTGCAACAATTAAAATATGTAAAAACATATTACATTAAAAAAAAACACACAGCACATTCGTTGCACTTCCTCAATCAATTAAAAGCAAAAGGCCCATTTAAATAAGATGTTTGCTTACTGGTGAAAACAGAGCAGTCAGAGGATCAACTGAACCTCCCTTGGCAGAGAGTTCATGTCATCAGAGAGCCAGCCTTGGTGATGTCATTAATACTGATACATTAAACATCAATCATAGTAGCTCTCAGTATGCTATTCAAATAAAAACACTGCCCTGAATTCTGTTGCTAGTCCTACTTAAAGAAGACCATTGAATCAATGAGATTTGCCCATGTGTTGAATTACCATTCAGCAATTCAATGAATGGGTCTACTCTACCTGGGACTAACCAACAAGATTCCAACTACCAAGCATAACAGATAGGAACAGATATACATACAGAAAGTGTGTAAGGGAGCCTGGCAGCACAGTGGTTAAATGCCGGTACTGCAGCCACAAGGTTGTGAGTTCAATCCCAGGAGCTCCAAGGTTGACTCAGCTTTCTATCCTTTCATAGGTTGGTAAAATGAGTACCCAGCTTGTTGTGGGCAATTAGCTTACCGATTGTAAACTGCTTAGAGAGTGCTGAGTTCACTGATAAGTGGTGTAGGAATGTACCTGCTATTGCTATATCCAAGGCAGTGTTCTCATCCTGAGATTCCTCTCCATTGCTCTAGTGATCAGAGAAGAGAGTCAAGACCCTGAAACTCAGATTCAAGCCCTGAGATCTGGGAAGCCTAGTTGGTGTCCCTAAATAGGAAGTTACCAATGCAGGTGGCTAAGGTATCCCTGTTCAGGAAAGACCATTCACAGCAGGCCCCAGGTGCTACCACAGAGTCCATCTGGGCTTGCAGTAATAGAGACAGATCTAGGAATATTCACAAGCTATGTCACTGCTTTTTCAGGGAAGTGTAACCCCATTGAGGGCAGGAGGCTTATCCCATTCCTGGACCAAAGAATCACCAGTCCACAGAGCCCCCCTCTTCATGATTTACAATTTGTTGGCCTTTGCATCCAGGCATGGTCCAGCACTTGCAAGGAGTTGAGAAGATGGCCATCAGCTGTTACCCCAGAGTAATTCACCCATAGGAAAGTCTGCTTGCAGTTTCTTTGTATTGTTCAAAACTCTGATCCTGCCTCCTACTGGTGAACTTTTACAAGAAATTCTGCCCCAAATCTCTGAACTGAGTGGGACTGGATTATTCACTCACCAGTGCTGTTCCTCTGTCTGGTTTCAGGAGATATGCCTGGATCAGGGACTAGTGTAAACACACAGGCAATGAGATTCTCATTAGCTCATACACACTGCACAGATCAATATTTTGGAAAAGAAGCACCCCTTGAAAAGCAGGGTCATTTTATCATCCAAGCCCTGAATGGCTCTTCAGTCAATCTGGCAAGCGCAACCCTTTTGCCATCAAAATCAACAGAAACGCAGTCACTGACTATAGTAGGTGCAGGATAAAGTCCTAATTGCTTTTAATAAAGCCTGCATGATAGAGCCTCTTGTCCTGAGAAGATGCATTGGAATCCAGCAGAGTGGAAAATAGCTAAGGATTCTTAAAAAACAGTATAATTAAAGCTCAGCAGATTACAATCCCTTTGGAAGAAAAGGGGAGAAAAGAGACCATAAAGAACAGGAGGCTGTCAATGTGGTTTCACAGGGCACCGTTCAAAGATCTAAGGATATCTTTTTAAAGAAAAAAAAATCTTGTACAGAAAGTAATGAAGATTTGGGGTCAAACACAATTAAAGAATCAATTATGACTTTCATGGACACAAGAAAAGAACAAATGACATCTAGACAAACACATTTGTTTGGTCTGTGTATGTGTGTGTTTTTAAAGGACACTCTCTTTTATAACTGTATAGTAGGCAGAAAACATATAAAGATATTTTCATCCATTGAAGTAGACTCCCAAATGGGTAAGAAATTATAAAATGTCTTTGAAATGGTTTTTTTGCAGATATCTTGGAGATAATTAACTTGGGAAGATCAGTATAGCAAATGAACCAGAGATAAACAACAGACCTAATAAAACAAATACTTAAAATGAACTGAGGTAGATTTCAGTGGAACTAAATAAAGAAAAACCTATTACAACCACAAGGCTATTTCTTTGGGCAAATTAGGCTCTGGCCTTTATTCCAAAAGGTGTCAAGAGCTTAGCAAGAAATAAAAATTACCATAACCAATAAAAACAAAAGAAAAAGCAAAGTTTGTGAACAATGAAAGCCCAAACAGAACAATCAGCTACATTTGGCATCTCTCACACTGTTATTTCCCCATTTTTCCTCTGCAAATGCAAAGAGAGTCATTCTATCTAACTACATCTAGGTTGGGGAGTCTCAGCAAAAGTTGTATTTTAGATTAATAAGATTTTTTTTTCAAATGGGCAAAAAATGAATTAATATTTTTCTGGAACTAATGTATACATTTTTCCAAATAAAAACTAATAAATGAGGCCTTCTGGTGAAGAGGAACCACCTCCAGGTTTACTCCAACTACAATAAATTAATGATGAAGCTTAATTGCATTCGAGAAGAATAATCACTGACAGACTTAGCTCCTGCCCCACAGAATACCGCAGGCCAGTAGAGACCACAGTGTTCTGGCCAAATCCATTTCACCACCTTATTATTGGTCTGTTTAAAATATTTATATACTGCTTTTACTTAGCTCAAAGCAGTTGACATAAAATGAACAACTTAAAACCACAATTACATAAAATACAGCACAATGTAATGTGGGTGGGTGGGTGGATACGTGTTTGTGCAGAGGATGGAAGACAATCAAGGGCCACCAAATACATAGAATCAAAACAGCTCTTCAGTCAAATAGACAGCTAAAAGCCACAAAGAATAAGTGAGTTTAATAAACCTTTTGGACAGCTGTGTATTCTTGATCTCCTGCAGTGGTTTTGCTGCATGATGCAGAGCAGAACTTTGTAGCATCTTCATCCCATACCTGCCAACTGTTGCAATTTAGCAGGACAGTCCTGATTAATCCTCTGTCATCCCACTTTTTAAGCTTTTTAAAGCATGTCCTATTTGCTCTGTCCTCTCCTCCCACTTTCCACCTTTGTCCTCAGCTTAATTCAACTGCTGGAAATTGAGTTCAAAATGCAAAAGTAGTTTTCCCTCAATTAAGGCTAGGTTCACATGGACCAACCCAGAGTATTCTGGCCCTGAAGTTGGCTTGTGGGTCACCCCGTTATCTTGGGCACTCCGTTGCGACACTGGGTGGCAGTTTGCATGCACATCCTGCTGTGCCGCCCATCGTAGCTGCTGCCTTAAGTTGCTTGCTCTGAGGTCAGAATGAGATGCCTAGCATCAATCACATGGCCGGGTGCCTCATTCCAACCTGAGAGAGAGCGATTTGCACCATCACCAGCAAAGCCAGGTGGCACAGCAGCATGCATTGTAAACAGCCACTCGGTATCACAACAGAAGCCTTTGAGAAAACTTGAGCACAAGGTAACTTTAAAAAAATGGTTTAAGGGGGGTATATGGTGGGTTTGATGCTGTATTGGCCAGATGTTACCCAGACAATTTGCATCAGAACCAGGGATTGGGCTCTGCATCAACTGCACTCCATGCCAAAAGGATGAGGAAGGATGTTTTATTTGGCCTGTGTGGACAATCCTAATAATAATAATAATAATAATAATAATAATAATAATAATAATAATAATAATAATAATAATATACTTTTTATTTATATACCGCCCTGTGGCAGGCCAATCCGGGGAAGAGGACAGGAGGAGAAGGAGGAGTCTTGCCCCTTCTTGTAGGTTTAGGCAAAAGCAAACTGCTGCAGCCTCTCCTTGCTTGTGTGTCTTTCCTTATTAATAACTTTTGCCATCTTGACTGTGCTCTGATGTTGCTTGGCTTCACATGTCCTAGTTTTCATCTGTGAAATGTGGAAGGTTTGTCATCCCAATGTCATGGCACATCATACCCAAGGCTAATCAAGTTATTCTGCCGCCTGAGGAAGAAAATCTCACAAGCACCTTTCCCTATTTCCCTGGCAGTACAAAAACAATAATAATAAAATAATAACTAACAGTGTGTTAGTTCATGACACTCAAAATCTGCTGACTGAGTAGTGGCCTAAAGAGCTTCATTCCAGAGTTTTGGGTACCACTTCTTGCACCTGATTATTTTTACTTTATGGTATGAACATATGTGGGGCAGAGCTTGGTCATATTGTAACCTGTGAAGGTAGTATTTATAAAAGGAGAACTGAGATTACCCTTAAGGTATGTGCCAAGATTGCTAATCATCCAGGAAGCCCACAGTCAGTTCCCACAAAAGTAACTGAATGTGTTCTTGCCAGCTGAAGTATTCTGCACCAGCTACAGTTTCCATGTCATCATCAAGGACAGCCCTCACAGAGTCCTTGAGAATCACCAGTCCTTAAGGCCACAAAATAAGGATAATCTACTTTGCCAACCATCCCCAGAAGCAGGCTCCAAACTCCATTCTTATTCAGTGACATGGTACTCATTAGCGAAGAATCTAGTCCATACGATTCTTCTCAGGCCAACAGTAATGCCAAAGTTGCTGAAAGAAGAGCTGAAAGAGAGAAGAGAAACTGTCAGGCCTGTCAGGTCTGACTGGGTCTGTCAGGTCTGTCAAGCATTCAGCAAAATTCAATTTATTCAGAAATAGTAAAATACCTATCATTATGATTTGTGGGTTGTATGTGGGAATGGAGAGTACAGACAAAGTTAGTGCAAACTTGAGCCATCCTCTAAGTTATAGAGCCCAACTCATTGCTTTGCATATTCTCATGCTTGGTTTTATTCCTCAGACAATGAAACCAAACTGGTATTTATATATATTGATATGTTGGCAGCTCCAAGAGCATATAGTCTTATATTTAGAACATATTGAGGAGAATGGAAATCATACACATTTTTTTAAAAATAATAATCTGCTTTCCCTCCTTATTCTTAGCCAACTAAATTCTAAATACTTGACAGGTCCTTTCCTGACAGCTACAGATCTCTGTTCACTGATGTCAAAGCTCCCTCAGTTTGCTGGTTAAGTCTACTATACACTGGTGTAAAGAGAAAAAGGCTGAGGCTATTCATGGATTCTTATAGATTCAGGAATGATGTGCATACTGAAGAGGGTTTCCTATTGCTTCTGATAGTCACATAAGTGGAGCTGTTTTAGTTCCCTTTGAACTTATAGATGTTCGAGGAAGCCATTAAGCTAGATGAAGATGTACTTGGCTTGCAAGCTCTGGAGCAGGAAGAGGAAGACAAGATGGCCTCTAGCATTTTGTTTATAAGAACACTTTCCTTCCAGCAATCTGTGTCAGTGGCAGGTAGAAGTATGGTGTCATTTCTGTCCTAAAGGCACCATCAAGCAGTGTTGCAAACACAAATCTTTCCATTTTGTACATTCCACAGATTCTTGAGTCTGGCATCTTTCAAGTCAAGACAGTTATTGCCTTATAACAAGACAGGTGGAAAAGTGAAGAGGCAGATATTTTTTTTTAAAAAAAAAGCCAATGCTTGAGCTAATCAATATCTATATCTATATCTATATCTGTGTCTATGTCTATATCTATACTATCTGCCATTTTCCTACCCAGTTTTTGAAAGTTCATGGTTTATTTCATCAGTATTTTAATGTTTCATTTCTGCCTTTCTTTCTTCCCAAATTTTTCAACATTTATATCAGATAAAAGTGAATATATATGCAAATATATATAAATATGCCAATACATTGATCATCAATCACTTTGTTCGACAATTACAATATTTAACAATTGACAATACACAATTACAATTAAGTAACTCCTGCTCATATCGCATATCATATCTCATATAATTTTGGAGTGAAATGGGATTTACACAAAATAAGGAGGTTGTTTAACCTGCAGCCTCAGAGCCTGATGGTATTCAGATAGTCCTTGTCACAGGCAAGAATCCAGCCATTTGCTATCCTCTGATTTTTGAGATGGCTGTGCCCTCCCTATCCTTCAGTGATGGAAAAAGAGCAAATCTGGTGAATATCACTTGTGATGGGAGAGTTTGTCCCAACATCCTCTAATCCTTTTCTGAATTTTTTGCTTTCTAACCACTAGTAGTGGCAGAGAAACAGGGTTTTCAGAAAAGTGGCATTAAGAAAGAAGGAAAAATAATAAATTTTTGGGTTTGGCCGCAGAAGCCATGGTGACAGTGAAAGTCACAGATGGGTTCAGGGAGAATGATACATTATCCACTTTCCCCTACCCCCCAGTCTTGGGAAATTGCCCACCCGTGTTTGAAGTAATCTGAAAAAAACTCAGGTTTTCAGAAGAGCAGTTTGGTCCATTCATTAGTGTCAGGGGAAAAAAAACCTAGTTGAATTTGTCTCTCTGGAAGATCCCAGATGGGTCTGATGCCAGATTCTTACAGGATATATTATGGACTGTGCCTTCATAGATCCACTTTAGGGAACCTGATTGTCAGAATGGTCTGTTGAGAAAACTCCCTCACTCTAATGCTTTCAGTGCCAAGTTTCCTGTCAAAACTGAGCCAACATGGAACAGCCAGCCTGTAACTTCATTAGTTTTACAATGACAGATCTTAAATCTGCTGACCAACAACTGAGCTACTTATCCCAACCTGTAATGCCTCAGGTTGAGCTGACACCAGTTGGAGTCTCACTTGCTGGAATCATAAGAAATACATTTTTTAGTCTTTTCCCAGGACTGTGGGTGGCAAACTAAGTGAAAGTAAGCAACTAAATTCAGATGAGCTTTCAGAGATGGATCCAGCTACCCTGTGTCTCTCTCCTGCCACTCCTGCCTCTTGGCTCCTCAGTCTAGCTTGTTTAGACTTCTGGACTTTTGCCATTTTGAGTTGATTTTTCCCTTCTAAATGGCATTTCAACATGAGTCTCCCTAGGTGTCCACCCTCCTCGCCTGGATTAACTCTTGGGCGCCATATGGTACAAAAGGCCTGTCACACTTTCTCTGAATCAGTCTCTCTTTCTTTTCTTTTTTTTAAACTGCCAGACTGCTGACTCCTTTGGCATGATGCCTTGTGGCTCTGTTAGCTGACAAGGGAGGGTGAAGCAGACTCAAAATAATTGTGAATGCATTTTGCAAGACTCTTCCATGGCAAAATGTTTCTGTGGAGATCCTTTACCTCATCCTCATCCTCCTCTTTCATTCCAAATGATCTTGTTCACTGGTTGCATAGTATAGAATTATAGCAGCTTAGCTACATGGCTTGCCACTCTGTACCTAATCACCTAATAGGCATATGTTGACAGACTCTCCCATTGCACAACAGTTGGTCCAACTCCCTTTCCACTGCTAAGGAACACACTTGAGGAACCTCCTAGATAATAGAACCACTAGCACAGCTATTTAAATCAGCATCACAATGGCTTGTGCAACTTTGAATAGGATACCATCCTTGTGCAATCTTTGAGAAAGCACAAATGCCTGCGAAACAGCATTTATTCCAGTGCACAGCTACAAGATTCCAGCCATCATTATCATCCTCACCCCCACCATCACTATCATGTCCTAATCACCACTGCTTATTTTCCTGACCTTATATATTATAGGGTTGTTGTTGTTGTTGTTGTTGTGTTGTTGTTGTGAAGTGCCTTTGAGTCAACTCAGCAACCCCATGAGTGAGACATCTCCAAGCCACCCTGTCCTCAACTGCTTCATTCATGTCCTGCAGACTCAGCCATGTCCTCCTTGATGATATCTATCAATCTAGTATGTGCTTTCCTCTCTTTCTGATACTCTTCACCCATCCTAGCATTATTGTCCTTTCTAACAAGTCATGCCTTCTCATAATGTGGTCAAAGTACGACACCCTCAACTTAATCATCTTGGCTTCCAGCGAGACTTCAGGCTTGATCTGTTCTAGGACCCATCTGATTGACTTTTTGGCTGTCCAGTGTATCTTCAGCACTCTTCTCCAGCACCACATCTCAGATGAGTTGATTTTCTTTCTATCTGCTTTCTTCACAATCCAGCTCTTGCATCCATACATGGTGATGGGGAATACAATGGCCTGGACTATTTTTACTTTAGTGTTCAGCTTTATATCTTTGTACTTTAGGATTTTGTCTAGTTCTTTCATGTTACACATCCACAAACTGCATATGCAAATGCATTTCATAAACACAACAAACAACTTACAGAATTCCAGTTCCTTGCAAGGGGAATTTTTTTTTTGTCTTTTTAGGTAAAGAAAGCTTATTCAGAATTTGGTTTCCCACCACAGTACACAGCAGGTGTGTGTGTGTGTGTGTGTGTGTGCGTGCGCGCATAGAATACATGTGAGAATAAAATTGACAGGTAGCATTGGTTGTGTTGGTAGTTCAGGTGCTGCCGTGTAGGCAACGAAGATGTTTTGTTCTCTTCTGATGTGCTCAAATGAAATATTTGTACAATGTGTCTGCACAAAACTTAAAGAGTGTTTGGTGCTTTTTGCTGTTAAGGAGATATGTGACTTTGCTATTAATTCAGTTTGTGAAATGAAAGTGATACTGGAGCCCACTGTACTTGGATGGAACTTCTGAACTGCAACAGTGACAGCAAAAAGTGTTTTGTGTTTGTTGTTTACTATGCGCTAAGGGTATGAAATGTCTTTGCTGTCATTACATCTTGTGATTTTTTTGTAGTGAAGTTAAAAAAGAGAAAGAGAGGGAGAGAGAGAGACTGTGCCCAATGTGTAAAAGAACTTTCAAACAACAATATTTATTATACATGTATGTACTGTATATATTTACAGCTTTGCTGTCACCACTGTTTGGTGTGTTCTAGTAGAAATGAAAGGACACTGGTTTCTTGGGTGCTGCAACACACCTCAACAACTCAGCTACTGGCTAGGTCATAATGCGACCCCATAGTTCAGGGAGCAAGAATCAATCAAATAAAAACCAAAAAACATTCCTGTTTTGAGATTTAAGAATAAGGAATGATACAGATATATGACTCTTCATCTCATCATTATAGATGGTTCTATACATTCTTTTTCCAAGCAACAGATAATGATTATGATTATGATGACAGCTAAATCAAACCCCATTTTCCTTTACACACTCAGATGTAATTTATGAGAACCAGAGTATTCCATGCTACATTTTTTTATCCCAAACTGTTCTTGAAATAAACCTCTGTGTCTATCTGTGTGTCTCTGTGGATGTGTTACTATTTAAATCTATATTAGGGTAACAATATTGATTATGCTGTTCTTTATTCGAAACAGCAGTTAGTTGGATCTCATTCCTGTAGCCTGTTCCATCTAATAAGTGAAATTTCCTGGTCCATGGATGTTATATTCCTGCTTGCACACAGGGTGGCAGACCTTCAAACTAGCATTAAATGTAGGCTGGGACTGATTTTTTTTAAATGGAAAGCTTTGCTGAAAGAAAAGGAAAGAGAGCTTTCCGATTAGGCTCCTACACCAAGGAGTTGTCTAGGACATAACAGCATACTCTCAAAAGGCACAGAGGAATGCCTTTGCTAGATGCTTATCATACATTAGGACTCACTTGAGGCATTGTTACATGCAGCTGATCAGCTGGGTTTGTTTTCAAACATGTCCTGCCCCTACTGCTGCTGGATTTCATTTGCACAGACAACATTGCTGTTGGAGCAATGTAGCACATGTTGGTGGCAGTCTGTGGTACAGTGTTATTGTTGTTTCTGCGAATACTTTCCATAAACACCATGATGTCTACTTGATGTGGTTTGGGAAACACTGCCAACAAGTTTATATGTATTTACATATGTGGTGGCAGTTTATTGTTGTGAAGAACTACAATCTTTAAAAATTTAAAATCTACACCAACATAACTGAATGGCAATTGGGCCAATCCAGCTAAAGGATTATGTTCTTTCTATGTTAACCCAAGATGTGATGTGATGGGGCTGGGGAAGAACTACAGTTATATTTGTGGAAGGCTAATTTTCTTTGCATAGAATACATAAATGAAAAAAACGAGAGAAAGATAGTAGGAATTGAGTAATATAGATAAGAATATAATATAGATAATAGCGTTCAGTGCAATCATGCTGCCCACATGACCACTGGATTTGTCTTTGGACAATGCTGGTTCTTCAGCTTAGTAACGGAGATGAGCACCATCCCCTACAGTCAGTTATGACTAGACATTCATGTCAAGGGACTACCTTTACCTTTACCTTTAGATAAGAAATAGAGACTGTCAAAATAAGAAAGAAAGAAAGAAAGAAAGAAAGAAAGAAAGAAAGAAAGAAAGATTAACGAACACAGATGAAACCAGTAAGGAATGAAAAGGAAGTCATTTGTTTATTGTTAAATAGAAATTTATGTCTTTTTAAGAATGTATTTGTAGATTTGTTGTGTATTGTTACATGTTTGCTGTTGGTATGTGGTTGTTGGAAATAATAAACATTATAAGAAAAAAAGAGATGTGATGGGGGACATTTTCTATCCTTCTTCAAGCAACAATATGTCTTAGGCCAGCTCTGATAATTTAATTAGATTAAATTACACAGTCTGTGACTGCCACCATATTATTTGTGGCTTAAACAGCTAGATAGTATTACCTGGTTTTATATATCCAAAATGAAAGGGGAATGTATCCAGCTGCTGGTTGACAAAAACAAAACAAAAAAAGTATTGGAAGGTTAAAAAGCACAGTGTGAGTGATCAATACAGAAATCTCCCCCAAGGCAATACGATTTGATTTCCCCCCCCCCCAACTACTTAGAAATACTTCTTTTCTTGACCTCTGCTCCCAGAATAATCCAGCTAATATGACCATGTTGGGTGGGGTGGGGGTTACTGTAAATTGTAGTTCAAAAAAGGAACTTATCTAAGCTCTCTTTTTTCCCCAATGATTATTTCCTTAATTGTGACACTCTGCAAGGATTTCTCACACTAATAATGTTTTATTTGTAGTACTATTGCCAGAGACACCAGTTCACCCCATATTGGTCTAAACTGTGGGTTCTGGTCTAAAGAAGGAGGAGTTAGTGGGATTTAGCTCCTTTGATTTTGCCAGTTGTTTTCATCTACCTGTCTCAGAATTTTTAAAAAATCAACCAAACACTTGAGAGTGACAACAAAATGTTGCTGCCTAGAACTGCTAGTAAATAGTATGAAAGAATACAAATCATTATTACATTATTTTACTCATTCATATCTCACCTTTTCCCCAGCACTGGGACTCAAAGCAACTTAGAGAATATTAAAACCAGACAATATTTAATATGTATGAAAACATCAGTACAGATCATTTGGATTTTTTTTTAAATCCAAACTACTGCAACAAATTCCACAGCCTCCAACAGCATCCTGACATGTTTGCCCCATCTGGGCTGCAACCTCCGGTCCTGGATGGGGTCACACTCCCCATAAATGACTGTGTTCACAGTCTGGGGGTGCTCCTTGACTCATCACTCCTGATGATGAATCAGGTAAATGTGACGGTCAGGAATGCCTGTTATCAGCTTCGGCTAATACGCCAGCTGCGCCCTTTTCTGGAAGTAAGGGACCTTGAGACTGTTGTGCACGCACTAGTAACCTCGCGCCTGGATTTCTGTAATGTGCTCTACATGGGGCTACGCTCGTGCTTGGTCTGGAAACTCCAGTTAGTACAAAACATGGCAGCCAGGGTGATTTCTGGGACATCTAGGAGGGACCTATCTTCGGGACCACCTCCTCCCATACAATCCTCCTCGCACACTCCGGTCCTCTGGAAGGAACTTGCCACAGCCACTAAAATCTAGGCTGTCTGCAACCTCCCAGAGAGTATTTTTGGTAGTCGCCCCCAGGTTATGGAACAGCCTGCCAGACGAGATCCGTCAGATTACCACACTAAACAGCTTTAAAAAGGCTGTTAAGATGAATCTCTCCTGGCAGATTAGATTCCTGGCCTCTAGAATCCTTTTATTTTGTTTTATTCTGTTTGAACCTACCCTCTTCAAATTTATTACTGCTGCTACTGTCTGTTGTTCCGCTGTTCCCATTTTTTTTTTTTTTGTTTAGATAATTTGAGTTTATTTAATTTTTATGTATTTAAATGTTTTAATTGCGTTTAGTTTAATACTTTTTTAAAGGAGGGATGGGTATTGGCTCAGGATTTTATATGATATGTTTTATTGTTGTTAGCCACCCCAACTGCACTCAGAGGGGTGGGATATAAATAAATTATTATTATTATTATTATTATTATTATTATTATTTGGAAGAACTCTCTGTCGTCTTGTTTGCAAGGACTCAGTTTTGTCTATAATATAGAATCATAGAATCATAGAGTTGGAAGAGACCACAAGGGCCATCCAGTCCAACCCCCTGCCACGCAGGAACTCCCAATCAAAGCACCCCATATATGGCTAATGAAGGAAGCCATGCCACTCAGCAAAGTGGTGATTTTAATGAGCTAGGAAGGGCAAGGATCTAGCACACAGGTAGTGGTTATCACCTTTCCAAGGGTCCTATCCACATGCCTGGGTTATACAAACTGAAAAAAATCCATTATCCCTAGACAAGCAAAAGCCAAGGATATAACCACTGGATCTATATTAACCATAACCTCCACGCCACAGTGGATCAGAGCAGTTTTATCTGCAAAGTGCTAGATATAGGTGGATGTAAAGCCATTTGCTTTTCTGCCTTGGGCAGAAAAAGATGTATTGGGCTGTGGACAAGATGTTTTCAGTTGAAGAAAACCAGATTGTAGAAATTTCTACTCCAAGTGATGCAATTGTTTCCTCCTTTTAAAATGACATTTTTAGAATTATGCCAAACCAGTTTTGTTCTTCTGCCTTTGGTATAGTTAAATCCCTGCTTTTCTTTATTTCAGTGTTGGAATGGAGCCAAATTCAGATTTTTTTCAATTTAAAAGAACACCTCTATTGATTGTACCGCACATCGTTTTACCTCATGTTGTAAGCCACCCATGAGGAACAAAAAATGGGATATAATGAATAGATTTTTGATTTTTTAATTTAAATATTTATATCTTGCCCTATAGCCTAAATGCCTTAAAAACACCAGATCCCATCTGATCTCAGAAAATAAGCAGGGTCAGCCCTGTTAGTACTTGGATGGGAGACCAACAATGAGTACCAGGTGCTATATTTCAGCAGAAAGAACTGGTAAAACCACCTCTGAATACTCCTTGTATAAGAAAACGCTATGAAATCCATGGGCTCAGGGCCGTGTACCACAGAATCAATTTAAGATTTTATTATCTTAAATAACTACGAATGAGTACGTAACAAAACATGAAATGTTCTAAATCACACAAGAAGCCTACAGAGAGGAGGCCTTGCTTCAAAGCATGATCCACCAACATTTAGAAAGTCATAGGACTGGGGGAGGAGATATGACTGAGTGAATATGGGCAATGTGCTTCCCTGCCCCTCTTGCAGTTGTATCTGTATGAGAGTGACCAAATAGATCTTAGGTCTGTCCAAAAAAGGATGTTTAGGATCCACAATGGGCTCACTACTTGACTTTGCTCTGTCTCAGAGCTTGGAAAAGTTACTTGTTTAGACTACAATGACCAAAATCCTCCAGTCAGCATGGCTATTAGACATGCTGAATAGGTGGATTAGAAGAGCTGTTGTCTAAAAATGCAACTTTTCCAAACTCTGGTCTGTTTTCCCCAGCCCTGATTCCTTTCCTGGCCTAATAAATGAACATCAAGAATGTATACTCCAGACTTCTCTCAGCTACAGGGCACTGTAGGAATGCTGGTCTTTGTTCAAGAACTATCCTACCGAGTCTCCTTTATGTTCAGATAAAGACATTATGTAGAGAAGTTCTTTTACAGTTTAAATGGGGACTGCCTCACAGATAGAAACAATTTATAATGAGAATTTGGGAAGGCTTTGTTGAACATGGATTCAGAAAGCCAGTGGTATAACTGCTCAGATCCTTAAACTTGAGAGGACACTAAGTTAACTGAAATAAATACTGTGTGACAATTTTCACACTGGCTTGATTGACAGATGTTCACATCTGAATGAATTTTAATATAAACCCAGGATTATTGTGATATATATATATATATATATATATATATATATATATATATATATATGCTCTAACAATGCCTAAAACATTTTAAATATAAAAGCATAGTAACCAACCATACTTTGAGCCCCTATGATTTCTTGATCAAGCAGCACAGAATTTTCAATGTCAATTAATATAAATCAATTATAGCCCACTTCTGCAATATTTTAAATGGGATTGGATTAGGAGTAAAGGCACTCTACAAATTGTGTCCTGGCAGGCAAATCCCTAGTACTTTCAATAGATTTTATTTTGCACTGATTCATGACACGAATAAGATATAAAAGAAAAAGTCCTTTATTCCTCTAAGTGTCAGAGGTTTCAACAGAAAGAAAAGATACTACACGGGCAGACTGAGGCTCCTCTACAACCTGATTAACTTGTTCACTCTTATAACACTCTCTCCCATGTCTGGGCCTTTACTTTCTCTCTTGATGTCTTTAAAGCTCATTATAATTACTCCTATTAGAACAGAAGCACCTTGCTACTCAACACATGCAGCTTCAATAGCATTACTGTGAAGTAAAACATGATAATAAGATCCTGCAGGCATTAGAGAGCTCTGTGGAAGCTAGAAGAAGTGAAGTATCTTTCACTGGGCCAATGACGTGTTTAAACCATTGAAAGTTGTTTTGGGAGAAACACTGTCCCACAATCTTTGCAAGCAAAAGGATTCAGATTTAATCCCTGATGCTTCCAAGTAGGGCCAGGAAAAAGTTATAGCCTGAAGCTCAGGAAACCTAGGAAAGTTACAGTCTGAAACCTTGGAGAGTGGCTGAGAGCCAACAAACAACTACTGAGTTAGATGGATCAACAACACAACAGTGTGATATGACCCTAAGGTTCCAGGCATTTCAGCTCTTCATCAACCTCAGATGATCCAAGTGAGAGTAAGGACTTTACCATACTACCCTCCTGTTCCACCACAGTCGTCTTAGGTTAAGAATGGATGCATATCAGTTTGGCATAATTTCTTCACACTTTTCCCCCACAATAGTGCTTTGGTGATCCATGGCTGCATGATTTGTTTTCCACACTGCCTTGGCAAAGTACTGGGGACAAGGATTGCTCCTCGTCCCCTTCTCCTGAAGCATGGGAATGCTGTGTGTAGATTCACACAGCAGCCCCACGCTTGGGGGGGGGGGCAGCAAGAAGCTGCAGCTTCCAACCACCCCCCAAAATTGGCTGCTGTGTGAATATGCCCACAGCAGTAGGCTTTGGGAAGATGTTGATTGTATGATTGATGTGAGGGGGAGAATCATGCCCACTCACATCATGTAACTGCCTGAAAAACAGAACTTCAGTGGAAGGAACTTAGCACACACAAAGGCAGCAATGGAATAGCAGCAAGATGGAGAGACTATTGACAATCTTTGCCCATCAATGAAAAAGGTGCATTATAGTAACAAATGGAATGCAAGGCAGCAGCAAGACAGACACGACATCATGTGATAAGTACCGGCCCAAGATGCTTTCATCCTGTTAAAATTCTGCTTTGCTAGTTGGTGTGATAAAGTCCTAAATGAGATGTAATGTGTCAGGGCTGACAGTAGTAGAAAGGTAATATGATTTCAGCATGGGGAGGCTGAACAATGCTGAAAAATAATTCCCAGCCACAATTGGAAGCTGTAGCTAATGGCTGAAGGACCCAATGTGTTTGCCAGTAGGTGCCACTTGGTGGAAGTAAGCAGGGGTAAAAAACTTTGACTGGTTCAGGCACAAATTTCACACCCCTGGCACCCCTCCGCCCTTCATATCTGCTGCCATGCTGACAATTTTTTTTTTTTTAATGGGACTGTACCAGATGGCTCCAGGATTTTAGTTGGAAACTGTGAAAACCTCTTCAAAGCAAACATTTGCTGGCTTTTAGGACTTCCCTGTTGAAGTTTGGCTCTGAATTTTGGCAATGCCATTTATGGAAATGGGAGATTGGGGGATTGCATCCTCCTCCTCCTCATCATCATTACTTGTGCAATTCTTCCACAAGTGGCTTACCAGAAATACCATCATGCTGTCTCAATCGCATGTCAGAAGAATGTCAGCAATGGTGCCTTAGCCCTTTGTTCCCCCCCCAATACACACACAAACACATAAAGAATCTTAGTAGTAGTATTTTAAATAGACTTCTTTTGTTCTCTAACCCTTAAAATTTCCAATGAGTTGTGGTCCCACACTTTTGGTCACTGCAACTTGGCAGCAACCAAAACTCCTGTCAAATTTTGCAGCATCTAATATGATTCCTGATGAGTCCCCCTCTTTTGCTTCCTGTGAATACACATTTGGAGTTTTGACATGAAACATAGCACTGCAGGTTGAACAACAACAAAAAATACTCTGTTAAATTTCAAGTTATATGGCATGATGACTTGAGGAGTTATGGCTGCTTACAGACATTCCCTTTTATTATTGTCTATGAAAGTAGAATAAAGATATACATTTGAACAGGACAAACAAAAAGAAGTCAATTTCAGTTTTTCATTTGTTCCTGGGTGGAATTTTACTGAATAATCACAACTGTTTTAACATCCACCCAAATTCTGGCATTATCTCTTAGAGTGAATATGAAAGTCTGAAAGCAATGTAATAATTTTACTATGAATCTTCATTTCAAATATAAGTCAACATTTGAAATTCAAAGGTTTTAAACTAGAGTCGTCCTCTGTCCCCATTGTGGGAGAAAGATGGGATATAACTCAAATAAATAATGAAAGTTTTATTTTAAAAAATCAGTTGCTTAGGCAAGCACCACATATGGAATCTTATAAATTGTCATCTGCCATAGATTTTCAAATCTAAGAATCATCACATATTTCCTACCAACTGCTGTCAGATACTAAATGCCACCATATGTCATGCATCAAATATAGTAAAATATTAAGTATTATTGCACACCAAACATCAGACTGTCAAATGTTAAATACTGTCAGACTTTCAAATGTTAAATACCATCAACTGTCAAATATTCCCTGCTTAAATATCCAATAATGAAATCAGTTCTCCTAATATGCTAACTATAGGTTTCCAAATATTTGGCAAAGAGGTAAGCATCCAGGGACTATTGTTAAAATAATTGCAACATTTCACAAGGAAGAATACTCAAAGGAAAACAACAAAATTGTTTTAAAACAATTTTATATTTGAAAGTAGCAGGGGGGGGATGAACCAAAGAAAAAGAAAGAAAAATGGGATAGGGATAGGGGAGAAGAGAACAAGAAGTGTTACATCATGGTTAGTGACAGAATGTGGTACCTTTAACATACTTTTCTTTCTTTCTAGGGGAAAATATGTAGCTAACCTAATGACAGCTTGGAGATTTTCTATACAATTCTTTATACTAAAAGTTTCTGTTAAATATCTTTTTCCTTAATCTCACAAAAAGCTTTAGTAGATACTGATGCACATGTCTTTAATACACAATGAGACAAATCATCCCATGCTGTGTAAAAATTAGATATTTTAATTTTTCCTTAATTAATTTGAGTTGATGCATGCATTTTTCTGCTACAACAAAACAACTTGTATGGGATGACTTTAATATTAACAGGCTTTGGGGAAGTACAGTTCCCTTCATCACATGCATGGAGCTATAATCTACAAAAGCATGTTCCCAATAAAATGTGTTAATCTTTTCTGGTCCCACAAGATTCCCTTTTTGGGTTTTGTCTCAATAGAACAAGAAAATACAACACAACTGCTCCAGAGAATACTGAAGTGAATTCTGGAGCAACCCATTTGATTTTTATTTTTTTATTTTTTTAGTCTTGGTGTATCCCTTGGAATGATCCCCATAATCACCATACTCTTAAGTAATCTGAAAGAGGACAGACAAATCACAAAGGCAAATGGCCAACTCTTAATGAGCACATTCAGTTATTTTGTGCATCTGGAAACAAAAATACCTCATTGAAAAAAGGTAGCTTAAAGTTGTAAAGGAGGCATTTTCACAGTTAAGAAATGTAGGTATCACCGACCTTGTTTGGCAGTATTACTAAAGGTGATCTTTTCAGATGGATGAACTGCATTTGAAACATCCTCCCATGTAATGACTTCTACAAACCAGCTTTGCTCTCCTTTCAGCCTTTGCTGAGCATCTCTTCTCCTTGCGTCTCTTTTTAATTCAAAAAACAGAGGTACAGTAGCCATCATGTGGCAAAAAACAAGTTACCTCCTGCCCTTTGAAATTGTGTGATGTGGATAGTGAGCTGACACTTCTAGGAATCAAAGTTTATAGCCACAAAACATGTACAATGCTGCCTACTTCCACATTCCCCCCCATGCCCCCTGCTGAGTTCAGAGCATGAGATCATAACTAGAGATATCCATGGGGGGGGGAGCATCTAGTACTGGATGGACTTGGCAAATGAACTATCAAATAAGGTGGAAGTTGCAGTCATTCAACACAAGAGATCAGAAAACATAGTAGATAAAATTAGATAATACACATGACATGACATGACATGACATGACATGACATGACATGACATGACATGACATGACATGACATGACCACATGCAATTAAGGAGGATTAGGCAATAAACATGAGATATAGTATATCCCACCCCCTTTCTCTCTGTCCTCTTCAACAGGACTCCTTTTAGCTCTAGCTCTCAGTAATTTGTAGCAATTCAGACTTCAAGTACCGTAAGAGTCTCTGTCCAACTGAATGCTCGGGTACAGAGTGAAAACTGTAATTGGGATGTGGCAGAAAATTGGGAGATTCTGTTTAACATCTCTAGAACATCTGTGGCCTCCAGATGTTGTTGGAGTCCAAACTGCATCAGGCCAAGGCAGCATCCCAAAGGCCAGTGGTTTTGGGAGCTGGAGTCCAACAATGTTTAGAAGGCCATAGGAATCTCTTCCCTTTTCTTGAAAAGACTACACTGTAGATGTTCTTCAGTGGGGCAAAAAATCACTGTGCTGAAATTTACCCAGCATTTTTAGGCTTTGAGAAAATTCATGGAAATCCTACAGCTAAAATTCTAATCCCTGAAAACAGATTATCCCACAAAATTAATGCAGTTTGACAGAGTGCTATAGGACTAACACTGCATCCAATGACTTGGGCTAACTTTGGATCATAGGCTGCATCTGTGTAGCAGAAATAATGCAGTTGACATTGCTATAACTGCCATGAGTCAATGCTATGGAATCCTGGGATTTGTAGTTTTGTGGGATCTTTAGCCTTCTCTGTCAGATAGCTCTGGTGCCACAACAAACTACAAATCCCAGATTCCATAGGATGGAACCATGGCAGTTAAAGCACTCTGTCAAACTGCATTAATTCTACAGTGCAGATGCAGCCATAATCTGCAATTCTATACAGAAGAAATAAGATAATATTGAAAACAATTAGATTGGTTCTTGCACAGACATACAGAGGTCTGCACTGTAAAATTAGAACTATGTCTAAAGTATTCATGAAGTCCTAGGTTCTAGTACATATAGCCATTGTTTGGGGACAGTCCTAAGTTTAGACAGAGGAAGGCAACCATCTCAGGGAGCAGATGTGTCATGAAATGGCAGCAAGTGGTTAGTGATGTAGTTTGTTATTGTTGCATTTTTACCACGAAGGATGGAGAGAGGTGCTTTGGGGATTTTCTGCCTCAATTACCAAAATAAATTGTTTGTCCTCCCATCTTGTTTTTAATTAAAGAAGAAAACTAAGGCACAAGCAATACAGAAGAAACTCATGCAACTGGAACATCAGCTCATATCTATTAAGACATGATGCTTCCAAGAATGCTTAAAATCTCTTGCTCTAAAACTTCAGTTGTTCTTCAAAAGGACCACATGGAGGCAAATTCTCATTCTCATTAGCAGACTTAGGCCCCATCTGCACTGCAGAAATAGTGCAGTTTGACACTGCTTTAATTGCCATGGTTCAGTGCTATGGAATCCTGGGTTTAGTGATTTGTTTGTAGTTTGTTATGGCACCACAGCTCCCTCACAGAATAGAGTACAGTTCCCAGAATTCCATAGCACTGAGCTATGGCAGTTAATGGTGTCAAACTGCATTATTTCAACAATGCAGATTAGACCTTAATAAAGGAGCCCCATAATTCTACCATGTGTCATCGTTGCCATAGCCCTCGATCAAGGGTAATGGGAATGTTACTTTTGGGGAAATGAGTTCCTAGAATCCCTCAGACCATGTTTGCTGGGGAATTTGGGGAGTCATGGCCCAAAAAGTAAATTTCTAAGTTCTGCTCTTAACATTAACATATTGTGGCTGAGTCATTTTGAAAGGGAAAGCTTCCACATCTTAACCAGCCATCTTCTACTTGTATGGCTTTTGAGTCTTTCTAGTGTGCCACAAATTCCAACCTGGACTTGTTTGGCTTTAAATCAATCTGCATCTTGGATGGACAGGAGATGCCATTGGCTGTTCCACCACTGGCAGCTGGTGTTGTAGAATGACAGAATAATTCTTCTCGTGCCTGAAGAATGGTGGGCAATAAAATTATTTTTCTACTTGTCTCAGCCTCAGAGGATGTAAATGGCAACTCCCTCTGAAGAAATATCCTCTGAGGCTGAGACAGTGTGACCACCAGGGCTGCAGAATCCTGTTATCCCCTTAGGAAAGCCATAACTTTAATTCAATGCACTGTATGTGCTAAAGAGAGCAGGGTAGAGAAAGAAAATTAGATCTTGGAAAAAGTTTGGACTACAGCTCCTATAAACTCCCTTTTAGCTATAGGACTTGTAGACAAAACTGAATCTCAGCACCTCATTGGCAAGACAGCTTTACCTTCACTAATGTGTGAAAATTTGCACCCTCTTGCCCCTGCTGTTTTATTGCAATGATGTCATAAAGCAAATGAATGAGCTTCAAAAGAAATTTCCCATTTCTTTATTTGCAAGTGAACCATCTGTAAATTCTCACACCTAGGCGGTCAGGTGGCACATTTCTCAGCTCATACAGAAAGCCATTAAAGGAGCCGAGAAATCCACAATTCGTGTGTTTAGCAAAACCATGACGAGTAATCGTCACATCACTACTGGCAGCAAAATGTCTTGGGCTGGTCTTGTCCTTCTTCAGATACTGAAGGGCATGCAGACGTCCTCCAAGTTCTCACATTCAGCTAGAGCAGTGGTTCTCAAATAGTGGGGCGGGCCCCCCAGGGGGGGCGCGAGGCTCCATAAAGGGGGGCCCGTTATGGCTGGAGAGAGGGAGATTGTCCCAGCACAGCCCCAGTAGCTCTATCCTGATTGGCCAAACCCGCCCATGTGATTGCGCGGGGGGGGCGTGAAATGTTTTCTTCTTTCCTAGGGGGGGCGTGACAGAAAATAATGGAGAAACACTGAGCTAGAGGTTTTTAACTGAATAGTGGTCAAGCTGTGGTGGGTGATGACTCCCATTTTCTGTGGACCTGTAAATCTACTTTTGTTTATTTACTATGAACTTTAAAGGAGATACTCAAAGGCATGATTCACCACCCCAACAACATGGAAGCCACCAGACTCCACTGTATCCAAGCATGGCTCCTTTCTCCATTCATTGGTACATCAGCCATACCTTCCAGAATGGCTGGGTCATTTCCTTTTAATAGCAGCCAGATGTGCTGCAATGAAGCAACGAGGCAAATGGAAACTAAACACAAAACAATAAAAGTAGCTTGCACTGTGGTACTTGCTGAAAAACACACTTTACATCCTCAAGTACTCAAGGGGGTAAACTTAATGAGCACAAAATATTCATCCTTAATAAGAACATACTGTCATAATCACCCTCTACACGTGATAAATAGATTACTGGAGAGTTGGAGGCCTTAGCCCCCCTTTTTTTTATTAAGCTAATGCTTTAGCCACAAGATAATTTAGTCAATTCTCTAAAAGCAAATCGCAAGTTTTCAAGACCCAAAGGAGGGGATGTTTTGAATCTTGGTTTTAAAGCAATTTTATCCAAATAAACTCTTCCCATTTTTCCCCCTAAAGCTGCCACCAACAATTTTGTTGTTCATTATAATCAGCCTCCCTGTTGGCTAACTTCTTATGGAAACCATCTCCCTCTTTCATTTGAAGAAAAATTTATCATCTGGCTAGCAAAGACAGAAAAATGTGTGAATGTCTAAAGCTTATGCAAATTAAGAGGCTATGCACACTGATCCTAAAAAGAAGTAAATAATTACAGCATTTCTTTACCATCTTATAATTATAGGCGCCCTGTCATCCTTTTTTCCTTGTTCTTTATAAGGTCACAGCAGTGCTATACAAAATTTACAGCACATTACAAATTTTAAAATACACAATAATTAGCAACAATGTCTCTTCAACATCAGTGATGAATGTTCACAGTAAATGTAACCAAAAATAATAATTAAAAATATCCACACATTATGTGCCTTATGTGGACAAGACATCTTCTAAATGTAATCATCAGTTCAAGCAATCCAATGGGCAATTTTCTCTCACTATTATAACAGATTTTGCCAAGTCCACAGTGTACCCTTGGGTTGAATCCATCCTTAATGAAAAGACAAGGAGGCAATTCAGTCACAATCACATTGTTAATGTATATCTTAAATTCATTCCTTTAAACACAACAAATCTATGAAGCTTATTGAATTATAATATTAGAAGGAATCAACTCATGGTGTATCCAGATTGATTTAAAAGAATGGAAAGTCCCAGACTTTGCTCCTGTTCTTAGCAATTTTATTTGGGAGATCATACAGCTCCTAGCATGATCAGAGACTTTTTATACCAGCTACCCAGATCAGTTTATTTTAACCCAGTATAAAATTGGAAAGGACAGAAACAAAATTTGGGACTGTTCAATCAGTCCAGATATGTCCTCAGTCAAAGTCATACTGGTGATGTATACTTTAAGCATATTCCTTTCTGCACAATAACACTATCAAACATATTGTATTACAATATGGAACAAATTAAGAGAAAGGATAGCAGTATTATTTCAAGCATTGAATCCCTTTCATCATTACACTATAATTTCCCTTTAACCTCTATAGTTCCATCCTGCAGCATCTTACAGTCTGATGAGGCATTAGAGCTCTCTGTATGAGAATTCAAAGTACCACTCTCTAAAGGGCAAATCCTAGAATCCCATAGGATAGAGCCATAGAAGTTAATGTGGGATCATAGTGCTATAGGTGTGTAGTGTGAAAGGGCCCTTGCTGAAGCATGAACACAGCATTCCATCAATCCTAGATTATTGAAACCTGCACACATTTGTGCATTACAGAATAATTTCTGCTGCTTTGAAGAGAAATTTATCTTATAGCTGAAGGACAAGAGATGCCCATCTCCCACTGTTTTACCTAGTCTGACAGCTGCTGAAGTAAGCAAACAGGTGGCGATAAATCAACAGAAAGATTCCTCCAGTGATAAGGTAAGGCTCAGGTGGTTCATAAGACAATACAAAAGAAGATGGACCATTTTTGCTGGCTCCAGGCATTCCATCCTGCCCATCTGGATTGGGGCCTAAAAGACCTAGGCAAAATGTAGAGATGAAAATCCTTGATTATTACACTTTTTCATATGAGAACATTTGAACTCTGCTGCATCAAATTACCAAAGTTTTTTCTGCATCACCATTATCACCACCATCATCCCATTGTGGGATTTTTTTTAAAAAAAAATTTTTGCTAAAATTTCATTTGTGCAAAAAACATTAGCTGGCTATCTGTTCAGTGGTTATAAAATTGTAAGCCAGATGTATGATCTCATAACTTTTGGGATTCATGAGGAAGCAGATTCAATTCTATGGAAACTCATGCTACCAACTTCTCTCTTTCAGTTGGTCTCAAAGGTGCTACAAAATCCCTTTGCATATTGATTTCTCAGACTAACATGGCTGTGTCTTTGGTTGGTTACTGCTGTTAATGACTGAATGTGTCTCCCCAAATCCTACCTTTTCAGCCTGGCAGTGACTCAGATTAAGATTTTCCAAAGTCCTGCACACTTGGAAATTAGGTCTGCAGTACTCTCCCAGTCATGGGGAACACTAAGAGCAGATCTTGAGGCCAGACCTTGAGAGGACTTTCCAGTTGCCTGTTCTCAACATGCCCTGTGTCTAGCAGTCTTGACCATCACCAGCCTGGAAACCCTTGAGTTAGGACACTGCGTGGCTGAAAATGTAGGTTTTGGGGGGCAGTGTCATCACCAAACATAGTTATGATGATAGAGCTCTACTGCTGAAGTAACATCTGGTGACAAGATCTCAACAAATATATTACATTTTTGCACAAGATATGCTGTATTTGGACAAAGTAGTTCTATGGGTTTTTGTGAGTTTTTTAGGCTATGAAGCTGTGTTCTAGAAGAACTTTTTCCTGACATTTTGCCTATATTTGTGGCTGGCATCTTCAGAGAATGGTGGCATGGAAGTGAGTGTATATAGATATATACTGTGTGACCCTTGCTTGAGAGGATATGATTTGCATGTTAATCTGTGTGTTGTGTATCTATTAGTGGCCAGACCCAAAAAACACAGGACTGAAGAAAAAAAACCACCCAAAGGGAAGATATTTTTACTATACATCAAAGGAGTCACAGACAGAACAGGGAAATTGATGAGAAAACACAACCACCAAATGGTCTACAAACTGACCAAGAAAATCCAGGAAACTCTATGCTCAGTGAAGGACAGGAGACACTCTCTCACAGCCTCAGGAGTTTACCGTATACCATGCAGCTGCGGACAAGTCTACATAAGGACCACAAAACACAGGGTTCAAACATGAATCAAGGAACACAAGAGACACTGCAAACTGGACCAGCCAGAAAAATCAGCAGTAGCAGAACATGTTATAATTGGGCATAAAATGCTATTTGAGAACACTGACATTTGGGACCATGCCAAAAACTATCGAGTCAGAATGCACAGGGAAGCCATTCAAATCCACAAACACCTGGACAACTTCAACAGGAAAGAAGAAACCCTGAAAATAAACAAAGTTTGGCTACCAGTCCTGAAAAACACCAAAATCAAGACCCAGCAAATGCAAATGAACTTCACCCAGGGGCAGGGGTTTTCCCAGCAGACAATGGACCACTAATTAAATAGACACTAATCTTTCACACATATCCTCCCATCCTGAGGCCTTGCACCAAATGTCACATCTTATATACATATACCCCACTCACTTCCATGCCACCATTCTCTGAAGATGCCAGCCACAGATGCAGGTGAAACATCAGGAAGAAATTCTTCTAGAACACAGCCTCATAGCCCAAAAACCCACAAAAACCTATGGATACCAGCCATGAAAGCCTTCAGCTTCACAAAGTAGTTTACTTTAAACAAAAAAGTTTTTGTGCAGACCAAATCCCCCCCCCCAAAAAATACCACAAATATTGAAAATGATTGATTGAAAAAAAAGCAGGAAAAAAATCTTGCTGTGTGCAAAGATGCTCTGAGACACCACTTCTCCTGGAGGATGGGGAAAATGGCAAATATTCCATACATCTCTAGGAAAATGTGGGTGGAGGCCAAATAACAAGCAAGCACAAGTTGTGTCATTGCATAGTATAATTTCTCATCACAGTAGGGACACATGTTACAGACATTCACTTCAGCTTATCATTTCCTGGCTTTGTGTGTGATGAACTAATATGACATAGCCCTAACTGTGGTCTGGAACCAGAAGTTTTTCAAACAATTTAATAATAAATAATCCACATATCCTATTATGTGTGCAGAAGCTGACCAATCTCATAAATGAATCTAATTTCAATATGGGATAGCATCCGCCATTTCAGTAGGCTAACTGAGACCTCCAGCACTACAACCTATGTCTGCTAACTGAGGCAGCTGCCTCATTATGGCTGAAGGCAGCAAGATAGAATGTGGGGGGAAAGAAATCACATTGCCCTGTCATCTGGGTTTAAGAAGTTGGTCAGTTAAGTCATGGAAAACAATGTGTTGGGTCATTTTTTGCCATAGCTTGGCCCATGCTGGCTGGGGATTCTAGGAGCTATAGTCCAAAAAGTAATTCTGCCAACTTCACTGTGTCTCCTCAAATAGTCCCATTGTCCAAAGAGGATAAGATACCTAATTTCCCCTCACATTACATTCCCTCTGCCCCACTAGAGGAATATAAATTGGCATCATAGTGAAGGAGAGAGGCTCAAACTGTGCCATCAGCAATATTTTTTAAAGTGAACTCTCTCTGACAGTGCATTGTTTGAGAATATTTTCAGATGAGTGTGCAGCCTCCATGTCAGCTGCTCAGTGGTGAACTTCCCTTCCATACCCTTCCCCAAGTGTATTGCATAAATAAACAGAGTCTGTTTGAACAAGACCAATGACAGCAAAATTGCTGGCTTGTCTCTAAAAAAGACTCTAATAATGTGCACCAAGGGAGAAGGCCTGTGGTTTGACAGAGCTTCCGCCTCTCCCTCTTCCTGATAAAACTTTTTTTTTTAAAATCCATTTTGATAGCAAGGAGAAGATAGTTCTTCTGTCTTCCCTACATACATCCCTAGTTAATAGCATCCAAAAAGCTAATAATAAAATAAACTATTAAATTTAAGAACTTCATCTCTATTAAGCATTAGACAACTGACAGAGGTGGGGTTTTTTAATGCACTTGTCAGACATTACACTGTGTCATCCTTTAGAGAAGTAACCCAGAAACCAGGTCTGTTTGCAAACCATCATTTTTCTAACAGCATTGGGGAATGTTAAGGTGACTCTACCAGTGGTGTCACTAGGGTTGGTGACACCCAGTGCAGCAATTCATGGTGTCACACACCCCCATTGACCTCCCTATACCACACCAAACAGAATCCTTAAGAATGCATTTTCTACTAATATTACTCATCAGACATAATTCCCTTATATCACTGAATGGAATGGCAACAGTTGTGAAATAAAACAACTAGGAAAATTAAAATGATACCTTCAAATTACAATATCATAAGCATGGCCTCTGCACGATGGTGCAATCTCCAAACTTTGACACAGAAAGCCTAGGCTAGATAGAGCTGAGGCAGGCATGTGTCTAGTGTCCCCAACATGTCTGGGCAAACAGAGCTTTCCTACCTCCCAGCTCTGTCCAGGAGATCTGACGGATGGGGTGCACATGGTAGGAAGGAGTCCCAGACAAAATGTACAATGTGGGGAATAGCAGCAGCCATGATAACATAGCATTTGATTGCAGCTGAGTCATGCTGACTCATGCTATGTCTTGGGAAGTGACATCATAGGAATGGTCACCTGGTGCTGTAAAGCACAGAGAACTGCTGCAAAACTGCAGAGTCACTCATGTGACTGACAGGTGTCCCCAGGAAGATGCAGGGCCAGAAGGCCATGTGGAGCCCTGGCTATATAAGGCAGAAGCCTCTGGACACACGTGTGGGTTGTCATGGGTTGCTGTGGATTGTGGTTGTGGATCATGTTGGATGATTGCTGTAAATAGCCTTGTACATAGAGGAACTAAGATTAAAGCCTCATCTGAGAGACGTCGGTCTGTGGAGTCTCTTTACTCTGTTTGGAAGGAGAGAGGTGCTTCTCCAGCTGACATGATGCTGCCTGCATCTGAGAAGGTCGTGTTCCTGGTGCTGCATGCTAACTTGGATCTTCACACGATGTGTAACCATGCTAACAGCACAGGCTGCCACACTTCAGACCAGCACCCTGCTCCATCTCCAGCCAGGCCTCTAATGAGGAGGGCATAATTTTAGGACTTCGGGGACCTTCCTTTGACCCCTCAGCATTCCCTTCTTGTCCAGCAAGGGAACCTCAAGCTGTGGCGGCCCCATGCCTCAGAACACCTCCCCTCCTCAGTGTCGAAGCAGAAGCACCACATCCAAAGGGGCTCCCACCTCCCTTGATGGCCTGATGGCTTCAGAGCCAGGCTGCCTGCTATCTTCACAGTGGGAACCTCCTCCAATGGCAGCGGGTGTGGTGTGGGTGAGGGCAAGGAGCTGCTCTGGGGCTTCCCTATGGGTGAGACAGGACTGCACCAGAGAATCGGAAGCTGTGCTAGGCTTGGGTTACTCAACAGTGGGGGCAGCAGCTTCAACAGCAGAAGAACACAGCAACCCAAAGGAGGAATTGCAGGGCAATGGGATCAGGCCCTGGAAGGACCACTAAAAAGACTGATGGGTGTTAGAAGATGTCCCCAAACCTTTCCTCTCCTAATGGGTTTCCTACTTCACGAGGAGGCTGGAGAGCCAGGCAGATGCCAAGACTACATAGGGCCTGCCGTCAACTTTCTTTTTTGGGAAGGGAACAGCTCTAGCCAGGCAAGCTAGAGTCTAGGCTGCACAAAGGGATGGAGTGGCCATGTTACAGTGGGGCAGAGGACTAGACACGATCCCTCCTTTCCTTACCTACATCAGAAAAACCCTTTACAGAACGGGGGACTTGGCCCTTCTCACCCTGTAGCAGGAGGAGGGCCCAACCTCTTTGGGGTGTCACCCAGTGTGGGCTGCACCACTGCATCCCTCCAGTAACACCACTGGACTCTACTGCTTCCAGTGTTCTGGGCAGCAGTTTATTAGCTAAATCTCTGCTAGAGGAAATTCACATTTTGCCATTAACCTTTGCCTAAAGCACTTACAGATACTTGGGTCAATCTGAAAATCTGAAGCTTCTTATGTCCTTTTGTATCTTGTTCTAGATCTTCAGCAGTATCTCTGGAGAGGATTCAAGGAAGTGTAGTGGGACAGTGGGCCTTTGCATGGTTGGAAGGCTTTATATAACCCCAGGGATTGTAAGACGTACTGCTCTGAGGATGTAATTTCACCACCACCAAAGGTTTCCACTCCAGTTCTGTGGCATCTGTGGAATTATGTTAGGGAAGGGTGAGAGTTTATTTTCACTTTAAGCCTTATTTTCACTTTGAGCCTTGCATTTTATCTGTCATGACTGCATCCTATGGAATCCTAGTATTTGTAGTTACCAGGGATAGAGGTATTTATGATTCTTAGCCCTGGAACAGACAGGCAGGAAAAGGTGGCTGGAATCTGCATTTTCTGGAAGCAGGTCAAAACCCTGCTGTCCACACTAGGTGCTCCCTAGGCAGCCTGAATGCACATGGCCCAACAGCATGGTGTGGTGCACCTTCACACAAACACATGCATGGCAATTGCTTGCTGCCTAGATGCCATCCCATTGGACAGCCCCCTCTTTGATTACACCTGTGATCTTCCACTGGTCCAGGACATCAGAGAATTGGTGTGCCCAGTAAAACACTGGCAAAACACAATCATGCCCCTCTACATTCTCCCTTCACACACACCCTTCACCCCATGCTCCCTCTTATGCTGTCTGGTTTGTGTATGCTGTACTTACATACATTGGAGGTGTCACACTTTCTCTTTTTTGCATTGCTTCCTCAACTGCTTGGATACACCGGCTCCATCCTTTTTTATTGCACAGCTGCTCCAGTGCATTTATATGCAGCTTTAGGATTAGGGTTCTCCTTCAGGACCACTCTTGCATCAGAATATTTATATGCAGGGTCGATGGTGTGCATTTTCCACCCTGAGTTGGACTATCATGGCTTCTTTTTGATCCAGTTTTTAGTCCTGGACCACAGCTTCCATCTGGTTTCTGCCCGCTTTGGAGGCGTGCGACATTTAAACACCCCACCTTCAAAGCGGGGTAGAAACCGCTTTATTTGGCACATCTGTTTCATTCCCTAGCCAGAGAGCTATAGTGCCACATCAAACTACAAACCCCAGAATTACATAGGATGAAGTGATAGCAGTCAAAGTGCAATTGTAGCATTATAGCATTGTTTTTTCCTGTAGCCATTACATTTTGAAAACTTCTGTGATGTTCTATCTTAGTTCACCACATTTTTGTTAAAGGTATAAAGCACAGATGCACTCATGAAGTCATTTCTTTTATTATAAACAGAGGGGGGAAACACAAATAAATTATAAAAACATAAAATCATGAACATTACTCAGATATATTGTGTACATAAAATGTTCCATTCATCCAAGCCTAACTCCATTCACCCAAGCCTAACTTTATAAGTTTAGCTGTGTCCTGTGCACTTGCTTTGTACAGCACTGGAGTACATATACTCTCTGTTTGAGTCTGGGAGTAAGTCCAATTGAACTTAATGGAACTTATGTCTGAGTAGAAATACTTAGGTTTGTGTTGTAATAAAAATACAGCACATTAAACTCCACCACAAAGTAGCTACTACTGCTGCACATAGCTATGCACCTTGCCTTTTGTGAGGATGGGTATGCATTGTAAGAACTGAGGGGTTTATCACACTCACTTTTGTAGACAGACTGGGGATGCACATGAACATGCATGAAGGATGGGAAACAGATTATATCACACTCAAGACAGTCCTCATACTGTCCTCATGCCATTGCTCAACCACCACCCATCCTAGCACCAGGCTGAGCTGGCCAATTTTTCAAGGACGGAAGCTTTCTGGCTGAGCAAAATCAGCTGGCTCAGTGCAGCATCGAGACGGGTGGTGGTCAGGCGATGGCATGGAGACAGTATGGGGACTGTTTTGAGTGCGATAAAATCTGTTTCCCTTCCTTCATGTGCATTCACGTGCGTCCCCAGCCCATGCAGCAAAAGTGAGTGCAATAGACCTATGAATGGCCTACTTTAGTACAAAAATTAAAAAGACTTTCATCTTCTAAAGTCTTAAGATACTTTATTACTGCAATCAAGTTTATTTCCTTAATTCATGGAAGTGTCCTTATTTTAAATAGATCTGGAATGCTGCTCTCAGCAAATCAGGACATCAATAACCATCTTTGAAAAGATACTGAGTTTATTGGGCAGATATAACAGAAGCTAAAAGGACAACAGTCTGGCTTTGACTTTACAGTCTTTTCAATCATTTTCTCCTCTTTTGTGTTTAGATAAAGAGAAATTAAGATGTGAAGATGGCCTGCTGGTTTCCAAGTCAGTGCAGGAAGAGGGGAATGGAGAACCTACCACTGTTTTTAAGAACATCAGTTCAATTCCTGGCACAGAATCTAGTGAGTGGCTGACAAGTTGAGGGATTATAGACTGCATTATAGCTACTGGCTGTGGGGAAACTTACTTTGATATCACTTGAGTAAACAGCTGTCAAAAGCCAAGAAGGACGTCTGGAAATGGAGAAAGGGTAAGTTATTATTAACAGGTTAATATTCTTCCTCTCTTTTTGTGTTCACATATATTTGATAAAGGCTACTTGATGGAAAGTTCAAAAAATCCCTCCAGAGAACAAACAGTGAATTATTTTCCATCCCTGTTTAATTATTACTGTCAATCACAGGTTTACTTGACAAAATCTATTCATAGGAGGTTTGCCATTTCCATTGCCTTTCTCTAAAGCAGAGCAGGATTTCCATGGCTGAGAAGGGTGATTTGGGGTAAGTGAAAGTCATACCCTCTTTAGAGGATGACAGTGGCAAACATCCTTTGAATAAGCCCTGTGAATAGGAGGTCTCCTTAAGCTGGGGTTGGCTTGAAGGCACGTAACAGCAACAAGCTATAAAAATAATAAAATAGTAAATGATATTAATGGGAAGAAGTCCTAATGATGGAGGGTTCCAATCCCAGAGAGCCTTCAATCTATCCCAAGTCCTGCAGAGCTTCTGCCAACAGCATGGATGTAGGGAAGTTGTAGTTTTTTGGCAGGGAAGGAATTGCCCACTGTGGGGCTTTAAAAAATGAAACAGGATTCCTTTCCATAGCACACAATGGCATGGAATTCATTTAGACCAGGTTTGAGATCAAAGAATAGCTGGACACTGAGATGACAGTAGATCTTCTGGATCCATGCCTTCTTTCCTTACCTGCATCCACACAAAACTCCCCATTTACCTCTTTCCCATCCTCCTATCAATTTGGAGCCACCACAAAAATGTCTGAGATGGGTGAAAGGAGCCAGAAGCATGGTTCTGAGACTGACTCTCCCTCACTAAGGACATTAATATATGTATCTTTTAAACTGTGATTACATCAGAAAAGAAGAGGCTTTGGTAATACTCATCCCATGGCCATGCCTCCGACCCACAGCTGCTCTTGGAGTTGTGGTAGTTAAAGGGGTGTCAAACTGCATTATTTCTACAGTGTAGATGCACCCTAAGTGTGAATGATTTTCAGTGTCTCACTCTCTGCAATGTTAGGAATGTGGGGACTAAAAGAACATTTTATTTGCAGAGGCAGAATTCTTCTTGGGGGACAAAGGTCTTCATTTTGCCACCCCATCTCACTCCTGTAACTATATCCTGGTACCATTTGTGGAAGAAGTTAAGGAGTCCTCTCCCAAGCACTTCCACCTTCAAAATGCTCTCTTCTAAAGCTGCTTTTCATTGACTAAAGGAGCCATCAAGGCAGCCTACATGTATTTGTGGCACAGATTGCTCACCCATACTGATATGTAACACAGTGTTACACAGCAGAATTGGCAGCACCTACACTGCTTAACAGTTCTGAACTGAGTCAAAAACATGTAGCATACCCCATTTTTCAGAGTCTCCTCTGATGTCTTACATTGCTGAACATTAAATATTAAGATTCTGCTATAATCACCATAAGCAAGCATAAGCTTCAGTTTCAAACAGGCACAGGTTCTTTAAGGGCTGGGTGAAAATGGCATTTCAAAGTCCTATATTCAAAAAGAAAGAAAGAAAACCCATAGGTATTCAAAGGTTCAGCACTTACTGGCCTAACCAGAAAGGTTGTCTACTCTTTAAAACAAAAACAAAAACAGACTCTTCACAATATAAATTACAGGTGGGGAACCTCTAGGTATTTTGGAGTGCAGATCCCATACCCTCTTACCTTGGGCAGGCTGGTTTGAGCTTCTGAAAATGGAAATCCAAACCATCTGATGGGACAAAAGTTCTCCAACCTTATTTTAAATGTATTGGCTCAAGATCTCCTCAGTAATACAACACGTTCTCTTGTTTAAGAACACAGCTTGGAAACACGTACTGTAGTTACACACAAGTCATTACTTGTAATTCTTTTCCCCAATAATGAAAGTTTGCCAAGGGATCTTGTAGTGGCAAGTGTGAAAAAAGTTGTAGCATAAGCTTTCGTAGACTTGATCTACTTCTTCAGATCCATCCCTTTGCATACTGATATTTTCCAGACTAACATGGCTATATCTCTGAATTCTTCTCCAATAATGACAGTACAACTAACTACATTAAATATCAATTGCAACTTAACATGGGATCACCTCATTTTTCTTACAGTAAAACTATATGTTCCTTTTGTATGGCTTCACTGGAGACAATTCAAGTGTTCTCTTGCTGTTACCTGATTTTCTGATGATGATTTAGAGGTGACAAAGTAGGTGGAAAGTCAGGTGTGTTTCCCACAGGCCAGTTTCTTGTAGCACTGTTAGGTTCTTAAAGCAACTAAAAGTAGCTATTATGGGAAGTGAGACATTATTTTAATAACTGCAACTATAACAGTAAGTCTGTGAGATTTGAGGATTATAACAATGACTAGTTACTTTTATAAGTAGTTTCCCAAGCTTTGCTTAAGTGCATAAGAACTATCTTGTTGGATTATATCAAAGTCCATTTGCCCTCAAGAACCTCATCTGCACTGTGTAACATCCCCTGTTTTAGAGCCCTGTTCTTTCCAAGTGCATCATCCAAAAATACTAAAGGTCCTGTTCTGTCTCTGTTGACTGTTCTAACAGAATTAAGTTTTCTATGTCCAAGTAGATCACTGTCTGACGGCCCTACCAGAGTTAAAAGGCTCATTCTTTTTCTCCATAAACTCCCCTTTCAAGGGAGTAGAACTCAGCAGTTAAAACTTGCTCTTGGCAAAAAAGTCTCTTAACAAGGTCTCATTCCCAGAGCAAGCCTTCTTTTTATTTACAGGTTTATTTCAGAAACCGTTTCAAGCACTTTTATGAATCAAGGTTATTTAAAATACCACCAACAAAAAAAACTTTAAATTTCCAGCTAGTGGCAAGGAACAAGGGTTAGATTCAAAAGAACAAAGATTTCCCTGTCTCCTGTAGTTTCAAAAACCAGAACCCAATCGATAGCTTTTATTTGTATTACCCCCACAGATTACAGTGTCCTTCTGAGATGTGCTACTATTTTGTGATCATGACTTTAATAGGCAGTTCTTTCAAACAATCTGTATCTCAGATTTCCAAATATTGGATTGCAACCCACATGGAGGATAGTTATGTGACTTTATACTGTACAAGTCAGGAAACATTTTAAGCCTTTGAAGACATATTAGTAATTCAGTTAATGTTGTAATTGGTCTTCATATTAATAATGTCTAAATAACATTATTAATAACATGTTTTCCCTATAGCTTGGATGTAAAGCATTGCAAATAATGGCATTACCTGCTATAAGTTACTTTTGAGGGTAACAAAGGGATAAGGATGGGCCTTTTCCAAAAAGAACTGCAATGACTGCAATGAGAATTGTTGATTCTTTTTCTTCTTATCTGGGGGGGGGGGCAATAATTGCTTTGGGAGACATAATAAAATTGCTAGATCCATTAGAATTTTTAAAGTAGCATAAGTATGGAAATAAGTAACGGAGGAAATAATTACTTTTTTAAAATATTAGCAACATAACAAGTTACTATTTCCCCCCTAATATTAATGCTTATATATTCATTTGTAGGCAAAATAAAAATAAAAATAAATAAAGTTGTAATACATAAGCCAAGATCCTGTTTGCCATTCCACAGCATAAAATTATGCCAGGGTAGATATGCCATTTACTGGATCACACCATTGTTTACCTGATTCAACAGTATCAACTGAGTCATTTGCTTCCATGTTTTACCACCAGTTCTAAAGCCAATGCAAAATGCTACAGGGTGTGTTCTCCCTGATTTAAAGTGTACTTATGGTGTAAAACAGGTTAATGAAGGATCACTTGCTCCTCTCATTCAGATGTGTTATCTGCAGCTCTGTTTAGTACAGATTATACCACAGATAAGGTAACTTTAATTCTTACCAGAGGACTAAGCATTTAGGCAACTGTACATTATAGGAGGTGCAGAGTTTGCACAAATACCCAAACATGTTTGAAAATTTTATGCTAGGATTCTGGCATAGTGAAGAAAATCCACTCCACCATGCCATATCTACAAATCAGTTCATATTTATTAAGTCAGTCCCAAAAGTAGAATATAAATAATTTTTAAAAAGACTTGGAGGGGAGAAATGGGTAACACAGAAGAGAAGTTACTCTCTAATTGTATCTGATTATACACATAATGAATTGTCAAGAAAGAAAATCTTATAAGATCAACAAGGATAAGTCAATTGGAGAGATAGATGGCAATTTTTAATTAGTCAACATTCTCTGTTTTCAAAACCTATGCAGATAGAACTGTTTTATGATGGCTTCACAATGGCACATAATTGTATAGAAACAGCATAAAATGCATACACCAAGAACTGTAAAGCTAATGAAAGTGATTTTTACAAACTGTATTTTGATAGAAAAATAGTGGGGAATGGTGACTGATATACTATATATACTCATGTATACGTCTAGAAATTTTAGTTAAAAAACTGACCCAAAAAACCTGAGTCAACTTATCAATGAGTCAAGGTAAACACTGTACTTTAACTTTTATTTTAAATAATAATAATAATAATAATAATAATAATAATAATAATAATAATAAGTTTTATTTTTAACCCGCCCCTCTGCATCGCAATCGGGGCGGCTCACAACAGCTAAAATACAATAATTAAAACAATCCCATATCCCAATCCCTCCACCCACATCCCTCCCACACCCCTTAAAACAGAATTAAACTTGAAAATATTTTAAAACAATACTATAACAATATAAAAGTACAGTAAAAATATAAACAGAAAAACAACAAAAGGCTAGGGGAGGAGAGATCAATATTCATCCTCTGAGGAGGGTTATTCTGGGAATAAGGAGCCATCCCCTGGTGAAAGGCAAGAGTGTAATCTGTCATGGAAGCACCGATCCCTTCTATTCTCTCATCCATCTAGCCTTTAGGGCGAACATAAACAGTTATACCTGCTGGAATTTTGTAAGTTCTTTGGCATTGTTTTCCTTAGCTTCATCTTTTACATCCTTTGTTACATGCCCCTAGGTTTCACCCTCGACTTATTCATGGGTCATATCAAAATCCATAATTTTGGCTCCAAAACCTGCCCTCGACATGAGGTCGACTTATAGTCAAATATATACGGTAATTAATGAAATACTTAGTTCAATATAGCATTAGACCCTACCTAAAATATGATTGCTTAACTGTCATTACCAAAGTGATATGTCCTTAGGCTGTTGTACACCTGAACAACTATTACAACCCTTTTCATAAGGAAATGGAACGCAAAGCCAGGTCCAGCAAAGGCTGGATGGTTTAACAGACTTCAAGAACTAAACATTTGTTCTGTTAACATAATGAGTCACCTTAACCCTCATCTGGAGAGGTGGATCTGCATAATACTAGGAGTCTTGAGGCATAGTCTTAGGGACCATAGGGCTACACCCTTTGCCTCGTTCCAATCCTATAAATGTAACAGTACAAATATATATATATATATGTAAGAGAAAGAGAGAACAAATTAATGAGGAGCATTTATCATTGGTGCTCAGCCATCTGGAACATGTTCCCTGAGATCAGAGATCTCATGGATGGAGTGGACCGTGGTGTGAGGATGAGACCTTTTACTAATGGAGGGCATCTTTATCCAGGTTTCAGGAGGTGTTCCCTCCTTACCTGTCCATGTCAAAACTTACCCATTCAGCAGGAGGCACTGATCTTTGAGAGACACCTGATGGACAGAGGAGATGTTGCCAAGAGTAAAATCACCTTCCCTCTTTCCTCTTTTGTAAGCATTGTTTTTCTTAGTATCAGCCCAGGCTTTATCAAGCTTTATTGCACTGTAGGGCTGCAATATGGTCGCTTGTTTTCAAAGAAGAAGCCTTGAACTCCAGAGACCAACCACCACAGCTTGATTGTAGTCTAAATATGTTTGAACCTAAAAGACCAAGAACAAAAAGAAAATATTGATTGAATATATATATATATATACCTCAAATCATGCTCATATTCTGGAGAACAACCCTTAATTCTATTTTATTTTTAAATTGTAGGGAGTTGGGGATCTTGAATTCCCACCATCCCATCCCAAATTAGATTAATGGAAAGAAAGATTCATTTTGCCCCTAGATTATCCCAAGTCGCCAAAAATAATGCCTAATTCTTTATATTTCTATTGACTGTACTCAAGCTACCAATGTTAATAAAATGTTTAAAGAATTGTTGTTGCCCATTGAAATGACATCAAGAGATGCTTTCTTTCACTCTTCTAACTCTCTGTTTGTTGGGAAAATATCAAAGGCAGCAGAATAGTAGGTGTCCCAAAATGTCTTAATTCAGAGAATTAGTGTTAACTGAGTCTGATTAGCTCCATTTATCTCTAATTAATTACCTTTACCTAATTAGACACCCTGTTTCCAGTAGACATGGAGTCAAGTAGACTAGATTATTAGTGCAGTCATTGTGCCTTTACAAAATCCTGAAATTAATGAAACGTGCAAAAGAATCTGCAGTTTTAATTGCACAGGTGTTGCCTTATGGCAAAGCTTTATCATCTGATTACACCAAGGGATTATTAGTGACTTTTTATATAGAGGATGAGCTTGTGAAATGTACCTTAGCAACAGCTCATTAGTTTAGGGTTGTTACTGTATTATTTATTACTTTCAGCCTTCCCCATTATCTAGATTGATTCATGGACCTATATGTTTCTTCCCCTCTGTGCAACTGGGGGTGGGAGAGAAATCGGTGGCTATCACTAGTCCAGTTGCAGTGGGGAAGGGGATGTAAAGTGGAATTTAACAACTACCTTTCTTTTCTCTAGCAGAATACCCAGTTTATGCTGTTGTAAATATACAGAGATTGTCAAAGGAATGGATGGAGAGTAGATAGATAGGTAAACAGATAGAACGAGAGACAGAGTAAACAGAGAAAGAGTGTGTGTGTCATTTGTTAACAAGAAACACCAATCCATCAGATTATCTTTGAATACAAACCCCTAACATATAGGTGTACTTTCAAAACAGATTAACCTACAGGCCATTTATTTCCCTGTTCTTATGCCAGATATAAGTTGCTACAAATAACGGATGTGTGAATTGTAAATTTTGAACTATTCAACATCCATTGTTCTCCCTCAACAAAGTTTACTAGATGTTATAGGTTAGAAAGGTATGACCTTATATTACCCAATCCTCCTCAGAAAACACCTTTTAGACCTCATTGCTTCGAGGCCGACATGCTGTAGCCAGTATGAATTGAACAAGGCTGCATCCTAGCACTAAACAGAAGGGGCACTTATTGATAAATCAATAAACCTTTTAAATAGACCATAAACAAAGATGTAATATATTGGATTCTGTGACACATTTTCCCCTCCTGCCTCCTCAGCTTTTTCCCAACATGTGATCCTAAAGATCATTAAAAAAAAAACCTCTGTTAAGCATGAGATGTAAAATACTGCTGTTGTTCACTCGTTGCTGAATTTAAAACAGCAGAAGATAGCAGGTGCCCCTTGTATTCTATAGGATCTGACAACTAATCTGAGCCGTAATGATGAATATTTAATGATGCTCCTTTCAAGCATGACTGCATAACTATGCATGTGTGTGCACGCATCACAAAGCGTATAAACTTTAATCTCTAAACTACAGCTGTAATTAAGTAGGTAGATAACTCAGCGTGCATAATTAGAAAATACATACATAAATATGTAATGTGTTGTTGCAGCCTTTACTCAAGCAATTTGCCAGAGTGAACGAAGCTCTCCTAAGGAGGAAGGAATACGCATGTTAACAAGGATAGTAGGTTCTTCTAACCATATGATGTGTGTGTGAGTGTGTGCTCAGTTACTGTCTGCCATACACAGGGGGTTGGACCTGACCTTTCCAAACTCTTAACTTTGAAAATCCGCCAAGGAAGTTTCATGCAACCATATAAATCAACATGAGCCCTGGGATTGTCTTTGGGGGTCCTGGCCTCTGAACCATCACTAGAGGTTAGATTTATAGGCACTAGAGACAGGGCTCAAAACTTGGAAATTTAACCTTTTCAGACATTACCAGAAGGATTCTGGGAATTGTATTTACCCAAACTAGCCTTTACTAAGTCTGACAGCTCTGTAGCTTTATAGAGTTCCTTTCCCCAGAAGCTCAGTCAAACCTCAAATTTATCTTTCTATTTATATGTCAAATATTTAACATATTTATGCTATTTAACATATATATGAAGCCGTTGGGAGAGATCATCCAGAGACATGGGGTGGGGTGTTATCAGTATGCTGTTGACACCCAGATATATTTCTCTATGTCACGATCTACAACCTTAACTTCAGATGGTGTCTCCCCTCTCAATGAATGTCTTAAAGTGGTAATGGACTGGACAAGGAAAAACAGATTTAAACTAAATCCAGACAAAATGGAGGTACTAATGGTAACAGCCCTGAACCTAGGTATTGGGAAACAATCTCCAGTCCTAGATGGGAGTCACACTCTCCTCAAAGAACTGTGTTCGCAGTCTGGGGTTGTTCCTAGATCCGTTACTTCAGATGACAAATCAGGTGAATGCGGTGTTCTGGAGTGCCTGTTATCAGCTTCGGCAGATACACCAGCTGCGCCCTTTCCTGGAGGTTAGAGACCTTGAAACCGTGGTACATGTGCTGGTAGCTTCTCATCTCAATTTCTGCAATGCACTCTACATGGGGCTACCCTTGTGCCTAGTTTGGAAACGTGAATTCGTACAGAATATGGCAGCCAGGCTGGTCTCAGGTAAAACCAGAAGAGATCACATAACACTTATTCTAAGATCACTCCACTGACTGCCTATCAGTTTCTGGGTGCAGTACAAGGTGTAAGTCATCACCTTTAAAGCCCTAAATGGTGTGGGTCCAACCTATATTCGGGACTGCCTCCTTCCATATAATCCACCCCACTCACTGAGGTCCTCTGGGAAGAATTTATTGCTACTTATAAAAACTAGATTATCGGCAACTGCCCAGAGGACCTTTTTGGCTATTGCTCCCAGACTATGGAATGGACTGCCAGATGAGATTCATCACTTGACCACCTTAAACAGCTTTTAAAAAGCTGTTAAGATGGATCTCTTCCAGCAGGCCTTTCCTGAGTAGATAATTGTCCACTGGGGAAAAAATTATGCCTGACCCTGTTTTCCGTTACAGTTATTTTAATTTACTGTTATTTATTATAACTTGCTAATTTTAAGTATGCTTTAAATTTCAATCATTTAATTGTATTTTAAGGGGGGCGGACTATTGGGGGACAGAACTCTTTGTTTTATCTTGTAAGCCGCCCCGGTTGTTTTTACAGAGAGGCGGGATATAAATAAATATTAGTATTAGTATTATTATCCCTTCTTTCTCCTTACAACATACCTTGACACATCTAAAATCAATTATAATAGTAAAATAATAATAATAAAATAAACCATCAGATTTAGAGCAGCACTGAATTTTTTTTTAAAAAAAAACCTTTTAATGCATTCAAAACAGCCGAGAAAAAGAGTACAGTTTTTGTTGTTGTTGTTGTTTTTTGTGTGTGTATGTGTACCTTCAAATCGTTTGTGACTTATGGCATTTCTAAGGCAACCATATCATGAGCTTTCTTGACAAGATTTGTTCAATGGACTTTGCCATTTTTTCCCTCAGAGGCTGAGATACTGTGACTTTGCCAAGTTCACTCAGTAGGTTTCCATGGCTCAACAGGAACTTTCACCCTTGTCAAAGAAATGTGCCTTTGTCTAACTATACTGTAAGAACTGAGACTGACTCAAAAACAACAAACATGTAGTTTGTAGTTTAAAACAATGGCTTGAATCTATATTTACATAAAAAGACTATATTCTAATCTAACTAGTGAATCTAACTAGTTCAGGTAAAGAGAAACATTCATCTCACCATCCTTCCAAACAAAGTTGAGAGAGCAGGATGATGGGAATAGTTCAGTTGAAAATCTTTAGAAAGAAAATCTGTTAGTCCCAAAATAGGGAGTGACCTAAGTCACATAGTTAGTTTGGGGGAAAAAGAGAGAGAGAGAGAGAGAGAGAGGAGTTTGCAAGCAGGAAATCCCTATCTAGCTAAGGAGGGGGAAAGAGAATGTAAAAATCTTCCAAAAATATGCTCATATTCAAAATATATCACTATAGGTACCATCACAAGATTTCAGATTAATCATTGGAAACTTGAATGCTAAAATTGGCAACAAAGAAGAATCAAAAGTAGTAGGAAGAATTGGATTAGGAACAAGAAATAAAGCAGGAGAGCATCTGATAGAATTCTGTGAGGCCAATAATCTATTCATTGCAAATATCTGCTTCATACAACCAGATAGGAGACTACACACCTGGACATTACCAGATGGCAAACACAAAAACCAGATGGACTACATAATTGGAAGTAAAAGATGGAGAAACTCTATCCTTGTAGGCAAAACCAGACCAGGAGCTGATTGTGTGCCCAGAACAAAAATCAGAGTTCAGCTGAAGAAGAAAGCAAAAACCATCATTATACCAAAATAT
>CM034706.1:168435691-168455925 GCA_020142125.1 Phrynosoma platyrhinos | reverse complement strand
TTGAAATGGTCGGAAGACTTGTTCAATAAAGATGTTCTGTTCTGTTCACCATAATATTAACAGAAGACATTCAGGAATTGGAACAATTAATAAGGAAGGTCAAAGATGAAAGTGCAAAGGCAGGTCTGATGCTGAACATAAAGAAGACAAAAATAATGACCACAGGAGAAATACACAAACTAAATCTAGAAAACAAGGAAATTGAAATAGTTAAAGAATTCCCATATCTAGGATCAAACATTGACCAGAATGGAAACTGCAGTCAAGAAATAAGAAGATTAGGAATGGGAAGGGCAGCTATGAAAGAACTGGAAAAGATACTGAAGAGGAAAGACATACAACTGAGCACTAAACTCAGAATCGTTCAGGCCATTGGATCCCCAATTACCATGTATGAATGAGAGCTGGACAGTGAAGGAAGCAGACAGAAAGAAAATCAACTCATTTGAAATGTGGTGCTGGAGAAGAGTACTTAGGATACCATGGACAGCCAAGAAGACAAACAAATGGGTTCTTGAACAGATCAGACCAGGGCTCTCGTTGAAAGCAAAGATGATCAAGTTGAGACTATTGCACTTTGGCCACCTAATGAGAAGGTATGGATCACTAAAAAAGACAATAACGCTGGGAAAAGTAGAGTGTACAAGAAAGAGAGGAAGACCACAAACCAGATGGATAGACTTGATCGGGGGGTTATGGGCAAGGGCTTGCAGGATTTGGGCAAGGCAGTGGAAAATAGGGATTCTTGGAGATGTCTCATCCACAGGGTTGCCATGAGTCAGAACCAACTTGAGGGCAGCTAACAACAACAACAAAGCCTTTAGTGGTATTGTCTCCCTAGTCAAAATGAACTAGTTGTTCAGCTGTGCTTTACACTATTCAGATATTTAAGGAGAAATGTCCTTATGTGAACACTGAACTTGTGGATACAGCTGAAAAAATGCATGTCTGTTTTTGTAAATCTGAGACATATGAAAAGTGTTGTTGGAGATCTTTTGATATGGTGGTGGTGGTGATCTCTATTTCCCCCCCCCCCCACATTTCTCATGTCTGTTTTACTTCTGTGTTTCCCCCCCCAAGATGAGCCTGATCTCAATGTAGCCCAGTGTAATGACATGTACCTGCATGCTTATGGTTTGCTGTCCTAGTATAAATAACAATATGTTGCAATAAGTAACAATATACTGGTTACATGAATGATAAGGTGACATATTGTGGCACAATGTTGACTGCATAGCATTCAAAGGAATTATTGACAGTATTACAGAAAAGACATCAGCTGCAAAGTATTGCTGGTGAGAACTGCCCTACATGAGGAATAGGCTTTGATTGTGGCTTTGGCTATCGCAAGTCTCATTGCATGTAAAGTTCCCAGGAGGGAACATGAGGATTGTCTTGAAAACTTTTGTGGGAACAGTCACATCAGTGTTCCTAAACAAGAGCTGCATCAAGGTTAACCACACCCTCTTTTAGTTGGAAGTAATGGATCCACATCATGATGAGTAGATTGTGTGTATATGTGCCTTCAAGTTGCCTTACACGGCAAACCCATTTGAATGTCTTTTACCACAAAAACCCTACAAGACAATTCAACATGAAGCAAGGGATAGTGCCAGAAGATGAGATTCCCAGTTTGACTCTCCCAGGGTAGAGCAGAGTACAACTACAAGTACCTCTGTGGTTAATGATACAATTGTTGATGATAGGGTGACTTGGAGGTCTCTCATTCATAGGATTGCCATAAGATGAAGTCCATTTTACACAAACATACATACATAAATACATAAATATATACACCCTTTCCAATATGGCACACTTCACATTGAAAAACAGTCTCATGAAAGTTCAGCCTCTTGAAAGCCATCTATCAACATCCAGAGCCAAGACACCATTTCAAGTGGGCAGAGTTCGTAATTTCTGCCTATATAATTATTATTATTATTATTATTATTATTATTATTATTTATATCCCGCTTATATGATAAATCAATCTAAGCGGCTTACAATTAAAATAGTACAAAATGTCCCTGTACCAACCCTCCCCCCCTTAAAACAGAATTAAATATCATAACAATTAAAACACAATTTAAAAACATAATCTAAAAAAACCCATAATCTAAAAAAAAAAAAAAAAGACACAAAAGACACAAACACAACACAATGCCCTGGTAGTCTCCTACATCGTTCCTTATCCATCAAGTGATGGGGCCACGAAAGGAACCGTAGGGGTGGAAAAAGCCTAAGGCCAGGGTAATTAATCTGGAAAGGCCTGCTGAAAGAGATCCGTCTTGACAGCTTTTTTGAAGCTGTCTAACGATGTTAACCGACGGATCTCATCCGGCAGGTCATTCCAGAGTTTGGAGGCGACGACAGAAAAAGCCCTCTGGGAGGTCGTTGCAAGTCTCGATTTTTGGGGCTGCAGCAAGTTCCTCCCAGAGGACCGAAGGGCGCGGGGAGGATTGTATGGAAGGAGGCGGTCCCTGAGATAGATTGGACCCAAGCCATTTAGGGCTTTAAAGGTAATAACCAACACCTTGTACTGGGCCTGGAAGCTGATAGGCAGCCAGTGGAGGGACCTCAGAACTGGAGTAATGTGGTCCCTCCTAGATGTTCCTGACACAAGCCTGGCTGCCATAAATAACTATATATGCCATTTTCTGATACCTGGACAATATCACATCATATGATCATAAATGCCATATATAGTTATTTCTTTCAGATTTCTGGCCACCTCAATCATTTGACATAAAATTATTGTTATGTACATTACAATGGTTTTTAAACTTAGGAAAAGTCCCTGTTTTATGTAATACTGTCATTGGTTATGATTTAAGAAGGATAACATAATTCCTACAAATATTTTCAAAATAGTGTTTGATAAATTTTATTTAAATGCACTCAAAAGCAGGCTATGGAATCTTCCTTCTTCTCACCCAGATGCCATCACTTTGATGAACACATGCTCCAGACTTTAAAGATCAAACTCTTAATTTCTGTTATACATTTGATGCCTTAGCCCATAAACTTAAATTTGATTACTGCAAATTTTAAAGGCTTAGTCAAGCCATGGTTTTTACACAAGCATGGTTCACTATGTAACTATAGACCACCAGCTTTGGCAAGTATCTCTGAAAGTGGAAAGAATTTCTCCCACAAATCAAAGTTATTCAGGAAATAAAGCTGAAAGAGAAAACAGGACAAAATTGAGGACTTTATCACACGCAGCACACTGGATAGAGTCTAGAGCAGGAAGTAGGGTTAGGGAGGAGTGTGGAAGTGAGGACAAGACCCATTTGCACTATTGCAAAAACATGTGAGAGGGAATGCTTCAAAACTGGTATGTATCCAGTTCCTCCTACTAGTGTAATCATGGTAAGAAAGGGGCTCATGTGAGAAGTTCCTGAGGTTATCCTCAGAAATAGAACTGCCAGTATTTTGAATTTACATCACACTTTTCCTACCAATCCCAAAACATTTCACAGAGATGAGGATCATAAAATTAAAGAATTAGGAGGACCTGTAGTTTGCCTAGTACAATCTCTTCTTAGTACAATCCCCTTCATGCTGTAAGAAATCCAAAGCTCAACAAGCTAGGATGGTTGTCGTAATTCTCCTGGCAGATCTCCAATAAAGGACACCCCACCACCATCTTTAACATTGCTCTTAATATCAATAAATTTCTCCTTCTGATCAACTTGTCCTGCCTTTGTGGGCAAAATGTACTAAATCTTTGATGTGATACTGTCCAGGTATCAGAAGATGGCTAAATAGCAATCCTGGTAACCTTTCATCATAAATGATCCAAGTTGTCCATATCCATGACCATCTTGGTTGCCCTTATTCTTGGTTACTTTCTTTGTCTCTATCTATATTTAAGTATTATCTCCAGTACTGAATAGAATACTCCAATATAAGGTCAAAATCTTTCTTCTTGTGGCTTGGAATTGGTTCTTCTACTAATTGTGCTTAAAACTGCATTAGCTTTTTTTTTCCTTTCTAGCTTGTGATTGACTACAATCCTGATTCTTTTTAAAGGTACTACTTGTAGGTGTCTTCCATCCTATACTCATGCATTTGATTCTACATGCACACACACACATGCATACTGAAAAACTTTGAATGTGTTTCTATTGAATTTTGATTTTCTTAGGTTTGGCCCAGTTTTCTATTTCAGCAAGGTCATTCTGAAATTCAGTCTTTTCTTTTGAAATATTGACAATCCCAGTTTTATGTTTTTCACAAATTTGTGCAGGATTCCCTTTACCCTTTCATTTAAGTAGAAAGGGTAACAAGTCTAGGGAACACAATATTTTAAACAACTTCTTCCTCATACTCAGTCTTTTAGTAGTTTCTAACCAACTGTGAATTCATTCAGCAGTATTATCATCTAGTTCTAGACTCTTTACAGTTTGCTAACCAAAGTATCATGGAGGACACCACAAAACGCTTTGCTAAAACCCAATTAAGGAAGGAAGGAAGGAAGGAAGGAAGGGATTAGTCAGACAAGATATATTCTTTACAATTTCATGTTTATTTCCACTAACCAAAATATTATCAAAATATTTGAAACTGTATCTTAATAATAATAATAATAATAATAATAATAATAATAATAATAATAATAGTAATAATAATAATTTAATACCCCGCCCCTCTGTGCACAATCGGGGCGGCTTACATCATAAAATCGTCAAACATTAATTAAGAACAATTTCCTCCCCCTCCCCCCCCTTAAAAATTATTAAACCTAATACAATTTAAAAACACAATATGAGGAGGTAGATTCCTCCATTAAAAGAACAGACAATACATAAAAGGAAAAGTGCAGGCGGATGTATAAATACTGGCTCATGGAGGAACCTGAACACAGAAGAGGGGAGCATCTCGGCGAAAAAAAATTCTGGGGCCAAGCTGGTAAATTAATCCAGGAATTAACATCTTAATCTAGGATCTTCTCTGGTATTGATGCAAAACACTTTTAGGCCAATGGTGCAGAGAATCCAGGGTAGCAAGAAGCTCAAACATCAATGAGCCTACAGCCTTCCACCTTTTATTTTTAGTTGCTGCTGCTATAGATGAACTATACATGAACCTACAACTCTGTCCTTGCTCAAATAAAGGGGAAGGGGGGATGCTATAAAATTTGGCCAAACTCACAGTTAAGCTACACAGTCTTAATTCCTATTTCTCTGTCATTTTGCCTTTTCCCATCTCGGCTCTGTTGCTCCTCCTTTGTCATGTGTCTTGCTGAGGCTACTGCTGCTGGTTCCTTTGACAAACAAGGCCTGGCTCTCACTCACTCTCGCTTCTGGCAGTGACTCCTGTGAAGAGCTGGCAGGAGCTGTTTGGATGTGCCTGCCTCGCTACATCCCTGGGAGGCCCCATGCCAGCTATTTTGATGAGCCAAGCATCATGTTGGGTAGTTGGCTGAAGGGGGTGTGTGCCCCTAAAAGCCAGTGATGATGTCTGGTGTACTCTACCTCCCCCTGTAGAGATTACTAGATATGAAGACCTTATGTTACTTAACCTTATTTTTTGGGAGTTTCTTGTACTGTTTTAGAGAGTAAAGAATCAACTTCCGGCTGTATTGGTTTAATAAGTGCTGAAATACAAAATAAAGCACTACATGGGCAAACACATAAAATAACAGGCATAACCTACAAAATCAGGGACCTTGGTCTTGCCACCTGTTCCTCACCATTAGCTGTCTTGCATTTCAGCAGCTGCTTTCCAGAGAAATATGTATATATAGTATACCGAAACATTTAATTTGAAGTAACCATGAGCTCCAAGGATTCCAGAAACTATTCTGTTGAGTAGGCAATTAAAGAGTGCTTTTGAGTTTGTTAGTAGGCCTTTCTCAGAAATATTTTTTTTAATAGAGAAAGATGGAGGAATAGGCTCTTGAGAAGAAATAACATAACTGGGTTACACAGGGCTTTTCTATGTTATTTGCATTATGACTAAAAAAGTAACAACACGGTGGCAGAGAACATAATATAGAACTTAAATATTCTGAACAAGACTCCTATGTGATCAATTCCACATTTTCATATTCTTAGGACACATAGAAAATTCATGTGCAAAGATAGGGCTTTCTTTGTGCGATTCCACAATTATTTTCATATTTTAGTAATATAGATAAGGTGCAAAATAGTGTATTACAAACTGAGAAGTACTGAATTACTAATGTGCTATACTGTGTATTAAAATCCATGACAAAACTACTATTGGTTTTTAATGTTGAACATAGCAATTTCGGTTAGTTATACATAGAACTGACATTTCTTTAATCTCCTAGTAGTGAACTTGATTCATCTTCTTCAACGAGGGACTTGCAGGTTGCATTAAACTTTCCAAAATAATCCCAAGCAAAGGATCCCCTTTGGAAGCCTTGTACCTGCAAAAGTCTCTTAACTGTAGAAGAAACAGAAAACTTTTAGTGTTTTCCTTAGAAGATACAAATCCTAACAGGTCTAATGCCACTGTCCATCATTTGTACCATGCCATCAGCATCCTCTACAGTACATTTGTTCTTGATTTCCTGATGGAATTGCTCTCTTAATCAAAACTTACTTTCAAACCTCCACTCTTGGAGAATATTTTTCATTTAACCTTTATTTTACAGTCTCTTTAATCATCCACTGCACCTGCAAACCAGATTGGCTTCAATGATAAATAAGCAGATCTGCAAACTCCTCCAAATTCCTGAAGAACACAAGCTCCTGAGTGCAGCCCTGTGAGATTTGGATGGAGGGGGGAGTGATAAAGCGGAAAGCTTGCCTGCAGCAAAACAGCATCCACAATATGGGGTGAAGTGGGACAAACAGCTGAAAATGCACGGAAAACTTTAGCCTTACAGAAGAAATGAAACGGAGAATGTGAGCTGCTCATTTTCTGTAGCCATTAAAACTGGATGATCAATCTGAAGGCAAAGTCAGTCATTATGGATTTCATTTTGTTTCTAATGAATGGAACTATGCAAATGTAATAACTGATTCCAACACCACATTATCTCTACTATGGCAAGTATAGCCCAAACCCAATCCATAACTGTTCCACTTATTATATAGATTTCTTTCTGACCTCTTACTACACCCAAGTTATGTTTTCATTCTAAATTGTTTCATTCATAAATGTGAAAGTTCACAAGACATTGGTCATACAGGACACTGGAGTACATCTGTTATCATATTTGTGATCTAGAAGTCAGCACCATTCTGAGGACTTCCGTGGGCAAGATTGCCTAACTGCCTGACTAGATACAGCAAGGATACAAATAGGCACATTTGTGAAGGACAATGGCACTGCAACTCCCACTCCACATACACTTGAAACTACAAGACATCATATAAGAGGAGCTCAGTTAGGCCACAAGCATAGAGGGCAATGAAGAAGGCATTCCCAAATTGGCTTCCAAGAGGTAGTTTCAGGGCAGTTATTATTGCTCCAATTACCAAGGGCCAGTTATAAATAGTGATAGATTGGTGCCTCTCTTATATTCCACTTGGACATTTCCTCAGGGCATTGAGTTGGCCACGGTTAAGAGACAAATTTGATGGACCTTTGGTATGGCCCACTGGGGCAATATTTTTTAGGTAGCTTTATGTAGTTGGTAAAGCACCCGACATCTCTACCTGCATTTCAACCTTTGTTTCTGCCTTCATTCTCTAACAACAGATAAGAAACAAGAGATGTATATGAATTCCAGACATGCAACCCAACCCCTCATCTTCCTTGCCTCTTTTTTTCTTTTTTCAAAGTTGTCTGGAAGGCCACAGCCAAGCGTTCCTCTTCCTTCCTCTTTGCCTGACACTTCCACAGGCAGCAGTGCTGTCCTCAGCAGCTCTGTGGGGTGGTGGTTAATTGCCCCCGTAAATCACCGTGCAGCAGCACGCTACTCCGTTTATTTTTCTGACAGTAATTTAGTGCTTGCTCTTTTCCACACTTGTCATTGCGTGTTTTTCTTCACATTAGAAGCCTGTAGAAAAAGGACAGTAATTAACGGTGCAATACACCCTCATGGAAACTCCTTCATCATATTGTGATAATTGTACTTCTTGTCTGTCAAGGTAACCCTCTCCCTCTGCCTTTCCAAGCATTCCACACAGTACTATTTGTCAACTATAAAGCAGAGACAGATCTTTTTTCTTACATTAAAAAAAAAACTTGACAATTGTATAGAAACTCCCCCTCCCCTGTTTCATCCCTCGCAAACCAGTTTTTCTATTTGTCCAGAGAGGAGGTCATTTGTATTTTAGAAGATATGTCAAGAGTTTTTAGCCTGATCTGCAAAATAACATTCATAGGAAACATACACCTGGTTTTATAATTTCATAAGGGAGGCATGATTTTACAGCATTGGCTGGAGCAAGCAAAAATCACCTATGTTTTGCAGATTTCGCCAAGATGAAGCATAGCCCCCGTCATTTGGTACCAGTCATATTCTAAATTGATTTTCTTCTAGTATAGCAAAGCCACAGATATCCAAATGCATAGGTATAAGAATTGAAAACTATAGTGATAGTAAAAATTGCTGTAATGAGGAGTTTGATGGATGGGTTTTGTTTGCAGACAATGTCTACTGTCATGTTTCTCAAAGTGTAAGGTGGGACTGCACCAAGGAAACATGAGAAAAGTTTCTGTGGGAGATGCGAGGTCCTTCAATTCCTTCCAGCTCACTTTTTGTGTTTCTTGATTGGTGTAGGATGTGGAGCGCCAACTCATTATTTCCCAATTCAGCAGCACAGAGCACCACCTTGTTATTTTCCATGGCCTCTGCTCCTCTTAAGCCTGCCACGTAAGTGGAACACTACAATGAAAAGGTTAAGCTAAATAATGAAAAACTGGTTAGGTACCGGCAAGGAACAACAGCAAATGTTCTATCAAAATACCCTCTTATAGATAGATAGATATTATTTATAACCTTTATAACATACAAATAAAACATAGCTTATGGTATTATTTACATATTAATCATTTCTAGTAATTAGTTATATTTGCAAGAGTGAAAACCTTCTACCTATATAATAACTGAAAACCATATACTTCCTTTTAACTCTTAACTTTTTTTTCTTTTTACCTTACTTAGTATTTAAATCACACTATCAATAGCAATATTTACTTTTTCAAGACGTTTTTCGTGGATCTGCTTCTTACAAAGTTTCTATAAAGTCATTCAAAGTTACTCTTACAGAGGTACTAAGATTTCTAAAGAAAAGTATAACAATCAAAGAGGTTATTAAAAAACCAAACCATATGCTTATATCGAGTTTACAGTCTTCTTGTACATGTTCATTCCCCATTCATTGCAAGACACTATATAATCAAACCATGCCAATCTTTTCTCCAGTATTTTATCACTGGTATCCAATCTTTTTCTACTTCTTTTAATGACTTATTATTTAATCTGCATGTAAGTTTATCTAGTTCAATCATATCCAGTAGTTTTATTAGCCACTCTTCAATTGATGTCACTGTTATCCCTTTCTAATATTTAGCTATGAGAATGCGTGCAGCTGTCACCATATATATACATACCCTTTTTAAAGAACATAATCAACCTCAGATAATAAATTCTGATTGGAACATCAAAGGGAGACCTCACAGTCAAATTGATGTTTATTAATTACATTGCATTTACATATATTTGTAAACAAAGCAATAGTACAACCACCTTTTCTGCACAGTGTTAGTGCAACCTCGATCAGGTTGTTTTTGTACAGCCCTCAACCCCCTAAAATGACTTTTTCGGGGGAGGGGGAGTTGTTTGTCCTGAAAGCCTCCAGATCTAGTGATTCATTCATTTCTGAGGACTCGTCTGCATGATTTAATATCAAAGAATGCGTGTTTTTCAAAAGAAAAAGTAGAATTCTGGCCACTATTATTTTAGTTTTTTTCATTTTCAGACATTTTTGACAGTACATGCTGCACTGGAGGGTCTCAGGGGCAGAAAATTAGCTCCTGGATCTACAGAAGTATCTGGCCCATAATATATTAACACAGGGGTCAGCAACCTTTGTTGCCGGGGGGCTGGGAAGGGAGGGGAAATAGCGCGGGAGGCACACACTTATCCCCCGCGCGCACATGCGTGTGACGCACGACGACATGCGCATGCGTGCATGCATGGGGGCTCCATTTGGAAGGCCCCAGAGCGCCTGCACCGGGCAAATTCTCCCAGCGCACACGCGCTGGGGCCTTCCCAAGGCCCAGGGAATTCGCATGTCACAGCCACCGTGGGGCCTTCCAAAATGACGCCCGCGCTCACGCACATGTGTGCGCAAGTGCAGGCAGCATTTTGGATGCCAAAATGGTGCCCGTGCTCATGAGCGGGGCAGCAGCACATGGGGCGGTGGCAGCGGGACCATAGGCCGCGGGCCATAGGTTGCCGACCCCTGTATTAACACATTATCTATATCAGGGACTGGCACAGTCCAGAGTTTGATAGGCCACACCATTTGATTTTTGGCTGCTCTAGACAATCACAGGCCTGCCATCCTGGCCACCATTTTGGATGGCTGACAGTAATGTTGTGTAACTCCTGGTCATATCTTGAGGCTGTTGTGGGGTGCTGTTTTGGGAATGAAGCCGCCCTAAAACTGCATTTAAGTACCCCAGAACTGCTGATAATGTTTTACAATTTAAAATGTGTTTTATGGGGCTGAACAAAGCTTCATATGACTCATTTGATTCCCACCCCGGATCTATACTTAATAAATATGGAACTATGTGTGGCCAGAACTGTTGGAGAAAAACCACCTTACTGGGGGCAGGAGGAAATTTGTCAGCCATGTTACTATTCACTCCTTCCCTCATTTACAAAATATATGATTCATAAGGTTTGGGAAAGTCTGAAGACAGACAGCAGTCCAACTGGCTACCAAGGAGCAATGCAGAGCTAGTCGTATAATTGGGTAAAGTGAGCTGGCTGCTTAAAGCACCACTATAAGGAGAAAAAAGACCCCCCTTTTTTTTTATCACAAAACCACACTAGCCCTTTTGCCTCAGTGGGGATATGCTATATACTGTCATAAACAGAGAAGTAACTTTTTAAACTTCCAGTTCAGTGAACTTTTATAGATGGAATGGAGAGAATGCCACCTTTTCCGTTGTCTCAGCAATAAAATGTCTTTGGTTAACTCTTGTCCAATAGAGCCAAAAAGTGGCAGAACTAGGGACTTTATCACACGAGGCTAAAAAGCAGTATTTTTTAACAGAATAAAAGCATTTGGGCCCAGTCAATGTTGCATCTATTCTGCTGCTGCTTTGCACATTGTGCAGCTTTTCATTGACAGGCAAAGCCTGTCAATAGGCTCTCAATCTTGCTGCTATTCCATTTCAGTCTTGGTGTGGTAGGTCCTTTCCACTGCAGTTCTGCTTCCCAGATAGTTGCTCCCTGCTCCACTTCACAGCAACTCTAGCTGCCAGTACCTTCCTGAAGCCAGCTCTGTGTGCATATTCATGCAGCAGCCAGCTTCAGAAAGATGTCGGCAGCCAATATTGCTTGTCCCTCCACGTCCTCCTGAAGCACACAGCAGCCCCATGCTTTGGGTGGGGAAAGGAGGAATGGACCCAGTTGCCAACACCTTCCCAAAGCTGGCTGCTGTGTGCACATTCACACAGCAGCTGGCTTTGGGAGGTGGTTGGTTGCCACAATCAGTCATTCCCATTCTTCTTCCCAGGGGATGACATTTGGCAAATGCAGAAAACAGATCATGCAACCATGGATCGTCAAAGGTGTTATCATGGGGGAAAGTGTGATAAGAAATTATGCAAAACTGATATGCTTCTATTCTTAAACTAATAGGATTATGGCAGGACAGCATGTTGGTGTGATAAAGTCCGAGATTGCTAGACAAATAGCTATGTGCTCATCTTGCAAATGTTTCTAAAAACAAACAAAAAATTAAAAATTTCACCAAAAAGGAGGCAGCTTTGCCACACAACAACAATCTCACGTAGACATTTATCCATAGGTACCCGAACATATAAGTACCTTCTGCAAATTGGAAATCAGGCTACTAATGACATCACTGTTTGGCACTGAGAAGCAACAAGACAGAAGTGACAGAAACATACAGCATCACAAACATAACCTCTTTCTCCTTGTTACTGGAGTCAGCTGGTACCATGCAGGTGCTGGATCAGTGCCTGGATACTGTAATAGACTGGATAAGAGCCAATAAACTGAAGCTGAATTCCAACAAGACAGAAGCTATGTGGATTCATGTTGCCAAGGTCCCGGAACAGGGTAAGCAACCTACCTTAGCTGGAACCATACTTCTCTTGAAGAAGCAGATGGGAATATTCCTGGATGTGTTCTTATTACTGAAGGCTCAAGGGGATTCTGTATTTCAGAGTACCTGAGGCCAGCTTCAAGACCTACCAGCTACCTTTCCTGGACAGGAGAAACCTGGCCACAGTAGGTCATTCTGATAACTTGCATATTTTGCTTGTTGTTAACTGCCCTCGAGACGACTCCAACTAATGATGACCCTGTGGATGAGACATCACCAACACCACTTGTCCTCCAATGCTCTGCTTAGCAGTGGTGTCACTTGGGGGGTGTGGGGGGTGCAGACCGCACCAGGTGACACCTTAAGAAGGGTGACACCACTGCTCCTCCAATACATACCTTTTGTCAGAAATGGGCCGTGACATTCATCTTCGTCCCTTTAAAATGCTTTAAGAAATGGTGGGAGTGGGGGGAAGCTCAATGGGAGGAGAAAGGAGAAATTTAAAATTAAAATTTCAAAATTAAAAATTTTAATTAAAAAAAATAAATATAAAATAATTATTTTTAAACTTTCTTTAAAAACATCACATTTTAACCAAATCTTCACTATGGAGATGTAAATACATTTAGGTTGTGCGTATGATATTGTAATCTGAAGGTATAATTTTAATTTTGCTAGTTGTTTATGTCACAACTATTAGCATTACCTTCAGTGGTATATGGGAATTACGATTTATGAGTAACATTAGTGCAAAACATCATTACTAAGGAATGGTGTGAAATGAGAGGAGGAGATCAATACCAGTGATACCAGGAGTTACCGCACCAGATGACACCAACCCTAGGGATGTCACTGCTGCTTAGATCTTGTAGATTCAGGCCCGTGACCTGACTGAATCTAGCCATTTGGTGTCCGGTCTTCCTCTTTTTCTACTACCTTCTACCTTCTTTAGCATTATTGTTTTGTTTTGTTTTTTCTAATGAGTCCTGCCTTCTCACAATGTGGCCAGAGTATGACAATCTCAGTTTGATCATCTTGGCTTCCAGGGAGATATCAGGCTTCATCTGATCTAGGATCCATTTGTTTGTTTGGCTGTCTATGGTATCCTCAGCGCTTTTCTCCAGCACCACATCTCAAATGAATTGATCTTCTTCTTAGCCTGCTTTCTTCACTGTCCAGCTCGCACATGTGTGTGTGCTAATAGGGAATACAATGGCTTGGATGTTCTGACTTTAGCGCTCAGGTGTATATCTTTACTCTAGGATCTTTTCTATTTTGATAGCTTCTCTCAGGCTGCCCTTGAAGATAGTACAACATGCTGCACTTATACAATATGCAGCAACTAGAGTGCTGACAGGAACACACAGAAATCACTACGCTGGGTTTAAAAGTATTCAACAAGTCTTCACAACTGGGTTCCTAGGTTTCCTTTAGAAATCCAGTTAATGCTGATGTTGACTTCATTTTGGCATCAGGCTAAACAGGGTTGCTTTACCAAAGCCTTTGGAGTTTATACACCTGTGTTGGCGAACCTATGGCACACGTGCCATCTCTGGCACACGAAGCCATTTTGGAGGGCACACAAAGAGACAGGAGGGCGGGGGGAGAGGAGGAACAGGCACACAGCACCTTCTCCAGTGACAAAGGCATGGGAGAGCAGGGAAGAGGAAGAACTGGCCCGTGCTTGTGCCTCCACTTCCCCCTGCCTTCCTGTGTCTTCAACTGCCCCCCCAGAGATAGCTGAAGGCCCGGTAGGGTGGGGAAAATGGAGGAACAGGCTGAAGGCCCAGGAGGGTGTGGGGCAGGAAGACGAACAGGCATGCACCTGTTCCTCTTCTTCCCCCCTATCCCCCCAGGCCTTCAGCTATCTCCAGAGAGGCAGCTGAAGGCTCAGAAATGTGGGGGGGGGGGGAAGAGGTCTGCCCGGGACGTCCCACCCCCAGAGAGCAGAAGTCCCACCCACAGCACCAGGTAACACCTGGTGCTGGAAGGCTTTTAGTTGGGACACTTGGCCCCTAAAAGTTTCACCATCACTGCTATAGATCATATCTTGAATCTTGACCTGGAAGATTTCTTGAACTGAATCTTGAACTGGTTATAAACTATTACAGTTGTTTTTAAGTTTTTAAACATTATTTTATATATTTTATGATATTTTTAGATTGTTTTAAATAGTTTTCTCTCCATATGCTGCACTTAGATTTTACAATAAAGAGATGTAAACATTTAAATAAATGTCATGCCCTGCCTGGACAAGGACAAGGACATGGAAGATGAGCCAGAACTCCCTCCAGGTCCTGCATCTGCACTGGAGGAGCCCCAGCCCTGCCCTAGCAGCCCTGCTTTGCCAACTCCCGCAGAGCCTCCAGGAGAGTCTGTGGCTTCTCAGAAGGCCGTTCCCCAGCCAAGCCTCCCAACAGCAGAACCGTCAAACATGAAGGATAAGGGACTGTGCCTACCTTCAGCCAGTGTCAAGCAGAAAGGGCAGGCCTTCAGTGTTCGAGGCTTTATGAAAAACACTGAGGTAATCAAAATCAGCCCCAGCTGAGCTCCGGCAGATCGGCGATTTAAGCAGGTGTGGAAGCACTGCCTCAGTGCCAGAGAATATCTGAGCTTCCTGGCAAAAGCCTCTGTCTCTGTCTCTCCTTGTTCCTTGGCCTGAACCCTTGACTCTTGATTATCATGGACTACCAGAACCCTCGACCCTCGGACCACTGACTAATCTTGGACTCCTGAAACCCCGAACCTTGGACTGCCTTGTCTCTCAGCTTCTCTGGAACCCTCGACCTTTGGACCATGTTTGACCCTTCGCTTGCTGACCTTTGGATTGGTAACTACAACTTGGTTTGGGACTGTTCCTTGCCTTGGCTATCAGCCCTGCTGTCCCCATTGCTTTCCCCTGAGTCTGGAAGCATGTGACTCACCCAAGATCACCCAGTGGGTTTCATGGCTGAGCAGGGAATCAAATCCTGGTCTCCAGTCATAATCCAACACTCAAACCACTACACCATGCCTGACTTCCTGTTTTCCCTCATACCCTAATAGTTTCAGATCTAGGAAACTGGGATGGAGAAGCAGAAAAGGGAGCATCTGAAAGTACATTTTGATGTATTTCCCCCCCCCTACTGTCAATTCAAATGTGTTTTTTAACATTTGTATGTAGAGACTCAACATGGCATAGTGGCTTGAATACTGGAATATAGACCTTATTGCAAGGGGGAAATCCTGTGCAGAAACAGGATTTAAAAGGTGGGGAAAACCCACAAAACAACTAGATTTTCACAGACATCACTGTTAAAGTGTGCTTAACCTGAACGGAAAGTAGTCAAAAGCCGCTTCTTTTTACTTTCAGGATTTTCTGAAAGTAAAAAGCAGAGACTTTTGACTACTTTCCATTTGGGTTAAGAACACTTTAACAGCAACATTGTCTGAAAATCTACCGGCTTTTGCAGTTTTTTTTCTATTTAAAACCCAATTTCTGCATGGGATTTCCCCTGTGTGATAAAGTCCTATGACTGGAGACCAAGGTTTGATTCCCAAATTGCCCATGAAACTCACTCGGTGATCTTGGGGGAGTCACAGTCTCAGCCTTAGGAGAAGGCAATGGCAAACCTCCTCTGAAGAAACCTCTTGTCAGGAAAACTCCATGATATAAATGCCATCAAATATTGTTGTGTGCACACAACAATATTTGATGGCATTTATATTGTTTTTAGCCAGATGATTTTACATTTTCATTGTAAAATCTTTTAAATTGATTTTACCTGTGAGCTGCCTTGGGTCTTTTTCTGGGAGAAAGGCTGGATAGAAATGAATAGGATAAATAAATAAATAAAATCCCACCAGCTCCTTTGTCAAAAGGTTAATTTAAGAATAAGGCACAGCATGACCAGATGCCCTAACTGCATAGGAGGACAAGGCACCACAAAATGTAGGACATTGAAGAAAAATGTAGACCATTACAAAATAAAAGCTAAAAACACCAATATAAATATAAATATAAATTCATTCTTATTGGTTGTGATTGAAATGAAGGACATTTTGAAATTACTCCTGCACTGAAAAGAAAGTATAAGATTTGTATGAAGAGGAAGATGATGGAAGAGGAGGATGGAAAAAGGGAAAAGGTTAGATGATCAGCATAGGTAGGGGTAAGAAGTTGAAAGCAGAAAAGAAGTTAGGTATGAAGATTTGTTATTATTGTTGTAGCTCATTGACATCAGAAAAGGTAAGAGGTAAAGAGAAGCAGATGGTTAGATGTATTGTTTATATGTGTAAAGTGTTGTTGATAAGTGTGGGTATTTTAAAATTGTTGAGTTTTTTTGAAATTTAATATTACTTTTTATAAAGAAAACGAAAAATTCCTCCCGGACAGAAGGTTGAAATATAGGAGTGTGACACCAAGGCATGGGGAATGTGTGTTTGTGGTGGGGAAAGAGGAGGACATTTTTGGGGGAAGACGAGAGATGTCAGCTTTCAGCGCAGCTCTTTCGCCTGCTTCCTCCCACCTTCCTCATTCATTACTCTCCCCTCCTTTCTCGTTTTAGACCCTTTTTTCCTTCCCCTGTCAGAGACAGAGGCTAATGGGATGTGTGGTCAAGATTTTTGGAGGGGAAGGGGGGGGATCCATCACTGCCTCCCTCTTTCTCTTTCTCTTACACACGGAGGGGAAATTAACATGGACCCGATGCAGGAGAAACACTAGCAGCAGCTGCTGCTGCTGCCAGAGCTGTCAGGCTTTCCTCTTTCTCATCTTCATTAGAGGTTTTCTGCCGCGCTGCTACCTGTCTTTCCCCGGCTGCTGTTCCTCCGCGAGGCCCAGGCAGGCCTGACAAAAGGGCCGCCGCCACGCCCTTCAACTGTCAACTTGAGGGGAACCGTGAGGGAGAAAATGGCGCCCGGCCTCCCCTCACAAGAACCAAAATCCCGCCTCGTACGCCCTGTCCTCCTCAGAGAAAGAGTGCACACACACAGAGCGGGCTCTTTTTATTACTATTATGGTTCCCCAAAGCTTCACTGTGGGGAATTAAGTCTATTAACAACAAAACTATTAGGAAAAGCTGCCTCTCAGAACTATAGAGGCTTTGCCTCTTCTTCCCGCCATTTTGTGACGGCGGTGGCGGGTCGTCGTCTCCTTTCCTCTCATTTAATACTTGGAGCCCAGCCCTCTTGCTTCTTCTGAGAGCTGCTTCTTCTCCTTCATCTCTCTTTCTTCTATCGAAGAAGGTCACGCTAAAAAAATAAAATAAAATAAATAAACCCGAGCTGGGCTCTCTTTTCTCTCTCTCTCTTCTCCCTCCACAGCCGCCCTGCCCTGTTCCTTCCTTCTCCCTGATTAGCAAATCAAAGCCTGCCTGAATGATGCACACTTTTCACCTGATTTTTTTTTTTTTTTGTCCTTTTCACTAATCATGTCGCCATTTTCTCCTGACTGACAGTTTTCTTTATAATTGGCCCTGATCGAGCCGGGTCCTAATAACCAGAAAATCCCCTCTGAGGTCCCCGAGCCCTTCCTCCCTCCTTTCTTCCCTGGGCCATCTGTGGGGCTGGGAAGAAGAGGAGGCGAAGGAAGGCGAAGAAGATGGAGGCCGGGTGGGGAAGCTGCCTCATCTAAATGCTCCCTAATAGGGCGGGAGGGAAGGCGGCGGCGGCTGTGGCGGGGATCTCTTGGAGCAAGGACTTGGAGGGAGCAGATTCTAATTACTGTTCATTTGCCAGAGTATCAAAGCCTAATTACTGTTCAGTGGAGGCTCCTGAGGAAAGCAGGAGTCAAAGCAGGGTTCGGGGAAGCTCCCCCAGAGAGCGCCGGGAAGCCCTTTATCTGCCTCTCTCTGTTTAAATAGGTTGAGTGGGACTCGCTTCAATTACATCCTCCAAGCAAACACACACACTCCGCAAACAAAACACACATACACAAGAGAGACAGGTTTATTCAGGAGGAGGAGGACGACGACGACGACGACGACGACGAGGGGAAGCTGATTTTTGAAAATGTTTTCAGGGTAGCTGACCAGGTGTCCTCACAGCAAAGGACACAAGGCACCGCAAAAGGGAAGGTGTTGCGAGGAAAACATGGAGGGCATAGGCCCAATAAATGCGAAAATGACTCGGTAGTAGAAATGTCAACCCCTGATTACCAGTAATGGTCGAAATGGGGGGGGGGGGTTTCAAGAAAAATGGAGGACATGGACAAATGAAAGTGAAAAACACTCACAGAAATGTAAATTGGGGCTTCTCAGTCATGGTTGAGATGGAGGGCCTGAAAGAAAATGGAGGACATGGACAAATGAAAGAGAAAAACACAGAAATGTAAATTCAGGCTTCTCGGTCATGGTCGAAATTGAGGGCCTTCAAGAAGAATGGGGGACATGGACAAATGAAAGAGAAAAAACTCATAGAAATGTAAATTCGATTTTCTCAGTCATGGTCGAAATGGAGGGCCTTCAAGAAAAATAGAGGACATGGACAAATGAAAGAGAAAAAACTCATAGAAATGTAAATTCAGGCTTCTCGGTCATGGTCGAGATGGAGGGCCTTCAAGAAAAATGGAGGACATGGAAAAATGAAAGAGAAAAAACTCATAGAAATGTAAATTCGAGCTTCTCAGTCATGGTCAAAATGGAGGGCCTTCAAGAAAAATGGAGGACTTGGACAAATGAAAGAGAAACAGACTCACAGGAGTTTTATCACATGGGGACAACTGGAAGAATAAACAGTGATTAACCCATGATAATCCCGCAATTGCACTAATGGTTTTCACATTAGCTTCGAGGTGAAACGTAATTAAAAACCAGGAAAGGAACAGCAGCAAATCATTCACGGGATTTTCCTGTGAATTACTTTTTGCTCTTTCTTGCCTGGTTATTTCCTGGTTATTCACAAGATAATGGCTCTTGTGTTACTCTCATATTAGTCACGTTTTAATGTCAGCTGCACAATTTTCTCAGGTTAATCACTGTTTAAAGTCCCAATTTCCCCCCATGTGATAAACTCCAAAAAAATGTCAACCCGTGTTCCTTATTCATACTCAAAATGGAAGACATTCAAGAAAAATGTAGGGACACTGACCAAATAAAAGCTAAAATTTGTGCTTCTCAGTCATGCTCAAAATGGAGGGCCTTCAAGAGAAATAGAGGACAGGGCCAAAGGAAAGTGAAAAACACTCATAGAAATGTAAATTCGGGCTTCTCAGTCAAGCTCAAAATGGAGGACATTCAAGAGAAATGTAGGGACATTGACTCATAAATGTCAACCCATGTTTCTCAGTTATGCTCAAAATGGAGGACCTTGAAGAAAAATGGACACATGGCCAAATGAAAGCGAAAAAGACTCATAGAAATGTCAACCTGGGCTTCTCAGTCATGCTCAAAATGGAAGGCCTTCAAGAGAAATAGAGGACAGGGCCAAAGCAAAGCTACAAACACTCATAGAAATGTAAATCCGGGCTTCTCAATCATGCTCAAAATGGAGGGCCTTCAAGAAAAATGGAGGACATGGCCAAATAAAAAAATGTCAATTCATGCTCCTTAGCCATGGAGGACGTTCAAGAAACAAAATGTAGGGACATTGACCAAATAAAAGCTAAAAACACTCATAGAAAGATAAACTCAGGCAAATGGAGGACACTTTGGAATCCCTCCTGGACAGGAGGTTGGAAAAAATGGAGGACGTGTCCTGGAAAAGGAGGATGATGGGTCACCCTGACTGGAGGGCTGGCACAGCCTCCCCTGATTTGTCTTTTCCAGGAGTGCCAAAAATATCTGGGGAGAAACTGAGGTGTTTTTTTTAATAAAAATAAAATAAAAACACTCCCATCTCCTCCTTTCTGCCTTACTTCCCTTCCTCTCCCCCGTTGCCTCTTCATTTTAGTTCATTTTTGAAAGGATTTTCACACCTTGGGAGAGGGCTGAGGGGGGAAAAGAGTCGCGATCTGCCTCTTATTTGACAATTTCTGTCACCAATTAGCAGCTAAATCAACATCAGCACAAACAAGGGGGG
>CM034706.1:168420672-168435591 GCA_020142125.1 Phrynosoma platyrhinos | reverse complement strand
CGAACCTATCACAGGTTTTTCTTGGCAAGTTTCTTCAGATGGGGGCTCACCATTGGCATCCTCTGAGAGAGTGTGACTTGCTCAAGATCACCCAGTGGGTTTCCATGGCCAAGCGGGGATTTCCAGAGTTGCTCTCCAATGTTCAAACCACTACGCCATGCTGGCTCTCAAGTGAAGCAGTACGGCCTTAAAATAAATTGTTGACCTGTTCTTTCAGTTCACAAGCTCCTTGCCTCCCACTGATTCTTGAAGGTCACTGGGAAGGGGCACACTGTAAATGCAACATCGAATGGCTGGAACCAAGAGTTCCCCCATTTTCTAAACCAGCCCTAGATCTGACCATACATAACCCATCAAGGCGTATTTTAGTACAAAATTCACTGTTCCCCCCCCCCCCAATAGGTTCAGCTGCTGGTGGAATTATGTAAAAACGTCATTGGAGCATAAGATCTCAAGATTTTGCTCACTTTTTTGCCCCACATAATACCTTGGGCTCTTGTTTTCTGCTGGGATTTGGTTCTGGGACCCCTGTGGATACCAAAATCCATGGCTGCTCAAATCCTGTTAAATACAGTCCATAGTAAAATGGTGCCCCGGATATAAAATGGCAAATTCAAAGTTTGCTATTTAGAATGTATACCTTTTAAAAATATTTTCAAGCCATGGATGCTTGAATCCATGGATAAAGTATCCATGGATATATGGCTGGCTGACTGTATATCATTTGTATATCTGGGAGTCACAGATTATTGTAATTTAAATATCCCTGAATTATTATCGTCTTGATGGAGACACTAATATTTGTCACATTTGCAAGATGGTAACAGATTATTATGAGAATCAGGGTGACACAATGATTGATAAAATGCTGATCTTGTGCCTCTATTAGTATGCTTTACTATGGCCTTGTGGACAGTACCAATGCTCCTCTCCACTTCACTTTTCAAATAGGATACCTCCTGCATCTTTTACAGATGAAGTGAGAAGAAAGCTGTTTATACCTGTTGCATTTTAGTTACATTTGTTGATGGAGCATTATGGCTCTCTGATGGAGAAGACAACCACCTCCTAACACCAGCCTTCAAGGCTTAGGTCTGTCAAGATTGGAAATATGGAAAGTCAAATTGCCCTTGAATTAACAACATGGATGAAGGCTACTTATGTTGCCAGCAAAGTGGGGAGGTACCCGCTCAGCTAAATTATTTGGATGAATCCTTTTGGAAGTGTTACTTGAATTATTAGTTCAATCATCATGCTTTTGAATATTTTACATTTTTAAAAAAAAATCTTCATAAGCACCTCCTCATTATTATTATTTGTTTCCACCTTGCTTCCAGGATGGACTCAAGATGATAATATATCTTAAGATACTAAATTAAATTAAAATGTCCAGAATATATTAAGAGAGTCTCAGGTAAAAACAGATTAAAATGGGTGTAAATAAAGACAGAATATTATCATATTGTAACTTGCATCCTGTTGTTAATCCCAACTAGAGAAGACCCATGGAATTAATGGGATTTAGCTGTATGTTGATTCATTATTCAAGAATTGATTCAATGGATCTACTTTAGTGGGGACTGACATGTAGAATTCAGACGAGTTACTAGTAAGAGAATTAAACACTAAAACATTATCCATTTTTTAAAAAAAACAATTAAAACATTAAGAAAAAAAGAAGTTAACACAAATCCATTAAAAGCCCTCTCTCTACAGCTAATCCATTGCTGAAAGCTAGCCTGCATAACAAGGTTTTCCTTTTACATTTCTCCAATGATGATTTAAAAATAAATGCAATTTTCTTTATTAATTTTAGAAAATACTGATTAATTTTAGAAAATACTGATGTGCAAATCCATATGCAACACTTCCATGCTATAATAAATACACTAACTATAGCAAGAGAGAAGAATCACAGTTTCCCCATGTCAAATATCCTACTTTGAGTGCTGGGAGGATATAATTTTCTCATAACAGAAAGTACTGAGGTAAGAAAAAATATGTTGGCCCCATGCAATAAATGTTTAGAAAGTCCTTGATTAACAAATAATAATAATAATAATAATAATAATAATAATAATAATAATAATAGAAGAGAAAGGATTTGGGACTCACATTATTTGCACTAAATCTGCCAGATTTTTTTTTCCTGGCAAAGAAGTGAGTATTTTTCACTGCTCCATGCTACCGTTTCCCCCATTACTGTTTCTCTCTGCCGATAAAAGGCTTGCTTCTAGAATGCTATTCCCAAAAGCAGGATCTAACTTTATCCAAATTTGCTTGGCAGTAAGTCTCATTGTTTCAGTGGTACTACTGAGTGAATATGCGTAGGACTGTGGCCTTCCTTGGAAGTAAGCCCCATGGATTTCAAGGGAATTTATTTCCATGTACGTGTATTTTAGAATCACAGCTTAGGAGGCCGTGACACGTTCTTTGAGGACAGCAGGAGATAAGCCCCTTTGAGGAGGAAAAAAGATCTGTGCTAGTTTACTAGACTAGAATACGTGGGGCATTTTCTGAAAAAGAAATAACAACAGCAAGAACAATTAAGAACACGGCTTAAGAATCTTCAAAGATGGTTAGATCAATGGAAGATGCTTATCATCTCTGTGAATTCAGGCCTCAGAAATCCTAAAAGAGCCAGGAAAACATAGGGACATCTTCCCCACACCCCTATTTTGAGCCTAGTAGTCCCTTACTCAGAAGTCTCAAGTGCACACAATTCCCACCGCAGCCTATGCCAAACAAAGCCTTGTATTGCTACTGAGGGATTGCGATCATTGTTGTTATTTATGTTAACTCCCCAAAGATCCAAGTCAAGTTCAAGCCAGGCGCTGGGGTAACATGTGGAGGAAACATCACAATAAATCCCTGCTTCATTGAACTTGGTGACACAGCTTTAACGGAAAGAGGGTCTCAGCTACACAATGCAGTCAGGCAGAACATCAATATGGTGACAACAGAACATAATGATATGTGGCCCATGCAAACCAATGAAAGGCGACAATGAAAAGGCAGAGAAGAGAGAATTTAAGCCAAGGATACAAAGAAGCCAAATCATTTCAACACCCACAGGGCAGGCGAAAAACATTAATTATTGTGTAGTGCCTAAGTACATTAAGTACTCCACTTTTGCCAGAGAGAAAGGGTATAATACATGGGACAAACACACAGACTTTATCTGCAGTACGCCGTCATCTCAGTTCAATACTATTCCCACTGCCATGTATGATTTCATCACCTTGCAGACTTCCTTGCACTCTTGGAGCTTAGCAGAAGTCCATCAAGATGTGCATCTGAATCAACAACCATTCAGGTCCTTCCTTTACCAAATGAGTATCAGTGAGACTAGTAGTTCCCATGTTGGTAAGACAGTAGGTTAGATCTTTAAAGGAACTCTCCATGACACTCAACCTTATTGCCAAAATAAGCTGGTTTGTGGGAACGCAAGCAAATGTATACACCCAGAGATGTTCTGTGGACCTGCTATGTTTTCAGAGAAGTGATGTGATGCCCCTTCCCAGACCTAGTTATAGATATGAGGGTGCATGAGCAAAGTACCCTCTGCTTTGCAGGATAGGTGGCAGGCTACAAGAGCACTCAATAACTGTTGGCCAGGGCTTGGAAAAGTTACTTTTGGAGACCAGCTTCCTACATTTTGTGCTTGTTGGCTGGGGGGGTTCATGGAAGTCACATCAGTGAGAATGTTTTACTCCAGTTCATTAGTTCACTATATAGGACATGGAACTGGAAAAGTGTAGTCCTTCTAACTATGGGCCTCGGCAGACGACTAATTGAGTCGTCTTCCGGGCCCAGAAGAGGAGGGGCAGCCGCACGTTCGGCGCCCCTTCCTCTCCCTGAGGTCGCCCTCGGAGTCGCCGGCCCTCCGCACGGCCGGCGCTCCGGGGATGACCTCACGCCGCGGCGACCACATGCGCCGCGGCGGAAAAGACAGCGAAAGTGCGCCCGCCGCTTTTAGTGCGCACTTTCGCTGTCTTGAGGAAGGAGCGCTGATTTAGCGCTCCTTCCAGGGTCGCCGCCGGTGCGCCGAGGTGCGGAGGCTGCGGCCCCGCAGCGCGCCGGCCCAGGGCGTCCTGGACGCCCTCGTCTGCTTCCCCCCTATGTTACTAAGAAGGGTTAGAGAGAGTTTCTGGGAGCAGCAAAACCAAACCAAACAAAACCTTTCCAAGATCTCCATTGGACAGCTGTACCTCGCAAGCATTTTAATTTCCTACATTGCCACTGCATAATGTTGCTTTGGGCCATTTTGGGCAAGCAAAATGGGGGCAAGACCCATTTGCCTAGTGCTGCTTGGAACTCAGGTCTTGATGAAAATGTTTAAAGGTAGGTTTAAAGGCAAGCCCCTACCTGAGTTATGGGGCCCTCGCAGCTGCCCAAGAATCCCAAGTGCTGATTCCACCATTCTTGATAATTTAATTCTTCTAAACATATTCCTGCTTCCATGTGGCAAAGCCCTGTTCCTGATAAGAAGGTTTCCAGAGATTGGACATCTGAATTACTACAACATTCTTTCTTTTCTTCAGGACTCTGATGTGTTTTGCCCATACAATTATTCTTGACTGAACAAGAATAATTCCCAAATATGGCTAAACCTCAAAAGCAATAATTTTTCAAACTTTCTACAATCATGGAAATATTTCCATATGTGCAAGTGCCTGTGCCTTCAATTCTTCTGTTGATTTATAGAGACCCCATGAATTTCACAGGGTTTTCTTAGGCAATGAATACTCAGAGGTGGTTTGGCCACTTCCTTCCTCTGAAATATAGCCTAAATAAATAAATAAATAAATATGAAGATAATTTAAAAAAAAAATTTAAAGAACAAGTAATAACAATAATCAATATCATCATGGCGAGCGGCGGCGGCGGTGGCGGCGGCTGCTGGGCCAGCCCCAGGCCGGTCCAAAGGCGTCAGGAGGCTGCATCCGGCCCCCGGGCCTTAGGTTGCCTACCCCTGCCCTAGTGTGTGAGTGGCCAAACTGTGACACAAATACTACAAGTAGCAAGGATGTGGCTTGTTTGTGCAGAAGCAGGAGGATATAGGCTTGCTAAGAGCCTAGTCAGGCCTTCATTCCTGTCTGCTTCTCTAGCAGCTATACTACAGCTAACTCTCAAGTAGTTAGTAGAGTGGAGGCAAAGCAACACAAGCAGGGTGGTCGCATGAAAAAGAAAACAGGGTTCCTGTGTGTGTGTGTGTGTGTGTGTGCCTTCATGTCATCTGCAACTTAAGGAGACCCCATGAATTTCATAGGGTTTTCTTAGGCAAGGAATACTTTGATGCGGGTTTGTCAGTACATTCACCAAATAGGTTCAGGACCTTGGGTTGTTGCTGTATGCCTTCAAGTTATTTCAAACTTATGGTGACCCTAAGATGAACCTATCATGGGCAAGATATGTTCAGAGGATGTTCACCATTGCCTTCCTCTAAGGCTGAGAGTACGTGAATTGCCCAAGGTCACCAAGTGGATTTTATGGCAGAGCTGGGAATTAACCCTGGTCTCCAGAGTCATAGTCCAACATTCAAACCACTACACACACTGACTCAGGCTAAAATCTGGAGCAGATTCACCACACCATTGATGCGGGACCCACCTCTAGATACAAAGGACAGGGTAAAAGTGCCAGGATTTTTTGATTAGCTGATGGGATTTCATCACTGATCGCCAGACTTACACTTCTTGTCTCACTGAGCTTAGCTGAAGTCCAACCTGTCAACCACTCTATTCTCCGACTGTCAGCTGATCACAGTAAATTGGGTGACAAATTGGCCTGCATTTTTTGGACTGTGTTTGGAAGTGAGGGGTGAATTATTATGGAGATCACCGGCACTTCAGCCACTACAGCACCAATCAGAATATATGTTTTTCCTCTGAAATACAATGTGATTCACAAGGCATGTTTAAGTGATTCACACATAGGTGTGTAACAATGACATGATTCTGCCCAGGGGCATTTTTGAAGGTAAGCAAACTCAGCTGTAAAGCAAAGCCTGAGCTTTCCTCCTCCAAATAGATCATATAGCAAGCCTTTATTTAGCACCCTGTTTATCCCTTTTACTTAATTTAACACCCAGAGATTTAAGATTTGCCGACAATTAGCAATTCCTTGCTTTTTCTGCCTCCAGATCCTCGCAAACCAAACTCTTCATAAAGCTGAATTCTACATCAATTGGACAAGGTTTTAAGTTCTGGGTGATAAATAGGTGGCAAGCTTTCATTAGGAAAGCGTAATTATAGCAGCTTCTTAGCGGAGGGAGAACCACTGTGGGCTAATATTTCTCAAGCATCTTCTCAGCTGAAAGGTGTTCTTTTATAGTTGTTGGTACAGACAGGAATAAATATTTTACACACACACACACACACACACACACACACACACACGGTTTGTTGGTGAAATGGCTTCCTCCTGATGTGTCACAGATCATGTGTCTGGCAATGATCTGCTTGAATCCAGGAAAGTGTGTGGGGGGTATTTTCACACTTTCACACAACTTCTGATTCTTTCTTTGCATTCAGAAACCTATAAAGTTTATTTTTAACATACTATCCTCATGAAAAGTTTGGGTTCTGAACCCACACTCAGGAAAATAACAGAGTTTGGGCAAAGTTACTTTTCAGGCTGCAATTCTCACCATCCTGGCTGAGGATTGTCAAAGTTGTTTCAGGTTAATAGCTATGGTGGGGGAATGACAAAATGAGGGCATTGCCCCCAAATAAGAATCCCCTCTCCAATTAAATTTTTCTTCAGTCTCAACATTTCTAGCATTGCAGTAACCTTAAACTTCAGTTAGGTGTTTAGAAATACAATGTAGGCATCCAAAGAAAAGGGGAGAGCAAAGTGACCAAGGGAATGCAAACAGCAAATGCAAGGATTCTAGGTTTGAATAATTTTCAGTGTATCATTCTCTGTAATGCTAGAAATGTAGAAACTGAAGGAAATTTCTATCTGAGGGACAGAATTCTTATTGGGGACCATGCCCTCATTCCCCCCCCCCTTAGTTGCATCCCTGTTTTCTGCACAGAAAGTAACATTTCCACATTAATCAAAGTCATTAGAGCAGGAATTTTTGCTTTGACAAGAAGAAACTAACACACACACACCCCGGCCATGTTCATACTGCAAATCTTTCTGAATCCAACCAGAACTGAAGAAGTCCCTTGTGGGTCTGGGTCACACAAACATGGACAGCACTTGGTTTCTCAGTGCACTTCATGACTGGAAGTGGCAACTGAAAGTGATCTGGTTCCATCATTTATTTGAGAAGATTATATAGCAGTTTTATTTCTGATAGCTTATTAAATTTTATTTCTAATGGCTTCTGGCAGGCATCAAAAATCATTCAGATATTTTAAAATTGTGAATTTAGATGCTGAATTTTAAATGTGGACTGTTTTAAAATGTATATGTCTTATTTGTCCTTTTAAACTGTTGCATATTTTAATTAATATGTTTTAACTGATGTTGTTCATTGTTGATTTGTTGACGTTCCCTGCCTCAATCCATGGGGAGAGGTGCATAAGAAATTAACAACAACAACCATCCTTGGTTGTATATATCAGACTACATTTTAAGGATGCAGTTTTGAGCTAATTTTGAAATTAAAATGTACTGGTTCCATAGCAAGCAATTTAAGGATTATATTCTGGATTTCCAAAATTAAGATTATCTGCATGACTACTCCAGGAAAAGTTCCAGTGGAACGAGAGAGAATTCTCTTTTAACTATGTACAGCTGGGGCGAGCAACAGTGGACTGCATGAACTGCATGTCCATTTTTACAGGATCCTCCACTGCCTCCCACTGCCGTTGTTATTACTAACTTGTCCTGTGAAGCAAAGATTTGATGGTGCAGCCGTGACAAAGAAAGCCACTGTTTTTCTGCATTTTTGCTTTGAAACATGGTGTGTGGAGAGCAGGAGCCTTGTTTTAAAGTAGATTCAATGGAAGGGACACCTCTGTTGTGCAAAGGGATGTATATATGAAGACCTTCTGTCCAGGGTAGAGATGGAAAAAATGTCATTGGATTCAACAGTTTCCACTAAAATAGCATTTTCACACCTTCTGATATTTGTTGCAAAAAAAAAATTGCACACCTTGCTTGAAACATTCACATATTTGCAAAGCTTTCAGGATGTTTCTGAGAAATAAAGTGAGCACAAAACAATGGGGAGGGGGAATATGGGGGGGAAAACCCACACTTTAGTTGATGGGGGGAATCAATGGGGAAATAGGTAAATTTTGGAAATGAATGCACCAATTAGGAAAGATGAATTCAAACTGCACACATTTCATGGTGGAGAAAGAAGCACCAAGTCTCACAACCCACAATGTGTGTATCCCAGGAACAAGGATGGAAAGAAAATGAAAGTGGGAATCAGAAGAATACCTTGAAAATGAGATGGAGGGATTTTCACATCTCTAGTCCAGGTGTCTGTATGTGCTCTCAAGACTGTCCTTGCTTGGGGTAATTATTATTATAAGCCTAGAACCTTGGAGAGGGCACAAATAGTTTCAGATTAATATTTTTGAAACTGATGTTAGTGCCCCAGAAAGGAAAGTCTGAGCAATGGTCTATGCCAAATTCACTTTTTCCAAGCCATTCTCTTGCTGCTATGAGTCAAACCCACTGAGGTAAGTCTGGTGGGACAGAGTAGAACAGGGGTAGGCAACCTTTCCCCTTTAAGGACCAAGGAACTTCAGCTCCCAGAAGCCTCAGCCATGTTGGCCAATAGCTCCTGGGATTCTGGGAGCTGAAGTCCCTCAGCCCTTAAAAGGGAAAGGTTGCCTATCCCTGGAGTAAAAGATCAACCTGTCTCATGGCTCAGTGAGAACTCGACCCTGGTTTTCTCAAGTGCCAGTTCGACACTAACAACCTTGCTGTTGCTATGTGCCTTCAAGTCAACTTATGGAGACTGTATCATGACGTTTCTTGGCAAGATTTATTTAGAGGAGGTTTACTTCAAGGAAACATTGCTTTCCTTGAAGAATGGAAAGAATATTCAAATATGTAAAAAGAACCATGACAAGAAGAATCCTGGATAGATGAGATAGTTCACAATTTGAGACTTATTCTGCACAAAATTCTCTGTGTAGAAAACAGCATTTTTATTTATTTATTTATTTATTTGTTTGCATGGAAAATATTATTTTCATGCAGAAATATTAATTCCTGCACAGGAGGGGAAAAGCTGTAATTGGAGATTTGTCCTGTATAAAATTAAGGGATATTTCTGCATTGAGATATTTTCCATGTAGAAAATACAGTTCCCTGAGCAAAAAATGCTGTAGTTTGCACATAACAACCACATACAAATTTTGTGCATAATAAATCCCCAATTACAGCTTTTTTTTCTGCATAGAAAACATTTCGATGCAGGAATTAATATTTCAGCATTAAAATATTGTTTTCCACATTAAAAAAAATGTTGTTTTCTCCACAAAAGTGCAAAATTTGCACAGAACATGTCCCAAATGGCAAATAGTCTTTGAAAATGTCATGGTTTTTGAAGACTTTCTTGCAATGGGAGAAACACTTCTGGAACTACTCATTGCTAGCTTCAAGAAGAAAATTAGTGAAGAACTACTTCCCAACTTTCCTCTAAGGCTGAGAGAGCGTGACTGGCTTTCCATGGCTGAGCAGAAATTCAGTCTTTGGTCTCCCAGAATCCCTGTCCAAAACTTAAACTACTAAACCACACTGGTTCTCTTGTAACACTTACTGTTATTTTTTAACATTTCCTGTTACTTATAGCAGTCAGCCTGTGGGTCACTTTAGCTGCCAAAGGTGGACTTACCTCTCTACAAAGTGTGTGTGTGTTTAAAAATGCAGTTAAGAGTCCAAACAAATGGCTCTCGGTACACAAAACAGATAATACTATTTGTTGTCCATCATTACGTTGCCGGAGGCTAATGAACTGCAGATCTACTTGGAGTGAGGGACCTGCACTGTTCATACAGGAGGAGGAAGAAGAATAGAGAAGCTCCGCAGTTGGAATTCTGTATATCTTTGAAAAGAGGCTAAAATGTGAAAACCTGAGGGCTGCGTGCTCCCACTGCACCAGCCTCTCTTTTTCAGCAGTGTGCACAGTGCCACTATTAATAAGTTTAAATGAGCTGAAATTGTGATCTTTATTGTCTCACAGAGGGCTTGAGTTAGATGCGTGAACTCGCTACAAGTTCAGCCACTGGGTTTTAGTGAGTTGATGATGGTGCGCACTGCGTAGCACAAATTCTAGTCTCGCAACAGAAATGTCACAAATTGTATTGTGGATGTGCTTGCCCATGAACCACAAAGTTGACCAAGACTGCCTATAAATTGTAGTCTGTAAACAATATAGTACTGCATTAATGTCCACCATCAGTGTGGTTCAATCTTTGAGGGGATTTTGGCCATCCAAGTTCAACTCCATACTGGGTGATCTTGGACCACTCACTCCATACAGCCTCACCTACCTCACAGGATTGTTGCAAAGTCACAGTGGGAAAGCAGAGCGCCATGTATATTGCCTTGACTTCTTTGGAGAAAAGGCAGGATATAAATGCAACTCATAAAGAAACAACTTTAAATATTTAAATATTCCAGATACCACACTGTTCGTTCCTACTATGAGTCCAAATTCTAAGGCTGAAATTTACCAAGTTCTCTAGAAGAACATGAGAAGGCATTTGTATGTACAGCTACACTGAAGACTTGACATTCCAAACCATCCCTTGGAAATTTCAGTAGTGTGTATCCACACAGCACATTTATAGGAGTTTGATGTCTGGGATTTATAGTTTGGTGAAATACTAAGGATTTTCTGCTAGAAAGCAGAGAGTGCTGTAGTTCAGGGGAGTAGACTTATGCTTTCTACCAGAGAGTTCTCAGTACCTCACTGGACTACAGATTCTATAGGATGGGGCCACAGCTGATAAATTGAAGCACTATCACTATGTAGTTTGGCTATATATACCTAATTTCAACATTCATGCAGTTTCTATTTATCACATCACCCTCCTGCCCACTTTCCAAGGGGCTCAGGGTACTAGCATTGTGCAGGCATCTCATCCTAGACCCATACAGCAATGCTATGAAGTGAGACAGGAGCAGAAATAACAAGGGCCCACAATCACTCCATGAATTTTAGTCCTTAAAGCAATATGAAACCAGTGTGGTGCCCATCCACACTTTTATGACACAGATCTTGAGAAATTTACTTTTCCAGACTCTAAATCCCAGAATCACCTAGCCTGTGTGGCTGCTGAGGGATTGTGGAAACCATAATCCAGGAAAATTGCTTCCCTCAAGCACCACTTCCATTTGGAATGCAGTGCCTGATTTTTAGAGTCACAGCCCAGAATAAAAATATTATAAAGATTAAGGATCATAACTATATTAAAACCATTTTGAGCATAATGACTCCGCCTTTAAAAGGACTGAGTGCACCAGAAAGCCACAGAATGATGCACACGTTCTTCAGGCTCTCCTTTTCAAATGTCATACTTCTAATGTCTCTCCTCCTCTGTGGCTGAGGCCACCAGATCTCCCTCATTAACGCCTATCAATTCTGTAGTTGTTTCTGTTTAAGGAGTCTTTGGGATGAATTGTTTCTTTTGTTTACGATCCAGCCAACGAGCCTTGCTAATCCTTATATTTTATCTCCCTAACATATGGAAAAGCTATTTATTCCAACCAATCACAATAAAGTGAAAGAAAACCCCATTTTATGGAAAGGTATATATCACAAGTTTGTTCATCATTAAAGATATGATTACCAGGGAAAAGCCTCCAACAGTGGCACATTTATGATGCTGTGAACAGATGGGGACATCCATTTTCCTTGCAAATACTTTGGAAATTGCTCTACTGGTAGCCGTATAAAAATGATATACAGACGCAGCAGCAACGGGGCCAGAACAAGAGTTCCAGATTTACACAGTAAAAGCTTCACATGCACCCTGTCAGCCTTGATTGATCTGTCCTTTACCACAGGGATACTTGTTGACAGGAGGGGGAAGGCCAGGAAATAATTCAAGGCAAGAAGCCAGCACACTCAGCTGCCGAGTTGGGCTCTCTGGGCTACAAATCCTCTCCTCTACCAAAGAGTGGTTAATTTTCCTCAGTGAAAAAAGGTCAGTGATTAATTTCTAAAAGGGAAGAAAAAGAGGAGGATGTGGTTGTGGTAAGTCAGCAGTGAGAAGAAGGTAGCTTGTTCAGACTCCGACAACCTCCTTATCACTTCCAGGGATGACTCTCTTCTCACTAAACCATCAGCCCTACCTTTTGTTTAAAATCAGGGGAGGGTAAGTTGTGTCCTCTCCAGATGTTGCTGGACTGTAGCTCCCACCTTCCACACCATGGGTTATGCTGGCTAGGAATGATGGGATCCAACAACATCTGGAGGGCCACAAGTTCTCTTCTGGGTTAAAACTTGGAACTGGGTCTCAGACATAGCACCCTGCCTAGCATCCCCCTATACCTTTGTACTATTTTATTTAGAATGAAATGCTTTCAAAGCCAGGATAGATCCTGGCAGGTGGCACCATTTAATGTCCAGGCCAGTTCCCAGCCCAAAAAATAATAGATAGATAGATAGATAGATAGATAGATAGATAGATAGATAGATAGATAGATATTACAACACACACTCTTATCCTAACAGCAAGGTGAGGTCAAACTCCCTATGAATAAATCTTGCCAGGAAAACCCAATCCTAGAATTGTAAGTCAGTCAATTTAAAGGTGCATAGCAACTACTACTACTACTACTACTACTATATGGCCACAAGTTAAATCCTTTTAAAAAAACCTATCCCTGTAAGATCCAAGATTACAGAAAGTTTTGGTGATAGAAAAAGAAAAAGATGTTGGATAACATATACAGAATCCACTAAATCACACTCACCCAGCCACCCACAAGCAAGCCAAATAGGAACAATAGGTCCAAGTCACTGTACCAATTTCACTTTGAGCCACCCCCTTCTGTGTGTATACAAACACTCACGCGCACCCGGGACAGCTATCAAGCCCCAATTGTCATTATCATATTGATGAAGTTCATCAGAGGGCAATTTTGGGTTTAACACCAACAGATTGGGAAAGGGGAGCAAAGAATGATCTAAGAAGAGCACGGTATTCTTACCACAGGGACGTTTCCCTGTTCCAGTTCATTGATGGAGTTGATTAAGTTTAAATGAAGCAGACACTGGATAAAAGTAAGGGTATTGACCATTGGGGCAGTGCCGGATTGTGCTTGAAAAGGCCTGATACATGCAGAAAAGCAAGATTTGCTAAATGCTCTAATCTTCAATCAAATCTTACATCAATACAGACAAAGTTTGGTAATGAGAGATTCAATGAAGCATGCGGGAGAAAGAATTAATCCTCTTGGTCTAAACTGGGTTCAACTTTGAAGCCTGCTCCGAAAGGCAAGGCAGTTATCTAAATGCTAAATAAGAAACTTATTGTACTTTTCAGGGCAGCTCTAATCTTTTGTCTATTTCATCTCCATGATTTGTATGCTCATAGATGGCAAGTTGTCATGGTGATTATATCAAGCTACCCTGCAGCCCAGGGGCCTTTAAGAAATGCAACCAAAGCGCAAGTCGGGACGAGGGCAGCCCATCTGGCCAATCCTTCCAGATCAACTCTGGTCGAGGGGGAGAGACTCTCCAGAGATGACAATATCCCTTCTTAAACCCCTTCCCAAGACCACCATGTTGCCCCAAGGAAGGTGGTGCTCCTGAGCCCACCCACCTCCAGCCAAGCTGCAGTTCCGTTAAAGGACTTGTCTTCTGACATTTTTGACAGTCTATCAAATGCTAGTCCAGGAAGCAGCTGGTTTCTGAAGATTACAAGTACTAGTGCTTGCCCTTTGACACAATGGTCCTGCTGCAAAGCCTAAGGTTGAGGAATGGGGGGGACTCAAATGGTGAATGACAGCTTCTCAGCCCCAACACCTCTTCAGAAGCTCCAGCTGATGACAGCTGATGATCCAAAATCCATAACACCTCTGGTCCCAAGCATTTTGGATAAGGGAAATTCAACTTGAATAGTTTAAAATTCCCAGCTGGAATCTTCCATGGCAGTTGTAAATATGTAACCTAGAGTATTCATGTATTCATGATCCCTACATAGCCCTGGGGATCTGTTCCCTGTCAATCCAGTCCCACCTTGTTTTGTATTAGTGATCTCTGGAGCGAGGGGGAATTGCAACAAGAGTCCTGTTTCTTCCTGTTGCACTAGAGATCACTCATGGGATGGGGTAGAAACAACAGTCAGTTTCTTCCCTGCTGACAGGGAACAAACTCCCTTCAATCACAGCAGCTACTCCCAAAAAGTGGGAATTGGGTGAATCAGAACAAGATTCAATGTATAACAGTGTAAATCCCATACAGGATTCTGGCCATCATCAACAAAATGTACAAAAAATTAAAATATAATTAAACAAACCCAAGTTTTAAACTACTTTTTTTTAAGAAAAACTTTTAATTAAAACATGAAAAATACATAAAAACACAAATAAACCAACATATACAGACATACAGACATATTTCAATTAAGACATACATGTGACTTCCCACTCTCCATCAATGACTTCTTATATTAAATACTTATTCTCTATGTTATCATATATATGTCACATCCTCTAACAGAAATAAACAGCACGCAGTATTACTATCAATTTATACAGACATATAACAATTATCCTTCCATACCTCATATGTATATCCTAACTAGACATTCCCTCTTATATGTGGGGAATATCTCACCTATGCTAGAAAAGATTAAAGTTCTCTTGATAATATTGACCGACGATCTGCGAATGGGCATCGACAGGGTACTGTGACCCTGTTGGTGCTCCTTGACCTCTCAGCGGCTTTCCATACGATAGATCACGGCATCCTCTTGGACTGCTTGA
>CM034706.1:168386836-168401277 GCA_020142125.1 Phrynosoma platyrhinos | reverse complement strand
ATTTAATGTGCACTATTTCTGGCAGTCTGCAAAGGCCCAAAGATAGATGTTGGTAGCATGAACCTACTTCCTCACATGCATTTGGGGAAGCTCATTTGGTTTTGTCAGACCTGGAATACTCAGGGATTGTTTGTTGTTGCCTTCCTTTGAAATAAAGCCTACAGCTCCTAGTATTCACTGATGGCTGTTCATCCAAGTACTAACCAGGAGTGACCCTGCTTAGCTTCCAAGATCAGACAGCTTCTGGAGTATTTAGGCTTGGATTAAGTCTCATTCAAGTTAGTGGAGTTTACTCCTAAATAGATACGAAATTTCTCTGGTAGCACTTTAAGGGAAGCCTGATTTCCCATTCAGGTTTGGAGATAAATAATTCAGCCTGTTTACTCTAAAGAGAGAAATTAGTTCTCTGTGCTAATAATGCCTTTTTTGTGTGTGTTTTGAACATCATTTTGCAGCAGGGGGTGTTGTGAAGAATTACTTACAAAGAAAGTGCATCTTGCGACATTTCATTTGGACTTTAGAGCACCAAATGCATTTTGTGAAAATGTTTGTGGTTGGTTTGAACTGATCTCTTTAACTCATATCTTAGCGGTGTGGGTTGTTGTGGGTTGTTGTTGTTTTTTTAATCACCATTTATAGAGAAATAATTGCAAGGATTGGAAGGAAACACAAACAATTTCTCTCTAACAGTTTAAAGGACTTAGCAGCCTAGGATTAGTCTCTTACCCACTTGCCTGCTCTTTGATCACTCAATAAAGAAGAAATTAAAAATTGAAGAGGGAGGGGTGGAAATCTCATTAAAAAAACATTTTTTTTCCTCCTGCTAATTTGGAAAATAGGAGAGCACAGTAAGTAGTCACTGTCTTGTATAATCCTGGCCTTCTACAAACGATCCAGACTCTTTTCAAGGTAAGGTTTCAGACTAATTTCCATGCAGTTAACAGGCAAAGAAGAGGTGCCTGGTTTTTTGCTAAAGGATGCAAATCGAGCACCCCCTTGTGGCCATTTTCAGATCTGCCTAAAGAGGAGCATTGCTGTAGCTGGTAATAAAAGGAGAACCACAACACATTGGGTTAATGTGGCTTATTCGACAAAAGATGAACAAGAAGCGACACAGCCAGCCTTCTACAAAAATGAACTGTGATATCCTTTTGATGGCTGTAATTTATTCTGCATAGTCCCTGGACTGAAACGATCAATTAGCAGCCTGAAACGCACTGTGAAGTAAATTGTCACACTCCCCATTACAGGGTGGTTATCATATATTTATAAGGTGCATTTTCTGCAATCAGAGCCAACAAGGTGTTGAGTGATCAGTCATAAAAGCAACTCTTCAAAAAAAAAAAAGAGGAGGAGGAAAGAAAGAAAGAAAGAAAGAAAGAAAGAAAGAAAGAAAGAAAGAAAGAAAGAAAGAAAGAAAGAAAGAAGCAGCCCTAGCATTGTGTACAGGAAGGCAAATCTTTGTGACATTCTGATATTGCACCTTTCCTCAGTGGGTGTTAGAATTATTATTATTTTTTTATCTATGGAAAGCAAAAGTGAAGTCAAAATGGGAGCTCAGCTACAGGCAGACACAGATTTCCAGTCATTAAAAAAATACAGCAGGAGAAATTGTTTTTGTAGAGATTCAACAGAGATGTCTTGGTGTTGTCTAAGAAAATGCATCCTTTCAGAAATGCAGGCATCTTCTAGTAACAAATCCAGTCCAGGGACATTTCTGTGGGTTGTATGGATTGCACTGGGTGATACCAAAGAAGGAGGTGTCTGTCTTCTGATGTGGAGTGCACTGCCGCACTTCTCTATGAGTAGGCCAGGACTCCCAGAGACCAAAGGTCCTAGAAGGACCCAGTCAACCCACCCAAAGGTGGCAAGGGGATAATCCAGGATGCTGTCAGCATGCTACAACAAACTCCTGGAGGCCTGTCCCATCACCAGATGGGGTCTGGACACCTTCTGGAGTTGTGAACAAGGCAGGTAGAGCAGAACAACCTCGGGCATGTACTGTCCCTTTGGGCGCACAGTCCGCCAGCCATCACTGGCAAGCAGTCCAGAGGCTTTCTCATCCATAGTGGCCCAATCTACTCTTGAGGGACCATTGGCCTGGTAGCTCTGAGCCTGTGGGTGACAGCATGAGTTACTGCACTGGGGTGACACCAACCCTAGAGATGCCACTGATCCATACTTCCCTAATGTGGCACCCTTCAGATGTCAGACTATTGCTCCCATCATCCCAAGCCAAACTGGATGGGAATGATGAGGTTTGTAGTCCAACACAACTGATGATCATCAGGTAGGGAGAGGCTGAACAAATCCCATTTTTCTAGAATAAGTCATTTATAATGCTTGGTAAAGTGGTAGGCAATAGGAAAAGAGGGAGACCGTACTACAGGTGGATTGGCCCAATCAAGGGAGCCACGGCCCGCAGTGTGCAAGACCTGAGCAAGGCGATCACCAAGGCTCTCAGTCAACTGATAAGTCAAATAACCAGTCAAGTTCTATAAACATTTCTCCATTGGGAAAGTAACAAAATAACAGTGATGATTATGCTAGCAATTCTTTTCTAAATGATTTTGGAGTCCAGTCCCTTCCAAACTCAATTGAAAGCACCAGGCCCAATCCTATGGAAGCCCCTTGTGTACATTTAAAAAAAAAAGAGCAAACAGCTCTTCCTCTGCCTTTACCAATCATTCGTGAGTCCTTCTGAATTTGTTCTTGCCTCATGCTTCTTCTGATCTTTTTGCATCCAGCAATGCCTGCAGGTAATACACACAGCCTGGGAATCAAAGATCAGTCAATGATGGGGTTCCAAAAGTTATTCAGAAGTGGCAGGCAGTTTCTGTGTAAATAGGACTGTGAATCTGCTGCATGTTTTAATCTGAGCTTCGATGAAACTATCTCACGAATAGGTTCAGCAACTTGGACATTTATTTTAAGGTTCATACTTAAATGCAGAGCAGATTCACTGTCCCAGTAACATGGCAGGAACCATGTGTCCCTACTGGGGCTGGTTTTTCACACTCAAGAGTGGCTATGTTTCTGAAAGACACACCTACTGTGTTTCTACATGGAAAGTAATGTCTGAAATGGAAGTAATTGTCAAAAACCATCTAATGTGGCATAGCTGGAGCTGCTGCTTGTAGTGGTCTAATGTTCAGGAGGAACAATCATCAGTCCCACTAGCAGACATAATTTTTTTGTGTGTAGCTAGTTAACCTTTTTTTGTATAGCATGGAGCCCAGCTGTGGTCAGTAAAGGATAGTGAGGATTAATTGGGAATGAAATAAGTCAAGGGATATGGGAATATTTCAGATTGCAAGAGACCTCATTCCTGTCCTTCCTATCAGAGGGCACCATGGCACAATAACAAACCTATTACACTAAAAAACTTTGGCAATATTTACCACAGTCAGAAAATGCACTGCCCTTTGATCATTTAAGGCATTTCAGGTCTTCAGAGGGTCACAACTGCCCTCAAATACACCCCAAAACTTCAAACCTCCCATATCAAAAATAGAAATGGATTTCTGGCCACTTTTTATTTTATTTTTATTTTTTAGTTGCTTGTTATCAGGCCCATTGTAGCCCACAGACATCCTAGGGACAGAAAATTAGCCCTTGGACCCCTGAAGTTGCTCCTGCCTGCATTACAGCATGGATGCCTAACTAATGAATGATTCAGGTTGACTTCTACCTCTGTGTCACTGTCAAATCTGGCCCTACCATTTGGCTGAGTAAGGCAGCTGCCTCAAACTTCAGACCACAGGATTCACTAGTTTCATGAAAAAGTAACCAATTTGTTATTTGATTTGTCATTGTTAGATTTTTAATGCTGGGGCAGAAAGAAGTACTTGTAGAATTTTTTGCCTCGTGTGTGGAGATAACCGTTATTGGCACTCATGAATGAATCGGTGCATCCTCTTCTTAAAATCAACACATTCAGTGAATATCACTACAGCTTTTAAAATTAATTCTGTATTATACATTCAAAATCCAAAAGTCTCCCCTTTAGTCTGTCCTGAATATACTGCCAGTTGATTTTATTAGATGAGTCCAAGTATTTTGATTTGATTGATCATTAGATGAACCCAAGTTTGATTCATATCATCCACTATTTCTTGTTTTAAATCTTCTAACATTTAAAAATCTCTACTTGTAGACAACCTTCTCAGATCTCATTTTTGTTGTTCTTGTTATCCTTTCCCTCTACCTTTTCTAGCTTTAAGATGTTGGTGATAAAGGTATAATAAAACAGTTGCTACACTATTGATGTTCAGAATTGATATGGATTGTTGCAGTGGTTCACAACTGTGGGACAGGACCCCTGGGGAGGTAATGAGAGTTACTCAAGGGGGGTGCAAGACTTGGAGGGGCTTCCTCCTCCTCCTCCCCCCAATTTTTTTCTGTCCTGGAGGCAAAAGAGAAAGACAAAGAGGATGCTTGGAGCAGTGCCTCAGCCTGAGGGAGGAGGAGGAGGAGAGCAGGGAAGCTTGCTGGATCATAGCTTCTGGCAGTGCCCAATATATTCATGTATATACGTGAATGTGCAAATGAAAATATGCATACTAAACAAAATATTTTTATTCATATGCTACTATGAACAGGCTGTGTATGTGTGACATCCATGTGTAGATGTAAAGGTGGTCACAAGGGCGAAAAGTTTGAGAACCATTGTATTATTATAATGGTAACTCCTTTCTAAGTAACTTCTACTAAGGATTTTGCTCTTGTTGCTGCACCCTGTTGACATTTCAACACAATTCCAAGATTGCTTCCCTGATTAGTGCCAACAGGGACTCCTATATATTGTATATAACACAAAGCTAGAATATTTTGCCACAGTGTACATCATTTTATATTTACTTACTGATGTTGATCTGCATTTGCCATCTTGTTACCCATTTATCCAGAAGAAAGATTAGTCCAAGGAGAGGAGCCAACAAGATATAAGGTGCAAAAGGACAACACAGTCACCTACTTGGTTATGCCATCCAGGGATGGAAACTACAATCATGGTTTGCACGCTTAGGCTTAAAATTTGCAGATCAAATAATAACAGTGTGTTACTAGGTATTGTGCTAGATGTTTGTCATGATAACATCAGTAGTGCAGTACCCATTCTTAAGTGGAAATACTCATCAGTCGTGGCCTCAAGAAGAGCTTAAAAAATGCAGGTAGCAATATTAATCCATATACACAAGCCAATGCCAGAAGTGCCCAAGCTGTTTAACTCCCTCCCATGGGGGCTTCAGTTGGCCTCCTCTGCTCGCTTTACACTGGCAACAAATATCTTTTTATTTAATCTTTGGCTCTTGACTCGTATGGCAGAAGGGTCTATTAATCGGGTGTGCTATATTTGCCTTTGTTTATTATGTTTTAAACATTTTAAAATTGTTTTAACGTTTGTGCTTTCAATAGAGTTGTTTATTTTTTTTAATTAACTTTTGTATCTTAATTATATTCCAGACACCCTGGGTCCCGTGCCAGGAGAAATGTGAGACAGAAATTCAATAAATAAAATAAACAAATAAAATACATTTCCATCTGCCAGGATCAGATCGTTTGGGAAACTAGTGGGTCTTAATTATCCACTCAAGACCAAGTCACCACAAGAATTAGAATAAGGATAGCTATTGTTGCTTTGAAAATTTACCCTACCAGCCACTACCAGGACTGCAGCGAAGCAAAGAGGGAACTAGGATGTTTGAGAGGGTGAAAGAGAGATGATGTCCCTGTTACTGTTAATCAAAAAATAACAGCATTTCAGCCCCATGGGTCCTGGATCCACTCTACCACTGATAATCCACTGAGTATATAATCCAGGAGTGGGCAGCCTCTGAGAGCTGGTGAAGAGCCCATCCCTGCTACCTCCACTGAATCCACTGCATTGCTAAAACCACAGAGGGGGAAAGTGGCTTTTATACCAGTGGTTCCCAACCTTTTCTATGCCCCACATCTCTAGGAAATGTTTGATTAATGTTTGCACCCTCTAGAAAAGTAATACCACATTTGAAGATGAAGTCTAATTTCTAATTTGTGAACTAATAATTGAAGCACATACAATACTACAGATAAACAAATGGAACTTTTTTAAAAAAGAAGAAGAAGCTTTTAATGTAGTTAGTGCATAAAATGCAAATCTAAATTGAGCAGTTAGATTCTGATTTATTGAGGGGAAAAAGTGATGACTCGTGACTTATCATTCAAGGGCACAAGCCACTCTTTTTTGCACCCCCTGAAATTTTATCTTGCACCCCTTGGGGGTATGGGCACCCCAGGTTGAGAACCCCTGCTTTATACTAAGTAAAGGAGATACTTATGGACTTCATTTCTTGTTCCTAAGAGGCCTCAGATATACAGAGGCCACTTTGCAATCTGGCCTCAGGGGATGGCAATAGTAAACCCTCTCTGAAGAAATTTGCCAAGAAAATCCCATGATAGGTTCACATGAGGGTTGCCATAAGTCAGAAATGACTTGAAGGCAAACAGCAACAACAAGCAGAAACTGGCCCACAAAAACAATAAAGGAAGGAAACAGGCATATATGGCCCATAAAATGCATATGTTACCCAGCCCTGGTATAACCATTGCCTTAAAGGGGCTGAAATAAATATTCTTTGTGACACTCAGTCTGCTGTAATTCTCTGTAATTCATGCCCTCCAACTGTCCCTGTTTGGTAGCAACAATCCAAATTAAACCTCTACTGTCTCACTTTTTCAACTGCCTTTAAAATCTCCCTGTTTCACTCTCCTACTACTACTTTTCCCCTTCGTCCTCAGCTTACTTTCATTGCTGCAAAGTGAGTTTAAATTGCAAAAGTAATTTATACCCAGTTGACAAAGCAGGGAGAGAAGGGACAGAGACCCACTTTGCTCAGGCGGCTCAAGCAAAAGCAAACCATTACAGCCTCTCCTGGCTTGTGTGTTTTTCCTCCTTAACAACGTCTGCCATTTTGACCACATGCTGATGTTGCTTGGCCACATGTGTCCTAGTTTTCATCTCTGAAATCTTGGAGAATATAGGGCCTCGGCAGACGACTAATTGGGTCGTCTTCCGGGCCCAGAAGAGGAGGGGCAGCCGCACGTTCGGCGCCCCTTCCTCTTCCTGAGGTCGCCCCGGAAGCTGCCGGCCCTCCACACGTCCGGCGCTTCCGAGACAACCTCCCTCCGCAGCAACCGGACGCGCTGCGGAGGATAAGACAGCGAAAGTGCGCCCGCTGCTTTTAGGGCGCACTTTCGCTGTCTTGAGGAAGGAGCGCTGATTTAGCGCTCCTTCCAGGGACACCGCCGGTGCGCCGAGATGCGGAGGCTGCGGCCCCGCGGCGTGCCGGCGCAGGGCGTCCTGGACGCCCTCGTCTGCTTCCCCCCATAGTCATTCTCACTGTGCTTTTGCTGAGGGACGGTGGGTTGCTAGACTTATGAACATTAAGCACTACATCAGTGTTATTGATCAATTCTACTCAATGGTGATCCAAGGACCAGTGCCAGTGCACACACTTTTGGTTTCTGGTCCCTGGTGAATTTCCAGGAAAGAAAGAAACAATTTTAATCCATGGGCACAAATATGGTGCTGGTCCCTGACACATTGAGAGGTGCAACTGCCTGTCCCCTACATCAGGTAACCAGAGAAGCAGTATAATAGATTGTATAGCAAACCTGTTTTCTTTGTGGGCCCTTCTGTAGTTCAAACACCATCTATGTATAAAGGGAGACTTTCAGCAAGCTTTAGAGAAAGAAAGAATAATGTCACAAAAATAAGATGTACGTCACCTCTTAATAAATAAGTCTTATTTACATACACAGCTCACAGATGTCTTGTAGGAAAACAGTGGATCTCTAGCAGGGCTGACTTTGGCTTGTCCGAGGTCCTATTTTCTGCACCAAAAAACATTTTGAGACATGCATAAACTTCAAAAATGGCTAACTAAAACCTGGATGTAGCTGGAAGTCCACCTTTGGTTTTGAAAAGAGAGATTTTTTTTATGTTAAATACTGGGGTGGGGAGAATTGAAGTGAATTGTTACTCCTGGAAGGTTCTAAAAGAAGCAGTTCCCCCTTTAGTGGGCTAGAGAAAGAATCAGTTGAGGAATCTGGAGGGGCAGGTGGCTGCAAAAACAGCCTTGATGTTTGCCCACATGGGGTGCGGTGTAAAGTTAAGTTATTGTTGTTGTTGTGTGTCTCCAAGTCAATGTTTACTTGTGACGACCCTAGGGCAACCCTAGCAGGATTTTCTTGGCATGTTTTTAGAAGGGGCTTGCCATTGCCATCCTCTAACTCTGAGTGTATGTGACTTGCCCAAGGTCATCCAGTGGGTTTTTATGCTCAAGCAGGGATTTGAACCCTGGTCTCTAGACTCCTCGTCCAACACTCAAATCCAGGGGTCGGCAACCTTTGTTGCCGGGGGTCTGGGGGGGGGAATGGCGTGGGGCCGGGCGGGTGCGCAGGCACTTGCCCCTGCACGCATGCATGCGCACGATGCCCGCCATCATGTGGAAGGCCCAATGGCGGCGTACGTGTTGGGTGTTCCAAAATGGCGCCCGCCGCTGTGCGCATGCATGCGCAAGTGCGGGTGCCATTTTGGATGCCAAAACGACACCCATGCTCATGCTTGTGCGTGGCGTGCCAACATGTGTGGGGTGGTGGCGATGGTGGGACCGGCCACAGGCCAGTCCCAAGGCCTCCGCAGGCTGCACCCGGCCCACAGGCTGTAGGTTGCTGACCCCCTACTCAAACCACTACACCATGTTGGCTCAAAAGAGTAAATATTGTTCTAATTTTCTATGTGGCCCCTAGAAAAAAGCCTCATCCACGAATAACAGACAGCTATCACCAGGCTTTAGGAAAAGAAAATGCTAAGAGCAGAACAGAGGGAGCTTAGTGAGGACAAGGACTGAGCATGGTCAATGGCCATGGAATGCAGACTGGATAGAGCCAAAAAGAAGAGAACAGAAAACATGAGGGTGTTAGAACAGAATCATGTCTTCTGCAGTCCATTCACACTACACAACTATCCCATTGTTATTCCACTTGAACTGCCTTGAGATTTTACCATACATGAAAAGAAAGGCGAAACCAACCAGGAGAGTAGTGGCTTTTATTCTCTTGGCCCTTTTATTTTCTTCCATTCAGCAAAAGGCACACTTTTACAACTGTCTCCCCTCAGGAAGAGAACGGAAGTGCTATGAAGGCATGCAGAGTGGCACATAGAAAGCCAGTACTCTCCTCCTTGGTTTGCTTTTCTTTTCTTGTGCAGTAAAGTTCTTGGCTGAATCATATGAAATCCTGGGGTTTTGTAGTTTGGTGAAACACCAAAGGGGCTCTTTGGCCGAGAACACTAAAAAGCTCTTCCCTAGCTGCCGGTCTCAAAATACCATAGGGTAGAACCATAGTAGTTAAAGTGGAATGATTGTCCTATAATTAGTGTGAATGTGCTCCTAGAAAAGAACATGACTACCTGGGATCTTGTATGAGATCACATTGCCTTGCAACATTTTTGTTGTGGGTTTCTGCTTGTGGATGTAACCATTGATGTGTAACGCTCTCAGCTAAAGTTGCTTGATCCCATCCTGTTATATTTATACAAATCAAGTAATTTGTTTTTCTCTCTCTCCTCCCTCCTCTCCTCCCCATACCATGAAATTGTGAACCCTATCCCTGTCAATCAACAGACATATGAATTGACGTTCAAAGGATTACATGTTCTTTATATCCAATAAAAAATCCACCCGACAGTGATACCTTTATTGGCCAATCAAAATGCACAATATACATTTTGCAAGCTTTTGAAGCTTCACTGGCTTCTTCATTACAAACCAAACAGGAGAACCTTCATTACAAACCAAACAGGAGAACCTTCATTACAAACCTTCAAGCAACTCCAAGAAAACAGACAATATATTTGAATTTTCTTTAATCTCCCTCTGTCTTAAATGATGTATTCTTTTTTGCGGCCAGGTCTACAAGAGCTTCTGTACAGTCTTCTCTGTGTATGTAATTGTATATCTCCAGTTCTGTAAAATAATTCATTTGGTCACTTAAGGTTTTCTTTAGAATCTGTACCTGCTCCCACAGTTTCATTCCAAATATCTTAGCTATAAATTACCTGTAAAGAAGTTCACTACTTATCTCAAATATAAAATCTACACATTTCATTGCCTTCTGCCAGCAGGGGGCAAGGATTGAGGTGGACCATAGTATATGGACCAGTTTCCCTTCATGTCTAGAGCATCTACAGCAATTATTGCACTCAACTCTGTTTGTCTGCTATGGGTGCAAGATGATTTTTTGTTGAATTACCTGCAGTCACAAATCCAGTGAGGAACTCTTGATGTTTGCAAGGCTACAGCTCTATCCAGTGCCATCTTCAATTCATTGGTTCATTTGATCTGTAGCTTGTCTAACATGCGACCCAGTTTGGTTCTAGCTTACAAGTATGGAAACCTATGTGCTCATTGGAAAGTTTTCACCATATGCAGGAATCTAAATGTTCCTCAGAGTTTCTGATGCTAACAGGATAGCTTCCCATATAGCCCTTGGGCAGTCTTTAAGATGTAGGTATTGCCAGAAGGCAGTTTGAGGAAGCTTAAATTCTGATATAAAGCCATCAAATTAGCTGAAGAAGTCTATATGATCAACAAGCTATGCTATGCTGTTAATCCTAAGGTCTGCTTATGTGTCCCAAAGCACTGGCTTGCTTTTAGGGTTTATGCTATGATTGTCCCACAGTCTGAGGTTTATATATGAGTTTAAGTCAAAACCCAGAGGTTACATCAAATCCATCCACACCCTTCTTGGTTCTTGTTGGAGGTCTTTCTTACACATAGGTTAAGTTCCTCTATGGAACTGGTTGTACATTTTTATCTGATGCAGAGCATGTTCATTCAGGTTGTTTGCAGAAACAAAGTGGCACATGAGATGCCACTGTGCATGGATGTGAATGAATGTGAATGTACAATGCTGCCAATCAACACAAAAGCTGTGTAGCACACTTAATGCATAACTTCACATGTTGAGATTTATGCTATGCAATGTAAGATCTTGCCTGATTAAAATGTAGGGCCACCCATCCCTCTAGCAGCACTCTGTTCTGCCTTTCCACTTCCTCGGGCTGTTGTCCTCTTTTGCATTTGAAATGCCTCCCCTTAACATGGGCTCCAGCATCTTTGACTGCCCGCCAAATTACCCAGGTTGTTAAACTCTCCCCTAATGGACTCATAAAGAGTCACTACCTTGTCCTGTCTCATCTCTCTCTTTCTCCCCACCAGCAACCTGCCCCTAACTCCTCTCTCTCTCAACTCTGTAATCAAGAGCCCAATTTTTGTCATTTGGAAATACTAATTATCTAATCACGCCATGCTGCTGAAACATACTTGTCTGCCCAATTAGCTAGGACAATTATTAAAATTCGGAGGCCTAATTATGTCTCAATTTAATGCTGGCAAAGCCCGGGCTGGAGCAGTAATTAAAATCTCTCTCTTTTGCCTCTGCCTTAAGGGCAGTGGCTGATTAGGAACCTGTCAGAGGCAGTGCTCAAGCAAAGCAATCAAGCATACGGTGCAACATGACCCTACATTGTTAAGTGTGTCAACATATTAACCTGAATTCCCTTCAGCCCACAGACTTGCATGGGGGAGGAGGAGGAGGAAGAGGCGAGAGGGAGGTCTAAACTGTGGATCATTTTATTAAAAAAATAAGTTCTCATTAATTAAGGCTATAAAGGACCTGATACGGGGTTTGAGCTATTGAGCGCTCCAAGTCATGCAGCTCCTTTTCATCTCATTATGATTATTCCTAAGCAAGGCGATTTTCCACAACTCAGCTTTTAGAAGATCCTTTTCCTCTTTAAGAAAAAGAAGAAGATAACATTTCTTTCTCGAAATGCATCCCCGCTCCCTCTGACCCGCACTAATTTAGCTTCCAGTGATGACTTCCCCCCACCTTCTCCTGTTTGATGAGAGAACGCAAGTGAATGTTGAATTCTGGAAGAATCAAACAGGACCAAAGGCATAAAGATATGAAAAACCCAGGATTTAAATACTTGAAAGGAGCTAATAAAAGATTGAAAAATTAAATATCATAATATTGAGATAATTTCTATACATTTATTTTTCATAGCAGTGGTGAAAGTTGGAAACCAACGCAAAAACACAGAGAGTTGAACAAACAGATGCCAAATCTCTTGGGTCTCCAGAGCTTGGAAGAATACATTTTTGGACTACAGCTCCCAGAATTTCCCTACCAGCATGGTCAAAGGGCATACTGTAAAGTGAGACTAATTCCATCAGGGCTCACCTCAAACCAGAGGATCCCACATAGGTAGAATTTCTCAGATACATGACAATCATGTCCTAGATACTAAGGGGCAGAAGACCACATCCCCTAAAAAACAGAGCCAAAATTCATTACAATTTCCTCCCCAATGCTATCTGCCCGTTTGCACACAGCTTTTATCAGGTTGGGTCTTAGTTTTCCAGAAAGATTATGCCACTGTGTAGCATGGAGCAGAAACAGTGCATGCCCTACATCCATCTTGTCAATGGCCTTGCTCTGAGCCTCTTTCGATGAAGTGCAAATCTGTGTTCTGACTTGTTCTATTGGCTGACAGCATGTTTTCCTCTTGTCAGCAACAATTGACTGGTCAGGTTCACCCTTGTACGGCAATTGTAACAGCTCATTGACAGACCAGTGACCCAGCCAGACCTGATAATAGAAAACTATTGATTTTCATGGGGCTCAGCAGATCTGAAATGAACGACCAATGTAATGTCATCAATTGCCTTGGAGTCTGATAGACAAATACCAAAGATCTTCTGCCTGGCCTGACAGTTTGCTGGTGAAAAACACAAACTAGACTTTATCAGCTTGTCCCAGACATAAACCATGAACAATCAGTCTCTGGTTAAACAATAAGGGTGAAGTCACACATTGCTTTTCACAAAGACCAAGCAATCAAACAGTGGAGATTTTCCCAAGTTACTTCTGACAAGTAGAAACATGACTGTGCAGTGCAGCAAGCACAAAGGTAAGTCTTTGGGACAATATGTCTCCCATAAGCACATAGTTCATATTATACATTGTACTTTATTAAATAATAATACTTTTTTGAAAAAAATCAAAAAATACAGTGAAACATTTCTTCAAAGAAAACCCTGCCGGAGAAACACCCAAGAAGATGGTATGGGACACAAGTAAGGCAGTGATGAGGGGAATCTTAATTCAAAAAGGAACTGAACTTTAAACACAAATCCAAACACAAATTGCAGAAACTCGAAAAGGATTATTAGAAACTCAAGCAGATTTGAATAGAGATATGACTAATGATAGAAAGAATAAGGTGGTTGAAAAAACAGTTGGAAAAAATAATAACACTTGTAGTTGAAAATAAAATGAGATTCATTAGACAAAGACACTTTGAGAATGCAAATAAATCAGGAAAATGGTTGGCCAATAGGCTGAGAAAAGAGAAACAGAAAAAGACTATATTAGAAATAAAATTAGAAGGAAAGATAATTAATAACCAAGATGGAATAGAAAATGCATTTTTAGAACATTACACTAATATGTATAAAAAAGGACGACGTTACACTGAATTGGATTCAATTACGGAGCATTTAGACAGACAAGAAATTTGAAAGAATCTCTGAAAAACATCAGAAAATTCTAAATGCTTCTTTTTCATTAGAAGAAATCACGGAAACCATCAAAAAACTTAAAACAAATAAAATGCCAGGTCCAGCTTGTTATTATAAAAAAATCCACGATGAAATTAAAATTCCCTTACAGAAAATGTTGAATGATGTTAAAAGAAATGGTATACTAGATTCATGGAAGAGTGCAGATATAGTGCTAATACCAAAAGAAGGAAAAGATATTAAAGAAACAACAAATTACAGACTGATTTTGTTACTAAACACAGACTACATAACTCTTGCAATGATTCTTGCTGAGAAACTTAAACAAATCTTGAAGGACTATATAGATAATGATCAAACAGACTTTCTACCTATTAGACAGATGAAAGAAAATTTTAGATACGTATTGGACATTTTAGAATATTATGAACAGAATAATGACAAAAATTTGGCTTTCAATTTTGAGGATGAGGAGAAGGCCTTCGATAATGTTAACTGAATTTATATGTTAGAAGTTTTGAACAGAATGGGGGTGGGAGACAGCTTCATCACTTGGGTTAAAATGATACATGAAACTCAAAATGCACACCTTATAGTGAATGGGAAAAAAATCTAAAAATTTTTAAATATCAAAAGGAACTTGACAGGGCTGTCCATCTCCTTTGCTTTTTATAACTGTTTTAGAAATTTTGGCAAAGGATGGAAAAAGCTACAATTAGAGATTGCTTTCGCCGATGATCTCGTGATTATCTCGTGATTATACTGGATGTGTCAGGGATGATGGGAGTTGTAGCTCTTCACCTCTGGCTCTAA
>CM034706.1:168362143-168383850 GCA_020142125.1 Phrynosoma platyrhinos | reverse complement strand
AAAAAAGCCTAAGTATTCTAGATTCAAATAGACCTGTGTGCCTTCATGTGAAGTGTTGACTTATGGAGACTCCAAGAATTTCCTAGGGTGTTCTTAGGTAAGATATACTCAAGAGGTGGTTTGGCCAGTTTCTCCCTCTGAAATTTAACCTAAAGTACCTGGTGTTTTTTGGCAGTCTCCCATCCAAGTACTGACCCTGCTTAGCTTCCAGGCTCAGATCTGATGCCTTTAGGTCAGGGGTAGGTAACCTTTCCCCTTTAAGGGCCAAGGGACTTCAGCTCCCAGAATCCCAGGAGCTACTGGCCAACATGGGACTATTGGCCAACATGGCTGAGGCTTCTGGGAACTGAAGTCCCTCGGCCCTTAAAGGGGAAAGGTTGCCTACCCCTGCTTTAGGTTATTTAGGCCATGTGGTATGACAAATCAAAACAATAGCACTCATTAAAACAGCACACTAGTAATAGCATGTGTGAGAACAAACATAGCACCTTTGAACACATTTGATCTTGTCTGATTTTGGAAGCTTAGCAGGGTCAGACAGAGTTAGTACTTAATCTGGGAGACCACTAGAGATAACAGGATCCTTCAGTAAAAGCTAGGAAAGAATCCTGCTTGAAACTCTAGAGAGCCATTGCTGTCAGCTGGGAGTGTGCTATACTGGGCCAGATAGACTAATGGCCTGACTCAGTATAAGGCAACATCCTATGTTCCTATAAATATGCATACCTGTGAGCATCCACGCATCCATCTTTGAGCCAGAAGCTGGGCACCATGATTCTTCACCAGTGGTAGTGGTGACTGGTTGTGTGATTTAGAAAGGATTATGTCAGTGGTTCCCAAATAATGGGATGGGACTTGAGTTGCTCAAGGAGGCAGCATGAGACTTGGAGGCTCTGAGCCCTCCTTCTCCTCTTCTCAACCTTTTAATGCATAAAATTTGCACATGCATTGAGATAAATATTGATAATTTGAATCATGTTATTTCTGTATAAAATGTTAAAATATGAATATACATGAATGTGCAAATGAAAATGTGCACACCAAATAAAATATTTTTATTCATATACTACATCCAGTGTAGATGTAAAGCAGGGGCCCAGGGATAAAAGTATGAATACCACTGGGTTATACCAAATGGAATTATGCTCTTATCTTGCACAATTCCTTTATGAGATCATATTGTGTCAACTGATTGTATCACCATCTGGTACAATCTGACTATTAAAGGCCATTACAGACTGCCAGAAATAGTGCAGCTTGAGGCCACGTTAACTGTCCTGGCTCAGTGCTAAGGGATCATGGGAACTGTAGTTTATTGTGGCACCAGAGCTCTCTGACAGAGAAGGCTCAATGTCCCAGAAAAAAATACAATTCCCATGATTCCCTAGCACTGAACCAGGACAGTTAAAGTGGCCTCAAGCTGCACTATTTCTGGCAGTCTGTAAAGGCCCTAAATCAGATCTGATTATTAATGGCACATGCCTCATTACTTTTCAAATTCTGCACCTTTGCTGGTCATTTCTCTGCCCATCAATGCAGAAGAATTCACCCTTTTTACTTTTCCACATTTTGTTGTTACAACCAGGAAATGAAATGGATTTAACTGGCCTTCTTACCATCTGATGTAAACAGCTGGAGATCACAGAAAATGAATAAAACAGCATCTAGTGGTCGAGTTATGAGGAGGGAATTAAAGGTGCACTTCCCCATTTTCTCCCTCTAACACTTTTTGTTGCAAGTCAAGAGTGGATAAAATATGGCCCTCTAGTTGTTGCTGGGCTACAACTCCTATCAACTCTATTAAACATATCCAGATATGAAGAATGGGAGGTGAAGTTCAGCAACATCTGGAAGGCCATACATACCTGAAGAATGTAACTTTCCCTTGCCCAATTTCTCTTGCAGATCTCTGGGAAGCTCAGGAACATCAGGAACACACAGGACCTTTCAGAAGTTATTCACTACTCTTTGGCATTGTCATATTTTGTTATGCTATAATGCATGGAGAATTGAAATGGATTAAACTGATAGTGTTACCACTTAATGTACATAAGACACGCAAAACCGTAAAGATGTGAAATTTTTTTGTGTGGTACTGAATATTTTTAGTGTAGTCTGCCTAGGCAACTTCCATCTTCCCCTAACCACTAAGTGCTTGTGGGGTGCACCGAGCCATGGACGAAAATGGCTATGCTATGCTGAAATGGCTATGCTGAGGATGGGGGGGGGGTCACCGCACAAGGAGGTATTGATTACTTCTTTATGCAATGATAATAATAATATACCTAATAGGAGTAATGGGAGATTACACCTGAGTATGCCGCCAATAGGATTCCAGAAAAAGAAAAGAAAATATTGGCTCTATTTAGGTTCCTTTCCTGAGAAGGAAGGACTCCTTTAAAAAATTTGTTCACAAGGCTGCAAAAAGTTTTAGTAATTTTTTTGGGGGGGGGTATTTTTCAACACATAGTATAAAATCAGAGACACATGCAAAATTTTATTATGAGCTGGCGATATGCTTATGTTTAGGCAAATTTTGTACTCCCCTTTGGGTTAGGTATCACTCACTGAGCGTGCTTATTAAAATCTGGGCCAGATGGCTGACAGTAGACATCTTGCAAAATTGCTTCTCTATGGAGAAGGATTTTACACTGTACTTGGTGACAAGACTATCGCTAGATGCAACTTTATCATGGTATTTAGATCACATTAAAGTCTTTTAAAATGTAGCACTTCCTCTTTATGATTTTATCTGACTACTTGCTCGCTGCTTATTTTAGTGCAATGCTTTTACCAGCTTCTTCTTCTTCTTGAAAAAGCAGATCACCTAAAGCACTTATGAATAGTTCATTCTTTGTAAGATGGGACAGAACATCACACTGAGTCAGAAAACTGGTCCAACTAGCTCAGTGTTTTCTCCTTGCTGTCTGGCAGTGACTCTTCAAGGTTTCAGACAAGCTTCTGTTACTATCCAGGGTTTCTGGGGATTGAGCTTGTGACCTTTAATGTGGAATATTCTGCCCCTGGGCTATGGCCCTAAAGCAAGAGGTGGGTCAGGTGTGATCCCAAGGCTATGTTTGCAGGAGGCTCAACAGTCCAAGCACACCACAAAACTGTAAAATTGGGGAGGCTGCCCCCAAATGTCCACTACAATCATTTTTGTTCTGGCCAGTTTTGAAGACCTGTTTTATGGGCTTCTTGTTGTGTACTTTCAAGTTGTTTTATGATCTATGGCAACTCTAAAGGCCACTTTATCATGTGGTTTTCTGGGGCTGAGTGTGTGACTTACCCAAGGTCACCCAGTGGGTTTCCATGGCTGAGTGGGGAATTGAACGGTGGGCTCCAGAGTTGTTGTCAATGCTCAAACCACTACACCACACTGGAGGCCCTCTTGTCAGACCTATTTTAGGGAAGTGGTGGAGAACATGGGGCAACAATGGTGGTGTCCCCCTTACAGGTTCTGTGGGAGTCAACATGGCTTTCTAATCACTAGAGGTCCTAATACTGTAACTATGCAGCAGTTCTTCAAGAGCATATTTTTCTGGAAAACAACTTGGCATTTGGGGAGCTTTAGCACACTCTTCATAACAGGTATAGGGTACATATGATACTCCAGCTGTTGTACCCCAACTCCCATCATCCATCACCATTGACTCCTGGTTCACACTAGTGGGAATAGCAATTCAACAATATCGGAAGGGCTATAGGCTCACCATCCCATCCTAAAATATGATCAGTGTGGTCATCTCTAATAGTGTTGACTATTTGTTACATATGTTCTCATTTTGAGTGGGCCTGTCAGGCTAGTGATCCTGATAGGAGTGTCTGAGCTCACAATGCCCCATATTATTCATATTATTTATGTAAAACATGCTGAGGTAGTAGGCTGTCTAGAGCAGGGGTCAGCAACATTTACTGACCTGGGGCCGGTCGCTGGTCCTCAGGTCTTCCGCCAGGCTGGGGGGGGGAATGGTGCTCCGCGCGCGCATGCACAGTATGCCAAAAGTACTACGCATTCACGCATACGCTCACTCATGCATGCGCAGTACTCCCGGAGTACTGTGCATGCACGCGCGAGTCGCAGCTGCCATTTTGGAAAACAAAATGGTGGCCGTGACGTGCGTGGCGGCGGTGGGGGGCGGCGGCGGCGGCGGCAGGACCGGACTGGGGTCAGTCCAAAGGCCTCAGGGGGGCGAACTCGGCCCCTGGGCTGTAGGTTGCCGACCCCTGGTCTAGAGTATCACACCCCCTTTTGGTACAAATTGTCTGCAACACAACTATCATTTTATTTTACAAGCTGCCAAAATCTAGAAGTGCATTAGCTTGACACCACACTTCCATAGTCAATTCCACAGAATAGCACCTTAACCAAAGTGAAATGCAAAGCCAACACTCTTTTCACCCCCAATTAAGTCATTTGCCATCTCCACTTCACTGCACTGCAAAAGAACTACATTTGCCTGTAGACTGCTTCTCGTAGTGGTAGCTTGAGCTTCTCTGGCATGCTCCCAAATAAAATCAGGAACTGCCTTTTAATTTTGTATAAAACATTTTGTGACATCTATTGCATCCTTTATTAACCAAAATATCCTTTTTGGACTTCAATACATTTATATCAAAATTGTTTTCCTTTCAACTTCCTTGGGGAGGGATAATGCTTCTTACCTTTGTCAAGGAATCGAACAAGCTGTATGCTTACAGAAACATGCAAGTGTGATTCTTATCCTATGGCAAGTGGACTCTCAAATGTTTTATTTGCATGAATCTTATTGCCTAGTCCCAACTAGAGCAGATCCATTGAGTCAATGGGACCTACGCAAATGGTGACTTACTATTCAAGAACCGATTTAATGGGTCTACCCAAATTGGGATTGGCAGCAGCATTCAGGTCATAATCACAGCTCATTCTCAATATATCAGCCAAAGATTTTGCAGCTTGCCAAGGAAGAGAGGGAATGGCTACTCACAAAGACTCTCACCTTTAATAAAATAAATGGTAGGCAAAAAAAAAAATCCATAAGATATTATATATTTTCATTACAATTTTAACTGATAACTCTATTCACACCCAGACAATGGTCTGGGGCAGACTGAGGTGGACCATGCATGGCTGATTAGAATGAATGTAAGCTATTGAAACATTTTACTTTAAGATTAAAAAAGAATTACCACCTGAAACATATTCCAGGACTTTAAGAAGAAAGGTTTGAACCACACACGAGCTGTGGAATTCACTGCAACAAGTTGTAACAGCTCTGGGACTGCACAACTTTCAATGAGGATTAGACAAATCCATGGGTATTAGGGCTATTAACAGTTACTACTGACGATGAGAGTATACCAAAATATCAGAAGCAGGGCGTTTCTGTGTATCATTTGCTGGAAATGCAAGACAAAGGGAGCATTCATATTTTGTGAACAGTCCTCCCAGGGACAACTAGTTGGGCACTTTGAACAGAATGCTAGAATAGAGGACTCGACCCTAATCTAGAAAGCTCTTACCTATAGGTATTTTTTTTAAAAATGAATAAATGCTGACAAACTAAAGTAGCAACAAGTAGCAAATGGTTCTTCATCAACTGCTGTTTCTTTGGCTTCCTATTCACTTATCAGCTGTGTTCTCTGCAGCTTCTACATCCAAATAAGAAGATATGCTATTTCATACATTACTTTACATGATATAATTGACTTCTTACGGAACAAGGTAGATGAAAGGCATTTCTAGTGAGTGGTATTTTTCATTGACATGCAGTTCCCTATGTAGGTAAAGTATGGTTTAATCTTATAAAATTAAGCTTTCATTCATCAATCACTCGTTACATCCCAGTCAGAATGAATGGAAGAAATTAGGATTTGCTACTTGAGCCCCAATTTACAGTTCGGATTTTGTTTCAGACGTACCTGACTTGTGTTTGTCATCTGGTTAGAAGATACAACAGCAGTCCTAAATGAAACAGCTGTATAAAATCCCTGAGGTACCATACTGCAGCAAGATCCCAGACTGCACTCCCCAAATCAGCATATGCTGTTTTCTCTCCAAACTCATGCTATTTCAAATCCCCTTTCTTCAGCACAACTTTTTGTATCAGAAAAACAAAGATATAATTAAACATTATTTAGCCTTACACATCTTAAAACTTTTTGAGTGTTAAATAAATAATTCAGGCCTTGCAAATGGTGTATCTAAAGTGATGTGGACATATTCTATGATGCATACTAGATGTTCTCTGATGAGGCTCCAGAAGTAAAATTTGGAGTGGGAAACCAACACTACAATTTTGCTGACAGAAGGATCAGAGGGAGATAACCGCTCCTCTTCCTGGTAGTCCATTTGGCCTCAAAGCCTCCAGAAGATGGCTAGGAAAACCTATGGAGCAGCTTTTCAAGTAGTGAGGAAGGCTACAAGGGGGAAGAGGACAAGAGACTTCCATTTGGACAACAGCTATCTGCTAGCACAGTTACTAGCACAGTTGGAGCTTGCCTACATTACTTGTAAACCCCAAATTCCTTTCATTACATGTTGTTTACATTACATAGATCCAAAACCCCAAACTATATCTGGATTGTTTCCACAATGTACAGACTTATTTTGGGATTTCCACTCATCCCATACTAAAAAGACTTACCTTTTACTCTGGGTTTTCCAGAAAACTCAGAGCAAAACATGGCAATGTTGTTCCCATGCAGCCCCTGCAACCGTCCTTGCCAAGTTGCTCTGTGGGCGAGTTGCTAAATGCCTCATTTTGATCTCAAAGAAATTCACTGGATGTCTCACAGGGACTGGGTGAGAAGGGAGCTGCCTGTTGCTCACCAAAAACCCACAGTAGGTAAGGTGAGGATTCGGGCCAGAAAACTCTGGAGGCAGCCCAGAGTATTCTGGCAAATGTAGACCAGCACTTTGATTTAGGCTTTGATCTTTGCCTTTTCTTCCTGAATCCCTTCCCACCAACTATGCTCCACACTAATGTGAACAACAATTACAGTTTTCATAGTGTTGGAAAGGTGTTTCCTAGTGTTTGGAACCATTTCTGTATCTTTCCCAACACAAATTGCCTTTAAAACATTTATCTTTACTCTTGTAGCAATAGCAATAGCAAGTACATTTCTATACTGCTTCCCAGTGAACTAATGCTCCCCAAGAGGTTTACAATGTGTAAGACAATTGCCCCAACAAGCTGTGACCTATGGAAGGATGCACTGGGCCACCAGGCTCTTAAACTGGGACTAGCTTACATATGCCACCCATACATTTTAGATGAGCAAGACTGTAACTCCTACTCTTGTATTTTATTCAAATGTTTGAGTAATTTTTGAAGAAGCATATATCAATAGTTATTAATACTTAGGTTTGTGAAACAACTAGTGATGACAACTGTTGTCCTTGCCAATATTTCTCCTTATCTAGTGGAAGGGTAATTATGGCTGAATTTAAAGATCTCAAATACTAGCTCAGTGGTGGGAAGCCATGAAGTACCATTGCATCTGAACGAAGCAAACACATTTCTTCCTGAATGTGGTTTTCCAGACAAAGAAACCATAACACTGTTTATTGTCTCCCTGGAAATAGCTTAGAAATACATATTATTACTAAATCAGTTTCAACTCTGGTGAAATAATATTGACATACAATCTGATCAGGGCAAGTATTGAGATTGCTTCCAGCTGCATCAGCAGATTCTTTTTTCTAACAAAAAAATTAAGATCATCATGCTGTATCTAAGCTGGCTGATAACATTTAACTGCCATGAAGAAAGCAATTACAAATGAAGACTAGAAAGCGAAACAATGAATTGAATTATATTTACAAATTCCAACCCATTTAAAGAGGTATAAACAAAGACAACAGATTCATGAGACACTACATGTATTAATACAGGAGTTCTTGGTACTGTAACAATTGGAACCTTCTCACCCAAGGAAGTGACTTTTGGGAAGATTTATTGCTTTCAAACATCAACACTAACTGACCACAGTAAAGATCTCAAAGACCTATTTGCTTTATACCTGAGTACTTATTATCTTTCTGTAAGCATTAGGAAAAAGTGAATTTATAGCCATGGAAGCTTATTCAAAAACAAAAACCGGTCAGTCTTAAAGGTACTGCTACAATTTTTCTTCCCCCATCCTTCCTCCTTTATAGATATATAGATATAGATCAGTACCCAAAATAATCAAAATATATCAACTGTTATTAACGTAACCATACATGATTATAGATCTACAAGATGCCCACAGATATGAGAGTCAATGTGATGTAGTAGATGGCACTTTGGGAGTGCTGGTTGGTCTTCAAAAGTTAGGGATTCAAACTAAAGAAGCGCACTCTCGGAGCCTGCCAAAAGTGGTTGTTGTAACACTAAAATGGGACTAAATCTTAGATGAGCAAGACATAAATGCAATAATCAAGCTGTTTAACAGAATGTAACTGAACTACAGACTTTTTTTTTCATGGTACTGCACTACATTATCTTTTCCTTCCCCCACAAAGAAAAAAATGCTCAAGATCATGGACTGGGAAGAAGTTTTAGGATTTATTTTTTTTAAATTGCAACTGGGCAAGTAAATCTTCTCAGTGAACATTAACAGATAACCTTATGTATAGAGCTACTCAGAGGAGACTGAGGAAGAAATGGTCTACAACCAGAAAAACAAGTGTTGCTATGATCATTATGCAAGCCTAGGTAGAAACCTCCTCTAGAGGTTGATCCACTGCTCCAAGGAGATGACTTGGGATAGGTATTCTTCTTATAGTTACCTTCTTTGGCCAAAGATGGCTGAACAGAAAAAACTGAAACTCACACTGAATCTCCTCAAGTTCTGGCAATGAAATATATGATAGTGTAACTGAATCTTCTCTTTATCATGGAAGTAGTTCACATAGAAACACACACTTTTGCTAGCTTTATTTCTGGTATTTTTAAATGAATGATTTGATGAAGCCATGTCCCCAGGAAACAAAGCATTTGCTTCCCTACAGGAATCAGTGGGTGCAACAAGTTTCCATTTGCCAGAATAAATACAGTTTGGAGCTATTAAATAAAACTATCCTTTTTGATAAGTTGTATCATTGCACAGCTGAAACAAAAACTTCTTGTCCTCATTCAAGGACTTGCCTGTACTACAATTTCCATTAATCAGGTATGTATGGTAGCAGTACATAAATTATTGCTATCAGGCCTTAAAATCACTGCCAAATCTTTAGAGATTATTGGGATGAATTCAAACTTAATCATGCTTAGGGTAGACCCACTCAAATCAATGGAACAAGTTAGTAATGATTAATTTATTCAAAACATGATTAAATCTGGAACCAATTCACTGTATATAATAAAGGCAGATACATTTCAACTGTGAATTAATTTATTTTGACCAAATTATTCTTCTTGAGATTCTTCATAGTGATTAAAATAAAAACAGACAATTTTGTATCTCACACACGCTGCAAAATAAATACTTCACATTACAGATGCTTCAATGTTTTCTTTTAACCTTTTTATTTAGAGATATATTCTTGGTAAGGAGATATACCATGAGGAAAGCAATTTCACTGGCTGTGAGGTATGTATATTCTCCACCAAAATTCTCCTCACATCTCAACTGCTTTTATAACTTTATTTACACGCAAAACAATATCAATGCATTTCCTTGGCTTAACTACAGTATTAGTCACCCTACATGAATAAAATGAAACAGTACTTGCATTACAGAACCAGTTTTCAAAGAGGAATTTGCTTAGTTGTTGAAAAGTGACATTTTGTTAACAGCCAAAAATATACTGTGACCAAGACACCTGCACCATATTTTTCCATCCTCACAGCACATTTATTTCAATAATTCTGTAAATAGGTCCTTAGCATGAGCATAGTGTTACAGTTTCCATACATATAATTACATCCAAAACAAGTTCTAAAATTCAAATTGTAAACATTCTCTTCATTTGTAAAAACGTTTCTATTTGCGTCAAATGATGTTATGATTTTTTAAACAATTGAAATATGACAAATCTAGACTAATCCATGTAGTGAGCAATGCTTCTTAGTACATTTCTACAGTATTAAATAAAAAGAGGAGGTCAAAATACCTTGTAAGCAACTCATACCTTTAAGCAGAGCATAAAAAGAGACTTGTTAACAAAGGGGTGTTTTATAATAAAAGAAAATTGTGAATAAGTGATGCAACAAATGGAAACAAATGGAAAGGGTAAATACCATTACTGCTGACAAAGTTGGAGGTAGCATGGATGCACCGTTTTATTGTCTGTGAGAAATGCAAGTGAAGTAAAGGATATTTCCTTACCACAAATAGTTTCCAGTACTATGTACATAGTTTTTAGAAATCTGTTTAACAAGTTTCCCTCCACTTTTAGTACAAAAGAGTCTTGTGTAATTAAAAAACACTTATACACTTAGATAGTACTAATTGCCCTATCTGAATGGAACAGTCTCTTGAACTATGAAGTACATGATATTTAATGCCCTAAACTGAGTAAATTGTATTAGCATTTCTTGGTATTGTACAAAACACTACATACATACAAACAAAATATAATATTTTACTAAGCAACAGTTTATTTAATAAACAGAGCATTGATTCTGGTAACACTGTAAAGAATGTTCTCATTTCAAAAAACCTGTCTTAAGTACCCCTGTGCAACAATTTAAAAACGGCTGCTGACATGTGATGGGCTTGTATCAATAGTGAACACAGTAATTGACAAAAAAGCCATAGTAAACTTTAAAAACACATCTTCCACCCTATATAAAATATAAAGACTACTTATGGTAACTGTTTTAAGTATTCAATTGTTTGAATGTTAACTGTCATTCTTCTTCCCATGTTCTGGCTTTAGATTTTTATAAATGGATAATTTATTTTTAACTTTAAAAAAAAACTAACAAAAGTATTTCAAATGTACATCCAATGCAATGTGAAGTGTTTCCATGTTCTATGATGCTGCTTCAGCCATCAGGAAAGAAAAGGAAGTTTCAGAAATCGAGGCAGGTTTTTTAAGCAGCGACGTCACTTCCACCATGCCAGCCCCAGTCCGAGGAAGATTTGCATTGACAATGTGGCGCTGTAGGTGCTTTATCCAGTCTTCTTGAACAGACAAGGGTCCTCGGAATACCAGACCACAAAACCTATGCAGTTTTAAAATCATCCAAACAAAGCACATTATCATTGTTAAACAACTTTATGTCTTTTAACTTTGTGAGTCCCAAGATAACTACACAATTCTGCCTTAGTGGTGACAGACTTCCTAAGTCTAATAACTCTGGACATATAAAACAGAAGTCTTTCTACCACTGTACATTTAATACTATTTTAATGGATCTTTATCAGTGATAGTTAATAAGGCTTCTTCCCTAAAACATTTCTCCTTGCACATATTCAAAACAGGGCAGCTGAGACAAGATGGAAACGCAGTGGGTTTTTCTCCCTTCAAACTGGGGGCAGCCTTAGAATAAGGGCTACATCTAGAATGAAGCTACATCAATGGACCTGCTACAATATGGAAAAGACTCTTACTTGTTATGAGCTTGGACATGCAAGTTTCATTTTCCCTGTCTAAGAAAAAATAAGGGAACAGGGCTATATCACACTTATAAGAACATGGTACCTTCCTGACCATCTAATCCAGATCCTCTCTCTCCGTTGAAGTGTTCCAACAGGGTGAGAGTGCACACCAGTACGCTGCCCAGTAAGAAAGGGATACTGAGAGTCCTAAAATTTGTACCTAAGTGAAATTTCACAGTGAAATGGAAATAATGAACAGGACTTCCAGGTGCTTTCTTGCAACCACACAATAAGCATTTATTTATTAGTTTGTTTATTGCTAGCACATTTATCCTGCTCCTCAGCCAAAAAGGGTCCTAGAGCAGCTCGCAGACAATCAATAAAAACAAAACACTGTAAATATAATTGGAAAGACTGACAACTATTGCTAATGTAAAGTGCTTCAGTACATTTCCTATTTTTTGGGGGGGGGGATTTACAGGTTATCCAATAATATTTGAATTTCAATTCAAATTTAATCTTCTGTAATATAAAAGAACAGAAAAATTTAGAACAAAACCTAGCCTCTCACCATATTTTTCGGAAGGCTTCCTCCCCAGAAATTTTTATCAGAAATTGACACACTATTTACTCCTTCAAAATTATTTCTAAAATATATATATAACAAGAGGACTTTTGTGTAAGACAATATACAGTATTATGATCAATGCAATTCCTGACAATGGTACATTTTCCCCTCTTCTTTTTATTGGACTTAATACTTTATGTCTGCTTCACACTATGGGAGACTAGAAGAGACAAAATAATTTTTTTTTTGTTTTACTACTGCTGGTGGTGTCTTCTGTTTGTTTTTTTTAATTTTATTTTTTTTACTGGTCATCGACCAAAATAAATATATGTATATTGTATTTCACCTGCTCCTAACAGAGTAGCAAAGCTACCCACGTTCCTCACTACTCAGGACCTTGTAGTGCTAATCATTAAAAAAATTAGAAATGAATTAAAATTGTATTTGACAAAACAGTATTTTGAATATACCAAAAGTTTTAATGTTATGCTAAACGAAATTATATTATTCTATTATATTATGCATACAATTTATGTTCTTAAGTCACACAGTGATTTTCAATCTGCAAAGGGCAACAATACCCATTTCCCCCCACTTTCCTGAAAGTTTCAATTATTTTCAAAAATGAAAGAAAAGGGTAAACTTTCAATTGGCATCTATTTACGTTCCCCCATTATAACCCCACATATACCTGCACCGGAGTATGTAAACTTCATCAGCACCATGAGGTAATGGCAGAGTTTTTTTCTTGCTCCCAGATCTTGATCTTGATTTTTTTTGCTTACAATCTATGGCTATTAAGAGAAAAAAGTTCACATATATGTATATATAGAAACAGGTATTGAATTTTTTTTCTGTGAAATATACTGAAAATCATTTTTCTCACAATTTTGTATATAAAACTTAAAAATATGCAAATTATGAATTCTTAAAACCAAAGTATGGGAACCATATTCATGCACAAATAAACTTGCATGCTTGATTCCTACTGTTTCAAGCTTCATTTTACAACAGGTATATTTTGATGATCAAACAATATATTCGTACCATTAAGTCATTCTACCTAACTGTTCAAACAAGCATCATGCATTGCTTATGAATTATATCAATACAGAGGCTTTTCAATGTATTTGAAATGTCAAGGTTTGTTTTCATCATGCATCCATAACACAAAAGGATCAATGATTAAATGTAAAGAAAGTTTTGACAAACTTCACAACTACAACTTTTGCATATATTACTTTGAAGTGTTTTCTGTTCTGTATGCTAAAGGAGTCTCATGATATTGGATACAATACTATTAAATTCATGAAAGAGTTTAACGACTATTAGCATCTATAGTTAATGTTGAATATTTCTTAGCCAACCAGGTGCACTAAAATCAGATATGCATGAGGCTACCACAGAATTGTTACTAACTTGTACCAGCTGTTGGTTTAATTTCATTTAATATCAAGGGGAAATGAACTCTTTTCTCATACCAAAGAAACATAATGCAGAAAACTGAAAAAGAAGACTCTGTTTTGGCAAGGATGTACTATTTACGTTCTAGTGTATTTAAACAGGGAAAAATGTATTAAAGATATTTGAGAAAGTTTTTTTTATTCTACTCCCCCATCTCTCTCTTCATCTCTTTCTCACACAAACACATGTATACAAAGAGCAACAGTAGTGTAGAAGAATTGGAAATAACACAAGGATTCTACTTACTAATTTCTAGACAAAGTTGTGCGTAATATAAAACCTCTGTTTCAGTATGGAAAAATGTCAAGAACAACATAAAACAGTCTCAGCACAATGTAACTGGTTTCTTCTGCCATGATACTTATGACATGGGAACGATGTGAGGCAGAACAGTATGCAGTTTCTAATTGCCTGTTCCAAAACCAATATTCAGAGTACCCTCTTTCAGCTAAACAGATATGGTGGAATCCAATCTTCATGACAAACACTCCACTGTACCTTAAAATCTTTTAAGCAATACAACTTTTACAGAAAGAGAAATCCGTAAATTGAGGATGTTGCCTGATGGGATTGATAATGTGTTTCTTATTTTCATGCAGACGACAGAAAAGAATGAAAAGCAGAAAGGTACTGGGTTGCATGCACTCAAAACAATGAGCATCATCACATAAATTACCTTGCGACAATGTGAACTGTTTTGGTATGGACACTATCCACACATGTAATATTTTCTGGTTAGTATCTGAAGAACAGACATGGACAGAAACTAAAAGATGCACCATTTTAGACAGGACCTATATTCATGTTTGTTTTAGAGATAGGAAGACCAATCAGGCTATCTAGACAGCATATCCAACAATAGAGAAAAATTTCTCTAATGTGACCTAATTGATTCATTCTAATATTTTCTCAGATTTCCCAATGTAAACCAAAACAGAATTTCCAGTCCTCTTCCCAATTCATATCAAAGGATTACACCTCTTTACAGACAAATACTCTGAGGATTCCAGACTACATCATCTACCACTTTCAATGGTAGTTCCTCTTCCAGATTACTCAGAGCTAGAATACTGATTACTCAGAGCTAGAATACTTTTGGCACTCTGATGTGACATTCTCCTGGAAACTAGTGTCACAGCAAATTAACAATACCAGATGACTGCATTGTCTTTTATTGCTGCACAAGAAAGGCAGCCTTATGATCCTTTGCAAGACTCAAAGACAAAATATTAGAACTTTATTATAAAATATACAATGCCACATGGTGTTGCCAAGTGATCAGACATATTGTACATCTGATAATCACTTGAACTCCAATTTGTTATAAAAGGGATCTTGCTGAACTAGATTCATAAAATCAAATATGGGCACATCACTATCAAGTAAACCACAGGCTACAGATACTGAGCTGCTTTATCTCTACCAATGTAGTGAATTCAGAAAACCCAATCAAGATTTTTTTTCCCAAGACTTTGAGGGTGACAGACAAAAAATGTAGGAATCAAAATAAAATATGATATTACCAAAGAATAAATGCAAATATTTGTAAAATAGGATAAAGTGCCATTATACAACAACATATCTAACCTCTATTTCAAACCTTATGCAGGTTTGAGGTTTGTCAGAAGACATAAAGCATTAGAGAAGACATACAATTTCATGAAGTACTAGCAAAACAAACTGCTCTTTCCGCACTTAAAAAAAAACGGATAATTCTATCTAATGGCTACTGACGCCATGATGAAGGCACATAATCAACCTTTATTGTAGTTACAGTCAGCCCTTCATATCTGTGGGGTATCCATTCCTAACCCCCTGCAGATAAGAAAAAATATGGGACCTCACATCCTGTTGTTGCCAAGGGTAGCATGACTGCGTGCACGCGCCTCCAGTGAGAACAACAGGGCTTGCCATCCATGGATGCTCAGATCCGTGGATGGCAAGACCCCACTGTATTTTAATCTGGAAACTAGACAGTAAAGTGTGTTTACAATTAAATGATGTGACAGTTTGTGCCCAAATCTGCATGAGATGATTTGTGAGCTCCCCTTTCTCCAGACTAGAGTGGAGCAAATCAAAATTGTCCCTGTCTCTCTTGGTTTTAAAGTGATGATAAACAAAACTACTTTAAAAAGGTGTCCTCTAATATACAAAACATAACCTTTCTGTGGCTTCAGCTACTAAGAGTTTCAATCTTATACACATTATGAATGCATGTGTATTACAAAATCTGAAGAAGCTTCTTTTGCTGAAGCTGAAGAGAATAGGAACCTCAAGCTACCTAGCTGCCCAAGATGTGGTGCCCCACCCACTGGCTAAAGCATTTTCATCAGATACTTCCTGGAACAGTTTGTTAGGGCAGGGTATGGACCTAGCAAAAGAAAAGCTGATTAAATCACAATTACTAACACTTCTTCAAAGGGTTCAGTTTCAATGACAATTAAAATCACTGGTGAGAAAGATTCCATTCAATCATTGTTTTTAGTATAATAAGTACATAACCTGAATTCACATTCATATTCAAAGATATATGTTTCACCAGCTCACTAAGACCTTCTTGCAAACTAAGAAATTATTCTGAACTTTTTCCAGATTAATTTTCAATTAATCAAAAACTAGGATTCTTAGACACTATATTCAGAGTCTTCCTCCTTGTTCAGATCTATTCCCTCCCTCCAAAAAATTTTATCCAATGATCTTCTCTACACACAGAACAGGAATGATCTTATTCTCATCCCCTGAAATTATTTCTCACCTCCAGAAACTATTCACGTATTCACAGAATACAACTAGAAATTGTATAATTAGTATTCATGATGACACATTTGATCTTAGGCTCACTTACTTTTAAGCAAAAATTTTAAACTCAATTAAAATTTTAAAAATCTAATTTCAATTAAAAATGGGTGGGTTGTTTTTTTGTTTTTGTTTTTTGATAAATTATTTACTTCTATTAATCTCATTCAGCCAGAACTCAGACAGCCTGCAGAATCTCGGCTCTAATGTACTCATCAGAAGTGATCCAGTCTACTTATCTGTGAATGTTACTCTTAATTTTATTTATTAAAAATAAAGCATTTATTTATTAAATTAATAATTGTAATATTGTTACATCACTGTAGTTATCTCTTACAAGTGTACTTCAGTGCAGTAAATGCAGGGAAGGGTTACATAACCACTAGCTAGTTGCCCAAGAGGAGGTGCTCCAGCCAAGGGGCTACACTATACAAAAGGGATAGATTTCCTGTGCAAACCAGCAACAGTTGGAGCACTGCACCTTTTTCAGTCACAGCTGCCTGCTTACAGAAGAAAAGTTGATATTAATATTATTTTCTATTGCAACCCATCATTTTACATAAAATTAGGATTTAAATATTTTAAACTAGAATTTCTCTTGTAAAATGAAAACATTAATCCACACATTCCAAACACAGCAAAAACATTCAACAAAAGAGAAAAAATAACTTTGGAAAATTCAACTACAATTTTTTAAACACTACCAAATGCAAGCTCCAAAGTACCCTAAGTAAACTATTTGTATCCCTCACAATATTTTACATTAAAATAGCAAATGAAAAAAGTAGATGGCAATGACAGGATAATGTGTTAGCTTAGTACAAGTTGGAGCTAGACAGGATCAATTAAGTCAAGATATCTGACCAAATCAGGCACTTTGGGATAAGAGTATAAAAAATCTGCCATGACATAATGCCCAAATATTTTCTGAGATGGATTCGATCTAGTACCTCCTCTTGTTTTAACATTTTGAAAAATTCTCTTCATTGACAGAATGTTTGAATTGTTTACTTAATGTCCTAATATAATTACACTGGATGTATATCAGAAAACAAGCATTGCATGTTTGCAGTGTTAAGATGAAATCTTGCAACATCATAAATAAATACATAGGTAAAAGTGCATTTATTGTTCTAAAAAATCCCAGAGACAAAGCAAGTTGTGTACATGTTCAGAATGTAATACGAAATCCTATAACACATCTTAAATAAACCAAACCAATATATATATATATATATGAATATGCAATGCAACATTCCATCTCTGAAAAATGATTAGGAAGCCATCACTGACAACAGCACCAAACATTAAATACACATCCCACCCACCCACCCCTAGATTTCTTAATTCTGTTTGAAAATCAAAACTGTGTGGGATGTAAACATGGATCATGGTTATGTACCTATTTGATGGATAAAATCCAATTAGAAACCTAGATAGTTGCTCTGTTTAAAGCATAAGTTCACTCTATGAAGTATACAAAATCATTATAATTAAATTCCATCATCATTAAATTCAGAAAGTTTATGTAAATAATTCCTGAAAACACTTTTCTTCATGGTGAGAAAGAGCAGTTTGATTAAGGATGGTGCTGTAGCATCTGCATAGATAAATATTTTCTAATAGTTAACATGCCAGTTAATAGCACTTATCCTATGCATGGTCAAAATCTGCCTACTTGCCATTGAGAAAACAGCTTTCTTCTCCCAGTCCCATGCAGCAGGCTCAAGTAAACCTGGGTCCCGTTGAAAAACCTTTCTCCATACATGTCCTTCATGATATTATTTCTGCACTGTGCTGTTTGAGAGTTATCAAGTATTGGTAGGACTGTGACCTTCTTGGAAACAGATTATACTTTGCTCCACTGACTTTGCACAATCAACTGTTCCTGTCATGCAAATCTACTGAAAACCTTTCGAGTAGCACCATAGCATTGTCAGGGACATGTGTTAGGATACTGTCAGTAGTACAGCTGTGACATCTGGAACAACATACAATGTGCCCCAGGCTAATTTTCCGCCTCTTGCAGCAAAAATGGGTCATATCACACCTGGAAGGCATAGGGCTGTATGCTTGACAGTGTCCTCACCAGAACAAACAGTTGGGCCAGATATGATAATATAACACCCTGGAAGTGGGGGTATGGCTTGAAGCAGCTTAAAGTTCATTGTGGGGTACCCGACTCTAAAAATGTATTCATTTCTGTTTACACTGGGCATTTTTTGTATGGGAGTGCCCTGCTTGAAAGTGATTTGCCCCCCAACAATGCAATCAACCAGATGTAACACTGTGATGTCTCACAGAGGCCACTGTCCTAGAAATTGGGATATATTTAATTTTATTAAAGCAATTTGAAATCATGCTATGATATTGTGGAAACCAGGAGAGTATACAAATATTATTAAAATAATAAAATACTATTTTAAATATACTGTATTGAAATAATACAATATAAACAATAGAACCACATCATGAGGGGGAACAGAGGAGTAGTATTTTTACAAAGCAATACCGTATATACTCGACTATAAGTCGACCTTGTGTATAAGGTGAGATCAACTTTTTGGGTCAAAATTGTGGATTTTTATATGACCCATGGGTAAGTCAAGGGTTAGACTTAAGTAGGCAGCCCAGCTGGGGAGAGGCTCAGAATGAAGTACCGTATTGACCCACGTATAAGGCAACATAGTTTTTTTTGGGGTAAACTTTTTGACCTAAATTTCTCGACTTATACATGAGTATATACGGTAGGCAAAATAAATTATTAAAAAGGGGGAAAATGCAACACAGCAGCATGGAAGAAGTAAAGAATATGTCTCTGGCAGTAGCAGCGGCTTTGCAATGTGGTTTTGCTTAAGGTCTTGCTCTGAGTTTGGGGTAAGGAAAAGAAGCAGTTTGTGAGATTTTATACAAGTGACAGTGCTAGGGTGTGGTTTCAATGATGGCAGCAAATGGGGAACACAGTAAGCAACATTTAAAAAACCACCCAGCAGTGCTCTACCTTGCTACACTTCTACACACATGTACCTGGATCGAGGTGCCCTGATCTTTAATCTGAAGTACAGAGTACCCATTTCTTATTAATTTAAATATATTTTGGCTATCATTTTCATGGTGGCAGTACTTTCTGTCTGGCATTCAAACAAAGCAATATTCCAGAAGTGATGCTGTGAAAACCCACAAAAGACACCATAGCAGTAGTGATCAAACAAAAACTCTGCAAGCTGCTTAACTTTACAGCAGGGGTGGGCAAAGTGCAGCCCTACAAGGCTGTTTTTGCAGCCTTTAACCCCTGCAGACTCTCCACATCTACCACTTTCTTGCCACAAAAAAGGGATAAACTGCCTTTCTTGGAATTTTCCAGAAACAGTGATTCAATAGTCTGTAGGACAGACCATTTTCCACAATGTTTTACATTTTTAAAAAAAGTTTCTCAAAACGAGTGGTAGGTACTCCACTCTTCTGGATGTTTTTAAAAAAATATTATTGTTTGGCATTTTGGCAGTCTATGCAGCTCCCAGAGCACACTAGGGGCAGAAAATGGGGCCCTGGAACCACTGCAGTTGCCCAGCCCTGTTTTATTGCCTTCAGAGCAGGACCTGCATAACATGTAAATAAACTGGAATTACAAACATAGACATGTTATTGCTGCAGGTCTACTACCTCTTTTCTACTTCTTGTGGTTCAGACTTTGCTAAAGTACACAAGCAGCATTATCCATCATGTATGTTAAGAATTTTTCTCCTGCCTAGTGGACTAGAAAACAGAATAACAAGTTTGTTAGTCAAGCTTCACATTCTTAAACTGGACTGCAAAATTTAGGCTTAGCTGTTGTCCTATTCTTATTATATTTGTTTGTATCCCACCTTTATCTCAGTGTGAGTCTCATGGCAACCTACAAAATTTGAAACAAGTTCAGCTAAAATTATACATCAGACAAAAGTTAAAATATAATTAAATTACTAAAATTAAAATCAGTTAAAAGAACAAAAGAATAAACAACACAGCACGTAAAAGTCCTTTCCCTCTGATAATTTAGTCCTCAAAGGCTTGCCAAAATAAAAAGGGTTGCAGCTGCTTATGAAAGGATAGCAAGGACGGGCACCAATCTAAGTTTTCTATGAAGGATGTTCCAAAGCCTGAAACCAACCACCAAGAAAGCTCTCTTGTTCCCACCAAAGGATCTCAAAGCACAAGCAGCCTTATACAAGGAGCTCAGTTCTTCAAATAACCCGGACCAAAGTCTTAAGAGAGTTTGTAGGTGGTTCATTATGTAGAAATATCTGTACTGACACAGACTTGGATCCTACAATAATTCCCAGTGCTACAATAACAGTCCAATAAAGTGAAGTCCCATCTCCAAACCTCTCCAAAAAGTCAACACTCCCTTCTGAACAACACAGGATAGTGTAGGGAGCTGCTGGGGGTAGCCAGAATCACCTGAAATAAGATCTAGTTTGAGGCAATTCCCTCCTCAGAAGACCCATGCAATCTCACTATCCAGATTAGTTTTTTGGGATACAGGAAGCTCCATGCCTGAGAATAGAGAAGGAACCATAATCTTTCCTTTCACTAATCTTCTTAGGTGAACTATCTTCACGCTAACCTTATGGTATTATGTCTATTATTTGGAATTTATGTGACTATTTTAGCAGACTGTATAGATAAGTCAGCATAAAGGTGCTACTTGAAGCGCTCATGTAATCTATGGTCGTACTCTAGAGCAACATCCTGTGTTGCCATGACACAATAACTGGTACACAGATTATTTATCAGCACCTTATGAAATACTGAAGAAATGAACCACAGGTGAAGGACATGGATACTGTATTTGCTTAATTTTGCCAAGCTCATATACAAGCCTTCTCATTTGTCACAAAAATAGTAGCTAAGTCTCTAAACACAGTAAATATATGGAGGAAGGATCTTATTTTTTCATTTTGTTTTTTGTTTTTTATTGACTGAAATATTGTGCAGTGGTTGCCACCTGGTCTTAATCTCTCTCATTACATCAAAACAGAAAGCAATTGTAAGACTATACAGCCTACTGAAGCTGAGATAAATGGAAGCAAGTAGCTTCTCTTGCTTGAAGGCAACAAAAATGTAAAGACAAAACAAGAAAAGTGAAGGAAAATCGAAGGGTAAATGCTTGACTGTTGGAGAAGAAATTCTAAGAGGCACAGCAAAGAGTAAGTGAAGAAGTAGGGGAAGATTTTGGAAGAAAGGGATCTGAAAGAATAAGAGAAGCCTTCCTGCAACCCTAAATATACCAGACTGATGATATCTTACCAGAGAACAATCACTGAATGAGACACTTTATCCAAAATATGTAAGAAGAAAGCTACCGTATTTTTCGGCATATAAG
>CM034706.1:168349107-168362043 GCA_020142125.1 Phrynosoma platyrhinos | reverse complement strand
GGGTGCGTCTTATATACCGGAGCGTCTTATATGCCGAAAAATACGGTAGTTCCCAAACTAACAGTATAGAGCAGTGATGGCAAACCTTTCAGAAACTGAGGGCCTTTGCAGACTGCCAGAAATAGTGCACATTAAATTGAGGCACTGCCCTGGCTCAGTGCTAGGGAATCATGGGAATTGTAATTTATTGTGGCACCAGAGCTCTCTGACAGAGAAGGCTCAATGTCTGAGAAAAAAATACAATTCCCATGACTCCCTAGCACTGAGCCAGGGCAGTGCCTCAATTTAATGTGCACTATTTCTGGCAGTCTGCATAGGCCCTGAGTGCCCAAACTGCAACCCAAAGCCCACTTATTTATCGCAAAATGCCATGTCTCTCTGGCTTTCTACTAACGAATTCTGATGAACTCTGCGCTGGGGCGATGGTGTGCATGCCCACAGAGAGGGTTCTGAGTGCCCTCTCTGACACACTTGCCATAGGTTCACCACCACTGGTATAGAGTTTTAAAGAACCTATACAATTTAATATAAATTTTATAGGATTTCAGCTGGCAAAGTCTAAAATTTGCAAAAAATCTAGAATGTGAATTAATTTTTCATATGCATGTAAATATTTCTCATACTTAACCAAAATTATTGCACCAACTACAAGCTGGGATTTACAGAATAAGCATTTTCATTACTCTTAGGTATTGCTATGGTCATCACTAACAACTGAATACTTTTTCTAACATCATTAATTACATTACTTGCATCTTTATTATATTCTCCACATCTGTTTTTATTTTGGGGTTGGTTTTGTCTTTGTCGTTGTTGTTACTCCTCTGGTTTTGGCATTCAGACAAATTATGTATCTTGCACTGTAAAATAATGAAGGGCAACCAAAAACCAAGCACACTTAATTGCAACAGACAGCTCTCAAAAGATCAGTGCAATGCATTATTATCACCAAAATTCAATCAAATGGTAAAAAGATTGTTGAACATGTACACCATCCATTATATATTTGCCAACACGTCTTTAAAGTAAAGTCTGTCACATGAAATGGTCTAACGTTTCTTTTGCACCTAAGAATTGAAACTGTTATTCACTATGAGATGAAAAATGAAGACCCATCTTGTTTAGTAGGTACAAACTTTTAAGTAATAGTAGTTGAAAGAAGCAAACACAACTAATAATTTTGCACATTAGTGCTTGTTCTTGCTACCCCTTGGCTTCCAGTAGCACTTTATAAAGTAAATATATGCAGCCCTCCACATCTACAGATTCAGTATCCATGGAGTCAACTCACTACTGTTCAAAAATATTCACACAGAGACATGGGACTTGAGCATCCACAGATTTTGGTATCCATGGGGTCCTGGAAAACAAACCCTAGAGCAGTGATAGTGAATCTTCTGGGGATCAAGTGCTCAAACTAAAAGGCCTTCCGGCACTGGGTGTTACCTGGTGTTGGGGGCGGGACTTCTGTCTTCTGGGGCGGGACCTCTTCCCTCTGCCCTCCTGGGCCTTCAAGCTGCCTATCCAGGGACTGCTGAAGGCCTGGGGAGTGAGGGGGGGAAGAAGAGCAATAGGCACGCACCTCTTCCTCCTCCTGCCCCGCGCTGTCCCGGGGCATAAGAATAAGCAAAAAAATTCCTACTCATTTTGAATTTCTATCAATTTGAAAGTCTGATGATCAAGCGTAACTTAATACAAGTCACAGTCTAAGGACTAAATAGCAATGATTATGTGTTGTGTTCATTCATGGTGTTTTTATAAGCCCTTTTACGGTACAATTTGGCACGCTGGTGCCCTCCAGATGCATTACATTTCAATTTCAATTTGACCCAGCTACGATGGGCAATGGTAAGGTATAATGGGAGATGGAAGCCAAAACACTTAGAACAGGGGTAGGCAACCTTTTTGAGCGGGGGGCCGGGTTGCTGTCCTTCAGACAATTGGGGGGCCGAAGCACCGTAAATAAATAAATAAATAAATATAAAAATACATATTTTTAAAAAAATTAAAAAATATGCATGCACACTCTCTCAGCCCCAGAAAAGCCATGGCAAAACCCCTGTGGAGATTTTGTCAAGAAAACCTCAAGAACAAGTAATAACAACAATAATCAATATCATCATGGGGGTGGCGGCAGCGGCAGCGGCAGGACCAGCTTGGGGCCGGTCCAAAGGCCTCAGGGGGCCGCATCCGCCCCCCGGGCCTTAGGTTGCCTACCCTTGACTTAGAAGGTCTAAGCCAGCCTTAATAAATCAGAAGCAGGTAGTGGAAGCAAGTGTACGTACACCAAGTTCTTAACCATTCCAGTGCTCCAGCTAAATCCTGATTAAATTACTCTTATTAGTGCAGACATAAATACTGGTAGATGCTAACTAAGGTATGCATTTAACCAGAGGTTTAAACCTAGCTTTGGAGTTTGTTATTGTTGTATTCATCAGCATCAGCAGCTGTGTCAATATAGTCATGGTTATAGTTAGGAAGCACACAATTGAGTCACCTAACCATGATTGAAAATCAGACCCTTTTTAGTTTTGTTATTGTCATAAAGAATTTTGTCTTAAATTTGCCTACATTTAAGTTCATAGCAGTTCCAAGCTGTTTTACTACATCTTTATGCAGATTAGAAAATGAAATATGACAAGGCAAAAACCTGAAGAAGTTTTCAAAACACCTGCATCACCCTTTATTCACAGAACAGTAATATAAATTTGCTCAAATTTACCACTTAAATCAGCAGGAAAATCTAGAGAGCCGAGAATAATTAAAAATATGAATTAAACATAAGATTTAAAACTAAGAGACAGGTAACAATGTATTGGTCATCTGTGAAGCATACAGTAGTAACCAATCTAATCTAATGGTTTTAATGACTAAGGGCCTTTGCAGACTGCCAGAAATAGTTAGTGCAAAGTGAGTCCACTTTAAGGGTTAGGGTTAGTGCTAGGGAATCATGGGATTTTTTTTCCCCTGAGACATTGAGCCTTCTCTGTCAGAGAGCTCTGGTGCCACAATAAAATACAGTTCCCATGATTCCCTAACCCTAACCCTTAAAGTGGACTAAATTTGCACTATTTCTAGCAGTCTGCAAAGGCCCTTCGTTTATAAGTGATTTCTACAAGTCACTTCAACAGCGCAATAACCGCTAAGCTAACTTAGCTCCACAGAGCATTGCAATGTTGTGATCTTAAACTTTCTTACAATGGAGGGGGTGTTTATATATTGCAAGCTTCACTACTCCAGCCCTAATGCAATTCAATACTTCATGAACTCTACTATGCTGATGACATCTTCTAAGCATCTTGCTTCTGTTACTGCCATAGACTATTGCGCTTACACTATTGCTATCTATTTCACATATGATTTCAGTATAGTCAAAATCTAAATCACAGTATGCAGTATCCAAATAACACATACCTCCTATTTGTGTTACTATCTATTTAGCATGTAAAAGTCCCAAACTAGAAAAAGTCACTCACAGTAATTATGGAAGAAAAAGAATCAGCTAAATCTGCTAGAAACTGGACAAATCACATTATTGCTTATGGGTAGACTACTTTGGTTTCAGTTCGCCTAAGAAATAAATTGTAATAATGGATACATGGGGGTGGGGTGGGGAATAGATTCTTCATCAAGCTGGGAAATCCCTCTCATTAAAAAGCAGCTCCTTTTGCATTTAACCAGAAAACAATACAAAGAGCATTCAGCTCTCAGTTGTTTGCATACACAAAAATAATGCTGGATTAAAAAAAAATGAAAATAAAAATCAGGCATGAAAAAATGGACAATAGCAACAAATTTTTACTAGTTGCTAAAGTTCTGTGTATTAAGTTCAACTTTTGTTTCAGAGGATTTTAAATGTAAATTAAATTAGCATATTAATTTTTCAAGTCTGATGTGGAAAATGTATACACACAGACTTGATTTTACATCTGTAACAAACATACCTGTCCCAGTCAAAAGTCCAGCACTCTTCTTTCGTGCATAAGCGCGTAAGTGGTTGGACAGGCTAACAGCACTTGTAAACGCCGTATTGCAATGCACACACGTTCTAAGCTTCACAGGCATACCTATCATTCAAAAGAAAACTATAATCCAGTTCTATCTTTAAAAGTGAAACTCTCAAAGTGTTTTGAAAAATTCGGTATTAAAAGCAGCTTCAAGTATGTTCACTGCATCATAGCAATTGCTTCATGCACTAGAAAGTTCCAAACTCATGGCTATAACTTTCATATGTGGCATTTAGCAGTAAACATGTTTTTGGTAAAAAATAATAATTATAAATAAACTGGAAGTTGTGATTCAAATCCCTAACCTTCTTGAGTTCAACACCTATTATCACTTTCCTAATAATCTTCACATTACACAGATTATTTCCTAACCCCAAAATATAATTCTGCAATTTGAATAGCATAGTTCTGTTGCGAAGTTTCAAACTTGCAATGTTCCCAGTAAAAAAAATTAGGACGCCTAGTTGACAAAGTGGTAATTAAAATGTTTTATTCACAAGACTGTAAAAGGTTCAATACTAAATTAGGTTACTGACAAAGGCTGGGAGAAAAAGGTGGTAAAACACACCACTGCACAGCTGTTAGACAAAACATTTTATTCAGTGCATTTTATCTTCATTACTCTGAATGAGCAATCAATACTAAAAGTTAATGAATTGTAGTTTTTGTTAAAAAAACTTTGTGCTAAATAAATAATCAACAAACATCTTAGTCACCACAAAAAAGAGCACACAGTGAAACAATACCAAACTACATCATACAAGGAAACCGCTAAAATAGTTTCTTCTGTACTTATGCTCCCTGCAAACACAAAAGTTTACACTGTTTTCACATAGACTAATCCTGGAAAACAATCAACATCTTCTTTATGTTTCCTATAATATATTGGAAGGGGGAAGGGTTAGTAGGGGGCAGAAAGTCATCAAAAGGAAAATCTTGTCAGTCAGCAGTTCAAAAGGTTTTTTAAAATACATACATACATACATACACACACATATATACACACACCCACACACGTGTGTGTGTGTATGTGTGTGTATGTGTATATATATATATATGTATGTGTGTGTGTGTATATGCATACATACATACATAGGAATAACCATATACTAAAACTAAAGCTGCATTTCAAGTATGGGGTGTGGGGAGATACAATAATGCTTGAGACAGGCTTAAGTAGTTTTAATAACTGAAGCAGCAATGTGAGTTAATTGTCAAATCCTATGCTAATCACAATTAGCTTAAAGGCTATATTTATAACTGTTAGTATTATGCAAGTAGTGTTTTATATTTAAGTGAAACCTAGAAGATATGCCACCTAACATTAAGCATCACTAATGCAAAGCAGCAAAACACTTCACATTTAGTAAGCTATACAGCTCAGCATTGTCTCTCAAGATTATGAAACTTGTCCAAGAAATAAGCTTTGTAACAAGGAAGTCTCTTATTTTAAAGGAACTTACTAAACATCCTAGCATATACACTTTTATAAATGCCATATTAACTGATCTTTTAAGTACTTCATAGTCACCTCAGAAAGGATTTGATGTAAAGGCGAGGTATCTAGCTTAACAAAAATACAAGCTGGAACAGAGTCAGTAAAAAATACCATGCATTATTATCTGGTGCTATACTATATAAACCAAACTGCCAATAGAGAATCAAATGTTTGAATACACACACATCCATCTCTCAAGTTTTTTTTAAAAAAACTCATAATTCCCAAGTGTGAAACTAAATTAAAAATTAATCTCACACCTCCAATTTGAAGTGGTATACAAAGCAAAAGATCCATTCCATGAATCTTCTGATCATGTAAAACTCCCAGTAATTAAGAGCTGAAATGCACTACAATTGCTATACCAAACTAGTACACCCCCTCAAAAAACAACAGCAAAATAATGTTTATATAACAAGATCATGCACTTTCAGCAGACTAGAGTACAAAAAACATTTATTCAAACTAGACTGAGGAATGATAGTTACAAGACTGGTACAGAAATATTGTCGAAAGTTTCCAGTTGAGATGCCTCAATCTAAGACAGTGAAAATTAAATGACATCTTGAAGGAAGAATATTCTAAATTAATGCTGTAGATTATTATGTAAGTTGTCTAAACAATAAAATTGGTGACAATATTATGCTTGATTCCAAAGAAAATCTTCCACCCATAACAAAAAATTTAATGTATTTTGTGGTGCAATCCTGATGGCAACAGGATTATGGCTTCCAGTTACCTTGATATGACAGACATAACCTAGAGTAGATTGGACCACACATTCAGTTAAGCAATGAGGTATGCATTAATTTAGGCAGGTGTTTATAGGCTTACTCTAAGTAAAACAACAATCTTAACAAAATGAACAAATTACACATCCACAGTCACTGGAAAGATGAAGAGGTCCCCCAAAATATGTTAGTTATGCAAATTAGCACCATATTTAGTAGCTGTTCAGATACCTCTTGTTTATATACATCCTTAACCACTACAGAGCAAAAGCTATCTTCTATTCAGATATAAATCTGCATGTACAAAACTAAGGAAGTGTTCATATGAAAGACTGATTTCATTATTATTTCTATGACCTGGAACTTTGTAAAGGAAAATCCTTAGTTCGAATAAGATTTTCAAAAACTGAAAATATAAATATGCAGTAACAATTTCCAGTTATTGCAACTGTAATGAAATGGTAGACCCAGCTATAAACAAATCCCTTACCTGACTGCAAAGTCAAGTCCATTTTTTGGGGCTGATACATCAAAGGACTGTCTTCATCTAATGGAAGAACACATTTTTGAACAAACCTCTTTCTTGCAGTTTGATTATGGATCTTTTGTGGAGAGGTATCAAGATTTCTTTCTTCTCCTACCCTTTTATTTTTCAAAAGTTCTATCAGTGTAAGTGACTGATTCTTTTTTTCATCACGTAGTACTGATTTTGTCTCATCACATTCATTGAGGAAACTCAGCCCTTCTTCCTCTGATGCAGACACCGATATATCTTCAGTCTTTAGGCCATTGCGGTATGCTTCAAGAGGTATAACATTTTGAGATAAAAAGTCATCATTTGATGAAAGTTTCTGAGCAACAAATGGTCTGGGAATAACACGCCGACTGTTCAATGCCTTCAGGATTTTTTCATATTTTTCTTCATTTTGCATCATCTCATTTAAAACACAGATTGGAGATTTGTGTGCATCCCATTTGGTTTTACCAAGTCTTTTTAGGTGTCCTCGCACATGATTAGATAATCCAATTTTAGTGTCAAACCAACCTCCACAGAGCTGGCAAGTGTGTTCGGAAGAACTTTCTGATTTCTCAATAGCTACAAAGAAAAATGATTGACTGATCAATTTGTCATACATTAGGGATACAGCCTGCTCAAAATGGATACATTAATGTTCAAGACTAGAAATAAATGATTATCATGTAAGCCAGAATATAATAAAGTCAACTTTATGTTCATTTTATTCTATATCCCCTTTTACAGTGCACTAAAAATCCCTCTCCAAAAACTTACCTTTCCTAACTCGTTTAACTGGGGTTCCCGTCACTGTTCTTTTGAAATGTTGCATTTTATCACTTGTTGCAATCTGCTCAGGTGAGACAACATGACGGGCTTCGTAGCTCAACCCAGCTCTGTGAAGATGCCCACGGACATGATTAGACAATCCAACACCAGTTTCAAATGTTGCTGGACAATATGGACAGTTTTTTTTCTCAAGAGATAAGTCAGTCCAATGAAAAATTGAATTATGCTTAGGCAATGTTGTGCCTATATTTTCTAAATTATGAGGGTCTTGAAAATCATGCAGGTAATTGCTACCTTCTCCATCTTCATAATACTCAAAATAAAATCCATCATTTTGCTCAAATCTAAGAGAAGATTTACCACCAACTTCTTCTTCCATTTTACCTTTAAATAAAGGGAACAGGTTTACATGGTCCTGATTAATATCACTGTAAGAGCCATCCTCCACAGACCGTGTAGTGTAATCACACAGTTCAATATTATCCCATGAACTTTCATCCTCCGTTTCATAGCTGTCTTTTTTCCCAGCAAGTTTCTGCAAAACAACAACAGTCATTTTATGTAGAAAGTCTGGATAACTGTCCAAATCATCTCTTGTTACAGAGCCTTCCCTTTTGGATCTTTTAACCAATCTTTTTACATTTACATGCTTATCTTTATAGATTCCTGGTCTTTTTGCATCATAGTTAAGAGAATCCATATTAAATCTACTATGAGCATTATGTGAAGACAATAAAGGTAAGGACCTGACAGATCTTGCAGCTTCCCTTTTTAAATGTAAAAGATAAGGGCTGCTAGATTTTTTAATCCTATGTTTTTCATGTTTGTATCTATATAAATAATTACTACTTGCTTTGATACTAGCCTTTTGCTTTCCTGCATGGTGCAAATACTTAGGCTTTTGGCCAATGCTATTTCTATTCAAAATAGGTTTGTCTGCAGAGTTTTGACCATACACACTTACAGCTGACTGTGCAACGCTTTTCCGAGCCTTCTGTATCCTCGGCGGTCTCTTGTGAAGTTTTGCAAAGTTACTTGACTGGAATGGAGAGCCAAATGGTCGTTTCATATCTTGTTTTAAAAGAGAGGTCTTTGGAAAGGCAGTTGTGTGTTTGATAAAATGTTTAGTCCTGCTACCAAAATCTAAAGGTTGATCAATCATGTGACTTTTTCTTTTTTCTAGTCTAAGACGGCTACCAAAAGGATCTATGCATGACGCTGGGTGCAAGTATTCCATATGTTTTTTTAAAATGCTTCTTGCTGATGTAGTAAAGGGACACAATTTGCACATATAGTCAGCTGATTTTTTTACTGATTCCATATAGGAATCTTTCACTAATGCCTTTTTTTGTGTTTTTCTCTGGGACATATCTGTAGAAATCAATGAACATTTCACCACTGTTGCATGAGCAATCCCTCGATGACATTCAAGTTCACTCTCTGTTACTGCCATAAAGTTACACTCTTCACAGCAATAGTACCTTTTATCTTTCTCATGGGTTTTAGCATGCTGCACAAAGGTTTTTGGACAATTGGTACCAAATACACATTGCGGACACTGTAATCGTGCATTCCTACCCTCATCCTGAAGTTCTTTCAACTCACGAATTTCTTCCATTAGTTTCTGTCTTCTTTCCTGATGAATTATCATATGTTTAAGAAGGGAATTGCGGTCTCGAAAAGTCCGGCCACATTCCCTACATGCATAAGGCCTTGGAACATTTAAATGACGAAAGTGACTATTGCCATCCAAGTGATACATCATGTGCCTGTGCAGGTGTTTCTTTTCCCTAAAGTTCACATTGCACTTTGTACAGGGATAAAATGATGGCTCATCAGTACTGAAATTAGAAGGTGATTCTAAATCATCTTGTTCACATTTGTTTAATAGAGTATTTGAAAGAAAAGTGCTACTGTGAACAGGAGAAGTATCATCTGCACATTTATTACTTGGATTATAAATCAACTGTTGGATGGCATCCACAACTTCCAATTCCTCATCTGTTGATTCAGGCTTTACTCTTGCTAATGAATATGTTTGTGATTCTATTATTTGTAAATTCTCACTCTGCTCCAAAAACTCAACATCTAATGATTCTGAATTGTCAGGAATAAAATTTGATTCATTAAAACAGTCCTCAGTATAACGTGTTATTTTACTAACATCCATCTTTCTTTTCCTTCTTTTCTGTACAACAACTTTAGGTTCGACTGGTGACTTCTCTACAGTTTCTTCATTTGTCATAAGAAATTCTATGAACTCTTTTTGTGGATCCCAGTTTGTATCACTTTCTGTTCTGAAGTCACCTGTACCTGAGGAAGTGCTTGTTAATGATTTGTTACCACCATCTTTTTCTAGGGAACTCTTGCTATCCTCACATGCATCTAATTGAGTTACTAAAGTGCTGTCTGATTTTATGCTCTTTCCTATAGATGGCTGCATGTCACAAGCAACAGATTCAGAGGGAGGTAGATTTTTCATGGAATGTGTCTGGTTCTTAGCATGTGCTGCTTCAGGTAACAAAAACAAAACCTGGTGTTGATTTGAATTTTGGGATGAAGTCTTTGTGGAAAGCTGGAGATCATGTACCACCGTCACAGATGAACAAGAATCTGCTTGATGGCCCACAGTTTGTGCAGTGGTTAATGAAACGCTGCCTTTTTTCATAATGGAAGTCTTAGCTAAAGTGGAGTGTGAAACTGGTCCATTAACAGAATTTCCTGCAGGTGGAAGAAAGTTTTCACTAGAAACAGCAGGAGCACCAGTATTTATAAATATAGAAGTCTGGCCTCCACTTAAGGCTTTTTCAGACTTGTCCACTGACAGCTCTTCAGGAAGAGTTAAAATATCTTTCTGAAATGATGTTTCACTCTCTGGTGATTTGGGAATGCCACTCTTCTTCTCAGACATGAAGCTGCTGTCATCTAGCAGTCCTTTAGCACCAACAGTCTCAGTACTGATCTCTGTCTCATCCATATTGCTGATTTGCTCTGCCCATTAAGAACACTTATGCTAAAATAAAACAAAGAAATTTATTAGATTTTCTGTCTAGGTTCCTACAAAAGGCAGTTTATACACTTACATACATATATATTAAAAAAAAGTTTTAGGTTTAAACTTGGATAAGATGAAGAACATTTACTGCAAGATCATTTATTGTAAGACATATGTTACCGTACTGTAATATGTAATATATAATATATAATCCTAAATACTCTGAAGGCATGAGATCCCATCTGATCTTGGAAGCTAAGCAGGGTCAGGGCTGGTTAGTACTGGGATGCAACACCTTCAACAAGTGTCAGGTGCTCTTATTTCAGAGACAGGAAATGGCAAACCACTGCTGAGTCTTCCTTGTCTAAGAAAACTATGAAATTCATGGGGTTGCTATAAGTTGACAGGCAACTTGAAGGCACACACACAAATATGAGATATAATATGCACACTCTTAATGAAGGACCCCAATTTCAGGGCGAAAATATCAAATTTCAGTGTACTTTAAATACTGAATAATCACTATTTCTGTACTGTTCAAATCAAGGCAATAAATGATTAAGGATTCAATCTCTTGCACTGTTGAAAAATTTACATTATGGCCTTCATTATCTTTCTACAATTAGACAAACTTATCTAATTTTATTATTTCCACTTTTAGCATTCACTGCATTTTTATATTAACAGTTCTACAAAGGGCTCCCAATAATTTTTTTTCCAGCATTATGGTGATAATGCATCATCCAGTAGAAGTTAGAACATAAAATATATAGAGGCTTAAAATGGGTATGACAGAGCAACATCAAATCATTAGTGTCATAAAATGCAAGGTCCAAGTATCTCACATATGACCTTTGAACCTAAATATAGAAATCAAGTTACAGATTTTGGGATATGCATGTACAGAACCAAGATTTGTATTTTCTCCAGCTTATTACACACAGAGTAGGAGACAAATGTATGCTCAGTCAATTTGAGTCTATATTAGCTTTTCTCAACAGGAAGCAACGTTGCTAACGAAGTGGTAAATTCAGTGATAATGAGTGGCTTCACTGTTACCACCTCTGAGGTAAAACCTTTCATGTTCCATGTTCTACCCATCTGTTCTGGTGTTAGGGGTTCAGAGAAAGAACAGACGCTTCCCATTTAAAGCAACTTTGTTGGTACCCCCTGAACAGCAGGGTGGTAAGCTAAGAATATCATATTCATTTGGAGACTGCAATTATCATTATCAGAATGACTGCAAGAAAAGCTTCCATAAGTCTGTACAAAGATAACAAGATGGGTTACTTCTCTATGTAAGAATGTTTAAAATGAATGACTACTACAGACAATACTGTTTGTAGATACTTATGTAATGTAATTCTTTTGTCTATATTAAAAAGTATTTTGTTAACATACAATCAGGCCTATTTGACTGACTTGGCATTGACTCATGAGAGCAGTTCCAATCCTGACAGTTCACAGGGGTCATAAATGATAAACTATTGTCTCTCTATTTAAGTAAATGAGAAGTTAAACCTAAACCATGCAATCCCAATGGCAAGCTTCATAATGTTTGTGTCTTTTAGTGGGCATTTCTGACACCTCTTGATTGTGCCCTAAAGCACTAAATAGATTATGGGACATTGCCACGTAGATCTGAACACTAGTTTAAATTGCAATGACAACATTGTTTATAAAAGGACTATTGTTCTTGCATCAGTGGATCTAAGTTAAGTTTCTAATATTAATTATACATTTCACTGCATGACATCCTACACTTTTAGAATCACACAAAGTATGAATGGAGCTCTTTGATTTGTCAAAGCAATTTTGCTTTTAAAAAAAATATATAGTAAGTACTACGTATGAGACAAACAAAATTGCAAAACAAATTGCAGGCCTACTTCCATTTGACTACAGCATGCTGTTTCAACATTAGGATTAATTTTGAATTAATTTTTTTTTTTGTGTATGGGGAAACTCAAGCCAGGATACAATATAACACTAACAGATCAGGAAGTCACACCAGCATATATACAAGAGATCTTGGCTGGGGAAGAAAAAGGAGGCATCTGTTAACAGAGTCATATGTCCCAGTTAATAAACCTTTTATTCCAGAGGCTCAGCCTGGTTCTTTCCAGCTGTGAATGCTTTCTTTTGATCTCTTGGCTTGATGAGGGATGCACTGGGCTAAGCCACACACTGTATTACTCAGACCAGCTTGCTGACGCACGCTTCCATACACAGGCTCTAGAAAAGTGCAACTATCTGTTTCACCAGCAATTGCATATGCATATTGTCACAGGTAGGTCCTTGCCTGGATATTTCTCATGAAAAATGGAGGGAGGGGAGGGAGACTATCTGAAACAAAATTCTTTTCCAGTCAGCCTTCCGTGTCCATGGGTGATCCATTCCAG
>CM034706.1:168328207-168347936 GCA_020142125.1 Phrynosoma platyrhinos | reverse complement strand
TATTATTATTATTATTATTATTAAAGAGAGAGGCGGCTAATAAGCTGTTACTACTGCTACTACTACTACTACTACTATTAGCCACCTCTCCCTTTAGACTGAGATAGGAAATGGATTATTATTATTATTATTATTATTATTACTACTACTACTACTACTACTACTACTATGAAGCCATTTAAACTGGGCTAATACACTGCACCTATGCTGTTATGTAATATGGAATCTGTCCCTGCAAACCCTAAAGATGTGCCAGTAACAAGTGTAAATTTCAATTTACTAAAAGTTACCATGTTTTCCGTCGTATAAGATGACTTTTTAACCCCAGAAAATCTTCTCAAAAGTCGGGGGGTCTTCTTATATGCCGGGAAGAGAGGAAACCGATGTGAGAGGACCCCCCCTCAGCCCGGCTGCCATTTTGTGTCCCTCCTCCTCCCCCTCAACACACTCACTGCGCTGGGCGAGACCCTCAGCAAGATCAGGGTGGAGGAGGAGGCAGCAGCAGCAGCAGTGGCTTGGCCTGGGGGAAGAGGAGGAGGAAGCGGGCCGAGGCGCGGTGTTTCTGGGAGGGCTTCCCTTCCTCCCTCGCTGCCCTGGGCTGGTCTGCCATCCTCTGCCCTGCCCGTCCTTCCTCTCTACAGGGAAGGCCCTGTATAAAACCACTGGGTGGCCTTGGGCAAGTCACACTCTCTCAGCCTCAGGAGTAGGCCTCAGCTTCCTTCCCTCCCTTCTTTCTCTCCCTCCCTCTCTTCTTTTTTTCTTCCCTCCCTCCCTTCCTTCCCCCAGGAAAAGCCCCCCCCCACAGGAGGAGGAGGAGAGAGGGTCAGGGAAGCCCCCTTGTAAAGCGGGGATGCCCTCCTCCTCCTCTCCCAGGGATCCCTGCCCCTCTCTGGGGCCCCAGCACTTGCCAGCCTTCCTCTTCTTCTTCCTGTCAATGGAGGAAGCATCTCGGGGGGGGGGAGGCTGGGCTGGGCTCCTTCCTTCCCTCCTGGAGCCTTTGCAGGGGGAGGACGAGGAGGAAGAAGAAGAAGAAGAGGAGGAAGACGGGGCTGACTTCTGGCAACTCAAAGACGAACCTATGAAAAAACTGCAGACTTTTTTGTTGTTCTTATGTGTCTGCAGGTCCTTTCCATCTTATGGAGACCCTAAGGCAGGGGTAGGTAACCTTTCCCCTTTAAGGGCCGAGGGACTTCAGCTCCCAGAATCCCAGGAGCTATTTGCCAATATGGGACTATTGGTCAACATGGCTGAGGCTTCTGGGAGCTGAAGTCCCTCGGCCCTTAAAGGGAAAGGTTGCCTACCCCTGCCCTAAGGCAACCTTATCATGGGGTTTTCTTGGCATGTTTCTTCAAATGGAGGTTGCCATTACCATCCTCTGAGGCTGAGTGTGTGTGACATGCCCAGGGTCACTTACCTGGCTGCAGATTGTACATACCCCAGAATTTATCACCTAGTATATTGGCAGTCCTTCCCCCCAACACTTTCTCATTTCCCCCCAACCATCTTATAGCTGGGAGATGGAAATAATTTTTAAAGCAGCATTTAAATCTGGACTATTTTTTAAAAAGTAAGGTCCAAAACACAGTGCAGAAATAAATGCTAGGGAACATGGGAACTGTAGTTTGCTGTGTTTATAAGTGACAGTTTTCCTGCTGAGTACTTGCATGTCATAATCCAGGGGTAGGCAACCTTTCCCCTTTAAGGCCAAGGGACTTTATCTCCCAGAAGCCTCAGCCATGTTGGTCAATAGTCCCATGTTGGCCAATAGCTCCTGGGATTCTGGGAGCTGAAATCCCTTGGCCCTTAAAGGGGAAAAGTTGCCTACCCCTGTCATAATCATTTGAATTAAAACTACCATATTGAAATCAAATCTGATTTTTAAAATTTTTTTATTTGGTGTGCATTGGAAGAGGGGTAGGGTAGTCTTATATGGTGAGTATATCCCAAACTCTACATTTTAACTGGAAAAGTTGGGGGTCGTCTTATAAGCCCAGTCGTCTTATATGCTGGAAAATATGGTGCTTGTTTACAATGAAATCCTATCCTACTCAAAAATAAATTCCACTGTTCTTAGTGGAGCTTACTCTCAACTACAATATTACTCCATTATGAGCAGTACTCTGACTAATCATCATCTCGTCCCTTCTCCTTTACAAAAACAAAAAACAAATTCCATTAAAAAAAACCCTTTTTGCATAACGATTTCATTTTCTAAAAGAAAAAAATCTTAATGAGTTCTACAGCTGTATCTGCCTGTAGCCCTATAATGTAAGCTTTACGAAATGAAGCAAAAAGGTCAAATCTGTCTCCAAGATGACAGATCATCACTTAAATGCCTCAGGCTAATCTTATTGTCTCGGAAATCTCAAACATCAGTATTTTTGCAAACTATCAGCACTTGCTATAACACCCTTACTACACTACATCTTGAGGTTACTACAGAAGAAATGAGGTGATAATTGCATATTAACATAATTATTCTGTAATCCCCTTTGAGCAAACTTCCTAGGTCACTCACAATTCAGCTTAGATTCAACCTTCCTGTCATATCTATGCTGCCCAATTTCTGTTCATTAAGTTTTTTAAAATGTGCTTATTTTTTCTTTTATGTACATTATTAATTCTGTTTACTACAAGTAGGTTAATATTCACTGAATATCTCCTTCATAATGGCAACCTTTTCTAAGCAGGATGGCTACACAAATTATAAGTGTCCTTATTCAAATGCTAGTTCATTTAACCACATAACCGAACTAAATGTTATTCTTGTGTCTACTAGCACACTCCCAGTTAAAGGTTTGTCAAAATCAATTAGAAGCACCATGGGTTGGACCCAAAGAACCATGAGCAGAAGGAAAACAGCCACAAGTGCTTTTCTGCAAATGCTTCTTCAAGCACTGGCAAAAGCACTGGCTAGATCTATACAATGTTATAACAGATAGGCTGTACAGCAACAGCAGTTCTCATGCTTCCTTTTGCACAACATAATTATGTACAGTATTTTCATTTTTCTCACACAGCACTCTATAGTGCAGGGGGAGGCAACCTTTTTGAGCCGGGGGCCGGGTTGCTGTCCCTCAGACAATTGGGGGGGCCGAGGCACCATAAATAAATAAATAAATAAATAAATAGATAGATATAAAAATAAAATTAAAAAAATTTAAAAATATGCATGCACACTCTCTCAGCCCCAGAAAAGCCATGGCAAAACCCCTGTGGAGATTTTGCCAAGAAAACCCCAAGAACAAGTAATAACAACAATAACCAATATCATCATGGTGGGCGGCGGCGGGGGCGGCGGCGGCAGCAGGACCAGCCTGGGGCTGGTCCAAAGGCCTCAGGGGGCCGCATCCGGCCCCCTGAGGCCTTAGGTTGCCTACCCCTGTTATAGCAAGAGGTAAAATGGCTACACCATTAACCATTATGCATGTGGAAGGGCACCTTTGAACCTAGCCATAAATTTTAAACATTTAATATAACTAAGGGGCTGCAGACCGGCAAGAAACACCAGCTTCAGGGTGGTGTGGGGGCATGGTGTACATACAGCGCACACCCCAACTGCACCCCCAAGCTGGCGTCACGCAGCCCACCCAACTAGACGTGTCACAACATTTCTGCGGCACAACGTTTACACACTGCACCGAAGAAATGCGGAAGAGCCGCCACCACTGCAGCAAGGGTGGCTTTTTTCCACTCTAAAAAGGAGCATCATTTTGTTGCTTCTTTGGGGCTGGAAAAATGCCGGTTTGGGGCCACAGCGTATGGTTGTCGCGGCTCCAATTCAGTGCTCAAAGGGGCAGTGCAGAGCTGCTCCTTCAGGGTGGTCTGCTTCATCCCTGAGAGACTGTGGTGTGCTAGCTATGGCCCACTAAGAGAGAAAGCAAGGGAGCTAACTGTAGCTGGAACCATATCTAGGTGGAGCCAATGGTAGGCAGAGTAACTGCAAGAGGCAAAGCACAATAATATCTAAAATCCACAAAACACTAACACCTTTTTTGGGCCAACCAAAATGCACAGAATACATGATGCAAGCTTTCAAAGCTCCACTGGCTTCTTCATCAGGCAAAGATGTTAAAAATTATACAGGAGAAAAAATTAAAAATGACAATGGTTGTTACTGGACTGTATTTTCTCAGGGTGTTGTTCTGTGGAGGGATATCTAGGCAAGAGGCCCCTCTTCCTTCTGGCCAGATAACATTGGGAGCAAACCATTCCTCAGTTCAGAAGATAAAATTTTAATTCAATTACCAATACAAAAAGGATCATTGGTACTTATTTTGAAAGCTTGCATTATGTATTTTGTGCATTTCTGATGGTCAAATAAAGTATCACCATTTTATGGATTTTGGATGTTATTGAACTTTGCTATATTGCCAACAGGGTTGCACCTGAATATATTTCCTATAAGATGTAAGTGACTTCAAGAGTTTACAGGTAAAGCAGAATGTATGGGCTGACCCATACAATATCAAAAACATTTCTGTAAACCCACATTTTTCTGTTTCAGCCACAAATCAGTACACAAGACAGGCAAAGTGGATCAAGTAACTTCAAGATCATGAATGGAAAATACAGAGATGAGAGACTGTTTGATTCTAACAAGACAAAAACACTCCCCTTTGAACTTGTATTTTTCAATTCCAGCAGGATCCTACTGCACAAAAAGCTCAATCTTTTTTTTTAAAAAAAATAAACATAAATGAAACATAATGTGCCTCTGTACACATTTATTATTTCTCCTGCATCTCTAGCATGCCAGGTTTATAAACTGTGAAAGGGTGTTTTTTTTAAATGAGGAGAAACAGTAACGTGCAAGTCATGGGTAGGCAACCTAAGGCCCAGGGGCTGGATGCCACCCCCCATGATGATACTGAATCTCCACAGGGGTTTTGCCATGGCTTTTCTGGGGCTGAGAGTGTGTGCATGCATATTTTTTAATTTTTTTTAAACTTTTTATTTTTATTTATCTATTTTTGGTGCTTCGGCCCCCCAATTGTCTGAGGGACAGCAACCCAGCCCCCCAGCTCAAAAAGGTTGCCTACCCCTGGTGTAAGTCATTCCCATGACTCTAACCATATACTCCTTGTTTGCTCTAGAATCAACAGCATGGTAGGTTTCTAAAACTGGACAGGGGGGAAAAGATAGTGAGGCATTGGGTCCTCCCAAAAATCCCCACAAGCCCAAATACTTCGGCAAACCCACCATATCCGATTAAATAGGAGATAATCATGTGGGATTTCATAAAAGGGGAGAGGGGGAGAGGACATGAAAATGGGTGTTTGATGACTCCTAAGACTTGCCTCACATCTCCCATGTGTGTTTGCTTCCATATTTCCAGCACACCATAGTGTTTTGTTTTTAAAGATAAATGGTAAAATGCAAAAGAAAATTTGTAAGGGATTGGTGCATCCAATTTTGTGCCTGAACACAGTCATAATTGCTCCTGCACCTAATACCTTATGGTTTTTTAAAATATCTAGTTACAGAATTTATCTGACTGCTATTAACTGCAAAGCCTTCTCTTTTTCCCAGAGTAGGGCAAAGGCTCTCCTCCAAAATAAGCATGCTTACAATTCCTATACACTTAAACCAAGGTGGAACTCCTGGAAGAACCACTGGCTAACTGGGTTCAATAGGCAAATAATACAAAACTGGCAGAGTCAAAAGTGAGTGTTCAGTCATGTAAGATATTCAGAACAGAATTCTGAGTATGCTTTGTTTGCTGTAGAACCCAACATCACAAGTCAGGGAAGGACATCATCCAGCTACAGCAAGCTGAAGAAATGCTGAGCAGTAGGCTGCAAGACAACAGTAAGCAAGACTATGGGGCTATGCAGACAGGCAAAAAGAGGTGCTTTGATGGTGACTTGTAGGTGGCGTTTAGACAACACATGCCTAAAAGTCGTCAGGAAAGAACCCTCTAGCCATCGTATGCCAATTTTCTGCTCCTTCGGCGAAGATGCGCACCTTCACATGTGCAAATGTATGCAACGACAACGGTGCACCAGAAAATGGCCGTATAAATGCATCGTTGCATGTGCGGCAGAAATTGAATTGGCGATCCAGAGCATGCGCCCTATGATGCAGGCTTTAATTTAAAGTGCCCTATGCTTCCAGGTGTGGATGCACTAGCACAGATGCACTTAAATATTAGAACCCCAACCCTAACCCTAATTGTAACCCTAACCCTACACATCCACCCTAGCAACTGTCCTCTATTATGACAATAAATGCATTCCATTGCATGTACGCTTGCGTCAGCATGCACAGCAGTTTGCATGAAAGAGGCTTTTGTGACCTCTTCGGTGCAGGTATGCATAAAACCTGCACACCACTTCCTGGCATGTTTGGAGGGCTTCCTGGTATGTTTGGAGGGGGGGGGCTCCCAGAGTAACATTTGTCTGTTTGTCCTGTTGACCATGTCCCTTGCGTGACCACTAGCTACATGTATCCTGTCTGTCCACACAAATCTTCCTTGCATGTACCTCTCCCCTCTTCCCTGACCTGTGTGGGACATGTTTTGTGGAGAACGATAGAGTAGGCGTCTTTTCAGTTGACAAACTCATTACTTCGTCCCAAGGGTGGCACAACCAAACAGTGGCACCTGTCTATGGCACCCACTACTTGGGGGAAGCCGAGATCAGTGAATCCTTGCATGATCTGTGGGTGTATGACAGGTCCTGCACGGGCGCGCAGGGATGCCGAATTTCAGTCACTTTTGTACACAGAGTGACAGACTGTATACTAGCCTATGACAGGTCCTGCGCAGGTGCGCAGGTATGTGTTCCTGCGCATGAGCACATACATCTGAGAGAATTTTTAAAAAATTAAAGCAGCTGCTGCCCGCTCATGCAATTGCTCCATCTCCCTTTGCAGCGTCCTTGGGGTTGGTGGTGCGATTGCTGGGGCTTCAGTACAGCCTCAGAAAACCTGCATTGACTCCCCCCAGTGAGGTTGATCCGTCCCCATTTAGGGCATCCTCAGGGCAGGCAGTGAGGTTGCTGCAGCTTATAGAAAAGGCAGCTTCAGGTCACCTTTTCCTGCCCATCTGCATAGCCCCTTACTGAGATGGCTGGCAGGGGGAGTAGGCAGCACCTCCCATTAAGAAGTACTTACTGAACAATACAGATACCAGAACAATACAGCAATGAAACAACAATACCTTTCGGACATAGCACTAAATCATGGTTTAGCTTTAGCATTACAAGCAAGCCTCAGATTCTACTCCCACAAGTGTAAGAAATTTGGAATTTTTCCTTCTGTTTTAGATTAACTAAACCTAAATCCAAGCCTAGACAGTTAATTTTAACTATAGTTCATTGAAAAAAATTAAAGTTCATGAAACTATTATCCAACCACTGCTAAAATTAAATCACAGTTTGTGTTTCAGAGATCATGACAGATTTCAATTAAGCTAAAATGAAATTTGAAGCTTACTAGAGGAGAGAAAAACACCACAGCCACAGATGCACCACAACTTGGTCTCTTAATGCTTAACTAGGGTATAGATTTATGAATCAATGAAGTTTATGCTAGAAAAGAAATGCTCCATAAGTAATTTTTTCAGTTAACATCCATTTCCATACAAAAGTACATATGAATAATTTTAATTAAGAAAATATAAGTATGTCAATGAATTACTGTACATGTTTCAAGTTTGGGATGTTTGCTTGTAAGCACTGCAAATTACACATGAAATACTAAAATTGCAGCAAGACATACTGATCTGCTGGAAGAAAATCTAAAACAACCAGTAGCATAATACCTTTATTCAGGCCAGAAGTAAAAAGACATGAGCCAAGATCTTAATCAGGACTGTTATTAAGTTTAAAAGTCGGGGGGGGGGGGGGGGGGGGGGGGAGATGTTTCTAGGCATGATCGAAGTCCATGTCTGCAGTCTGTAATCAGATGTAAGATGGAACAGAGGAGGTGTTACTCAAATTTTCTTAGATTATCTAGCTATGTGAGGTGCTTAAAGATCTCAGGTTTTTTGCAGCAAAAGTACAAAGACAATGTATGTATGTTTTCTCCCTAAAAACATAAAGGCCAACCATTATTTGGATCTATCATACCAAAGAAACAGCACTAAAAATGAAGAAAAACAAGTGACTCAAAGATGGTTGTTGTTGTGTGCAAGTCATTTCTGACTTATGGCTACCCTAAAGTGAACTTATAACAGGGTTATCTTGGCAAGATTTGTTCAGAGGTGGTTTGCCTGCCTTCCTCTGATATCACAAAGCTATCTACTGTGAAAAACAAATTGAACAGTGAGAGATGAAGTGGATTACTAAAGAAATTTGGAGACAAAGAAACAATAATATTGAAGGTTTTTTTTAGTCAAGAGGACATAAAAAAAGTTACAGCTCTAAATTATACTATGATGGGGAAGAGGTTGTATTGTAGATGACTTTGTTGTTTTGATTATGCAGAGAACGGCTGTAAGAAATTTTCAGAAAGGTCAAACAGTGTTTATAAAATTCACATCCATGTCTGATAATAGACCAAAATCATTCAGATTAAAAAGTGCATAATTTATTTATTTCATTTCATTTCTATCACACCTTTCTCCCTGCAAAGAATGCATAAAGGATAATTAGAAATCATTAGCAGAGTGGATAACAGTTTGGTATCTCAGACAATTTTTTTAAATAAAATTATTATAACCATATGAGATTATGCACCAGGCTGGTGATGACCTGTGTTTTAGTGTGGACCTGAAAATCAACATGGCTTTTAATGGCTCTGAAACCATTCCAATTTCCTATGAAAACTTGGACAAAGAGGTACAGGAGTAATTAACGCAAAGAGACAGACTTTAACCACTAAAGTAAGGGCCTTTGCAGACTGCCAGAAATAGTGCAAATTGAGTCCACTTTAACTGCCCTGACTCAGTGCTAGGGAATCATGGGAACTATAGTTTACTGTGGCACCAGAGCTCTCTGACAGAGAAGGCTCGATGTCTCAGAAAAAAATACAATTCCCATGATTCCCTAGCACTGAGCCAGGACAGTTAAAGTGGACTCAATTTGCACTATTTCTGGCAGTTTGCAAAGGCCTTAAGACTAGTGATTAATATTCAAGAAAGATTTTGAACATTAAGTACTATTCATTTCCATAAGTACTTTGGCATGGAAAATATACAGTACACTTAAGAATCCCTAAAGCATTTGCTGAATTAATTCCCACCTCTGAGCACACATAAGGTATTCCCCTTTTCTCCAAGGCTGAGACTATACACTTGTAACTGCCAGAGCTGTTACACAAAAAACTTCATTTGATCCTGCAGCCTAAAGAATAAAAGTTAAGTACTTTTTAACAACAGGTACAAGTACTTTAAATCCGAACAAAACCAGAGCCTTTAAAGTTTAACCATAAAAAGATAAGTTTGTCTCTTTGAAGTTAACTAGCATGCATTATGTATGTTCCATTAACAAAACCAACCTATTTGTAAAAGGTAAAAGTGCCACAAGCTAAATTAACACTACACTTTTCCATTTAGAGCAATAAAACATTAAGAACTAGAAAATTTGTTTTCCAAACTAAGAACTTCAACATGCATTTTTGTCAAATGGAAAGAGGGAAGGGGAAAAGCAGGGGGAAAGGAATGTAGCAGCACCCTTAAGAATACCTGGTTGTTACTTCTGCATGAGCTTTCATGGATATAAACCCACTTCTTCAGATGCAGTACAGAGTGAAGAAATATCTGAAGATGTGGATTTATATCCATGAAAGTTCATGCAAAAATAAAAAACAGTTAGTCTTAACAGTGCTGCTATATTCTTTTTTTCTCACTCCACCTCCCTTCCTCCTCTTTATGCTGCAAGAGACCAGCACAGCTACTTCTTTGTCATATTAATAGCTTTAAAATGAGTATCTTTTCAGTGGCAAATAAGGAACAGTTTCCTCTACTGAAATTCAACACTAATTAAACCTAATAAAGTTTTGCTTATTACCTACTCAAATGTTTCATGTATTTTTGCTGAGATCTGTTTCAATAATATGAGGCCATATCCTTACCTGTTGCTTTAAATCAGGGGTAGGCAAACTGTCCCCTTTAAGGGCCGAGGGACTTCAGCTCCCAAAAGCCTCAGCCATGTTGGCCAATAGTCTGGGATTCTGGGAGCTGAAGTCCCTCAGCCCTTAAAGGGGACAGTTTGCCTACCCCTGCTTTAAATGTTATGTTCTTTGTGTTAATTTAGAAAACATTCAAATTAGAAAGCAGGAAGACATACTTATGTACTGTCCATACAGTATACTGTTAAAAATTGGGAGGAGTGGAGAACACAGCAGCTTTCAACTGTAAAGTATTCATGATCTGATAAATAAAAATTAAAAGCATGAAAGAAGTTTCTATTTGATGTCACAATGCTATTTTTTTTAAAAATGGACATGTTCTGAAAACAATTTAATCTTTTGTACAAATGACTCAAACCTAGACAGTCAGGTGCATCTTTAATTCAATAAGACTCCTAAAAGTACACTATGCAGACATAAAGTTTTCAGTCTCTAAATACTTAAGAGCTGATTCACACATTTACACTACTTGTAACTTATCACTTAACAACTGTCAAATGAACTACTTCCACAGAGAAATACTGTGTCTCAGGAAATAATTCTATTTTGTAGTTTTATCTTATAGAGCAAGATATAATGGCTCAGGGATATAGAGTCATATAGACCAGCTGTTTCCTACAAAGCTTCCTTGAAACTCCTTGGCAAAAGCTAGAAAATTGAGTCCTGCCCCTGTTTCCTCCATTGTGTCTTCTCTGAAGACTCTCATCACAGCCTTTAAAATAAGATGGGGGTGCCCCATTTCTGCCCTTATGGGCCACAATCAGGGTCTTCTCAGAAAGACATGATGGCAGAGGTACGTGGTGGCAGGGGTCTAGGGCACGGCGGCACATGGGTGTTCACTACACAGGCCCAAGGTTTAGACCCAGGTCAAAACCATGGGCAGGACAGCACTGGCTTGGCCCATGATATCCTGCCTACATAATCTCCCATCATCCCTGATCACTGGCTACAGCGATAACTTGTTCTTCTCCCCTCACATTTATATAGGTAAATGCTATCACAACTGACTCTACGGATCATATATTAATGTTAATTCCTCTGGAAAAAGGAAACATTTAATTGCGTGAACACTGTGTAAACATAATTTAAAGTGCTTCTCTGAATGATTCAATTTTCATTATTTAAATCACAGTATAACCTTAATACGTATTTAGATCTGTAAACTACATTAGAATTTAGGTATACACTAAACAATTATTCTGAATAATTTTCAATTTTTTTAAAAAATGAGACCCTTCCTCCTTATCTATTCAATCTCCCTAGTCTCAAATATGTTAACATGGTCATTGAATAAAATGAGTATACATAATTGCACCTTTGGTCTAGGCTCTCTATTTTTAATTGTTTTTAAGAAAATGTTTTAATTAAAATGAAAATCCATTTAATTTTTTTTTTAATCACTGATTTTTATCAAACTTATGTGGCAGGTTTAGGGGAGGGTTTAGATCAGAACTACAAGTATTTCAATTGATCAAGAAGAGAGGGAATGCCAAGTCAGGCAAGCCAAAGACTACAACTAAATGACACTCTAATTCAGGCCTGCACAACATATGGTCCGGGGCACACATGCGGCCCATCAAAGGATTTCAAGTGGCCCACAAGGATGTGGAATGACCTAAAGGCTCCTTCTCCACTTAACTTCCTCCGGAGGAGGAGGGGAAGGAGGAGGAGGGGTGACCACTCGCCCTTTCTTCTCAGGAGAAGGCCAGGTAGGAAAATGTTTGCCCCAAGGCTCTTCCATGGCCTGGCTTTCTCTCAAGGAGAAGGTCATGTGGCACTGGAGAAGGACACGCAAATGCTTGCCCTTCAAGGCTCCTCCACTGCCCTACTTTATCTGAGGAGAAGGCGGTAGAAGAGGACAGGTGGAGGAGGAAGACCGCACTCTGCAAGGCTCCTCCACTGCTTGGCTTTCACCTGAGAAGGATGGGTGGAGGAAGACAGGCAAATGTTCACCCTGCAAGGCTCCTCCTTCACCCAGCTTTCTTCTGAGAAGGCCGGGCAGCAGAGGAGGAAGAGGGGCAAACATCTGCCCCTCAAGACTCCTCCATCACTTGGCCTTCTCCTGAGGAGAGGTCCAGGCAGAGGAGGAGGAGAAGACAAAAGATTTCTCTCCTGCTCAGCTTTCACCTGAGGAGAAGCCCGGGCACAGGAGCACGAGGACAGAATTATTATTAATTAATTCTAATTAATATTCATAATTAATTAATATTTAATTAAGACCTATCTGCGGCCTGAAGAAGTTTAGCCTATTTTAATTTTGGCCCCTACCGACTACCAAGTTGTGCAGGTCTGCTCTAATTAAATCTAAAGCTAGATGTCCCTGTATGTGCCCCTTGGGCAGTATATGTGAAAAGCATAAAACCGCACATTTAAATTCACACGATTCTATAGCTAACACATATTTTGGCTTTGTCTAACCTATATGCAGGTCCCTTTCATGAAAATCATTACTCACTTTCTACATTATAATATTTATAGACTTTATCTTGAAGCAAGGTACTGCCACCAAGTGGTAACCACATCCTATCTCCTAGAAGCCAATTTAATCTACCCCACAAAGTGGAACTTGTTCCCTGCAAAGACTAAAACTATTTCATTATCAGCCATGAAAAACTTTAAAGGATAATCAAGAACTTTAAAGGAAAAGCCAATATTTAAAATAAATAGATAAAATCCAGAAAGTTATTCTAATATCAACAAAAATATTGTTGATGACAATAATAACAATCTTTATTCTATAACACCTTCTTCCCAAGACTGGGAGTCAAGGCAGCTTGCAAATTAAATTAACTACAATAGACTTTAACAGAAAAAGTCAACATTAAAATAGAATGAAATGACCAACAGTATTTAAACCCATTTAAAACAAATTTTAAAAAGGTTAAAAACTATTAAAAATTGTACTGTACAGTATTATTACTCATTTTATTTATACTCCATTTTAACTGGATGAAACCTAGCAGGTCCAAAAGCAAGATTTCATGCTGTAGCTTATTTCGAAAATAGAGAAATTCCCTAAAGTTCACAACTACTTTACTTAAAAAAAAAAATTAACCCACTATCCTACCTTTACAAGCTTTACAAAATTAAAAAAATAAGGAAACACAATTAGTTTAAACACACAGAGCAGCTCAATGCCAAACAGAATAAATAATCTATAGCCAAACCCATTATATACAACAAGAGACATGCTTCAGTACAGTGGTCCTTTCCCATCTGCAGGTGTTCAGTTCTAGGACACCCTGCGGGATGGCAGAAATACAGACAGTCACACCCCATATTATGCCATGGTGGTAACACGCACATGAACATGTTAGCATGGACATGTGCATGCACCACCACTGAATTATATAGGACGTGGCAGTCTGCAGACAGTCAAATCCGCAGAGCACCAGCCTGACAATATGAAGATTACACTGTACTTATATAAAAACCTATTGTTGCTATGTGCATTCACACTGTTGTTTTTCGACTGATGGTAGCCCTAAGGTGAACCTATCAAAAAGCTGTCTTGGAAATATTTGTTAGGGGAAGGGGGCTGCCTTTGCCTCCCTCTGAAGCTGAGATAGTGTGACTTGCCTAAGGTCACCAAGCCGGTTTCCATGTCTGAATGGTAATTCAATTCCTGGTCTCCAGTTATAGTCCAATGCTCAAAACCACTACACCATTCTGGCTCTCTATAAATACCTGCACTATTATAAATTTGGAGAAAGGCTGAGATAAAATTGAGAGGCTGTATTCTCCCACAGTAACCTACCCAAGTTCTGAGATTTTTCAAAGAGACTATTCTCTTAGTCCCAATACTATCATAAGGATGTCTGGTAGGGATATAGGGGAATGCCTTTTTGGGTGGTTACACTGAATCCCTCCTTCTTGTTTTTCCATTGGAAAGTCAATGTTATATTTTATTTCTTCTTCTTTGAGAAACAGTCTCTTGTGCTATATCAAACTGCACTGAAAATAACTGGATAAATGAATAAATGTACAGCTTTAGTGCTTGGTCAATTAACTATATTAACACAATTACAGAACTGCTCTTAAGTTTCAGGTATAACTGACATTGCTCTTTAGCTAAATGACTAACAGCCTTTGCATACTGCCAGAAATAGTGCAAATTGAGTCCACTTTAACTGCCCTGACTCAGTGCTAGGGAATCATGGGAACTGTAGTTTATTGTGGCACCAGAGCTCTCTGACAGAGAAGTCTCAATGTCTCAGAAAAAAAATACAATTCCCATGATTCCCTAGCACTGAGCCAAGGCAGTTAAAGTGGACTTAATTTGCACTATTTTTGGCAGTCTGCAAAGGCCCTAAGATGCTCGGAGTTGATTTAAAACAATATATACTTTTCTGAATCTTTAGTATGTCAGCAAGAACACAGAGAATAACAATAATAGCATAATAACTGTAACAATACAATAATAATTGTTTTAACTACTGTCAAAGAACTTAGAGATGCTGCTGTGAATAATAATGTTTTTCTGAACTAAGATTTTACAAGGTTTCTTAGAAATAAATTTCTATAAAATTAACATTTCAGAAGTAGAGAATGAGGAAATAAATTTTAATGTCAAACTACAGATATTTCTGGAAAACAGCAACAGTGGACATAGTCATATGTTACACTTAGCACAATGTTAGGTTTGTTGAACTGGGCAACAGATGATCAAACTGCAGCTTGTCTTGCCCACTTCTGTTCCTGCACCTTCCCTGGGCCATTTTTGACAGCTCACTTTCAGTATCTCAAATGCCTCTCTGGTAGCAGAATACAGTCGTCCCTTGACATTTATGGATTTGATTATTTATGGGGTACTGTATTTGCCTATGCCACTGGGGGGGAAAAAGTTTTCTCTAGACATCTGTAGGTCCTCCAGTGTGAACCCGACCATATAGCCATGCTGGAGGGCCTACAGATGCTTAGCAAAGAGTTCTCTCAGGTAAAACTTTTGCAGATGTTGTGCCCCTAACCCCAACAAAAGTTTTACTGAATCAGCTTCATCCCATTACAGATTATTTGTCGTTACATTTTACAAAGAAAGCATGGAGATCTCTTTGGCTCATTTAGGGGGGATGCAGACGGGAGGCCATGGGCTGCCCTGGGAAGTGGAGGATTTGGGTCAAGGCTGCCCCACACCTCAGCCCCAATCCTCCCTTTTGGCACCTGGGAAAGGAGCACCAAAATAGTGCTCCTTTCCCAGGTGGTGAAAAGGGCGCCCGAAGAGCTACCATGTGGCTCTTTTGCACCTCTTCCAGCGCAGCATGTCAGGACGCTGTGCCGGGAGGACATCATCAGAGCGCTCACCGTGTGCAACGGCGTGCACTCTAATGAAGTCCTTGGGAAGGGGTTGGGGCGCCCAGTGTGTGGCTGCCCCTCCCCTTCCCTGGCTCCAAGACGGCCGTCTGCAGAGCCCCTTAGTTACCAAAGAAAAAGTGATCCCTCTTCCCCCTTCCAATATACAATACAATAGAGACTTGCTTACAGAAATATTTAACCCTTTTGCACCACGGTAATACATAAACAATGTTTTCCCTCTTAGCTTCTTCTGAAGCACAACCCAGAGTGATTTCCACAGAAATGAATCTTTTGCTTTACCGGGGAGAAAATCTTTCTCCCCCCCCTCAAACTTCTTTTGTTTGCTGAAATCTACAGAGCAGAAACTAAAGCAACTATTTTATTGTTAATGAGAGCAGATAAACACATCTTGGAACTTGGACAAAGATATAAAAGAAAGAGGTGTGAAGATATTCTTTCCTCAGGGTGCAGAGAAGATAATGGGAACATGCTGTCATGGGGCAAACATATGCATTTGTCCACCAGGGTGTGGAACAGAGAAGAGAGCAAAATACATTTGAAAGAGCTATCTCTAAAGGATCAACAACTGGTGAAGGAATTGTCATAATTTATTTTGGTGCAGATAGCTTCATTCCCAGCAGGAGCATGTCATTTGCTGTACTCAAAGGACCAGCTTTATTCAATGGATATGCACTGCTGGGAAAACTGTGCCATTCCCAAAAATATCACCGGGTTCTGTACTTGAGATATGAATCTCTACATGGTCACATTTTCCATAGCTACCTCTTGAAACCTCCCATAGCACACACAGCACAATCATCCACAGTTGAGAGATGTAGGTTTCTTTTGGAGGTAAAAGAAGATTGCTTATTGCTGCTGGGCAGATTTTGGCATAACAACCACTTTGGGGCCAAAGCATCAGTGGAATTATGGCTCTCTTCTGAGGAGGTTTGTTTTTAGGCTTTGTAAGGACATCTTGATATTATTTAATTAAAAAATAATTTTAGGATACAATAACTTTTTTAAAAATATTACAAAATGTTAACACTTCATTCACCTAATTATTTTGATAGTTTGCTGTTTTTGCATATTTTAATCTTGTTCACCACTTCTGAACTTTGGAAAAGCATAGAACTATTTTACATAAATAAATAAAATATGGAAGGCTAGATCAGATCTGAGGAACATTTATCACTACTAGTGTTCTGACTTACAATTCCCATCACAACCACTCAACATAGCCAATGGGAAGGAATTATGGGAGTGGGGAACTAGCCAACCAAAACAAATGGAGGGCATGTGCTTCCCACCCTTGGACTACTAGATAGACCTCTGGTCTGGATGAGCAGTATGTTTGATCCTGCAACATTATTATGTTTTAATATTTTCCAATAAAAGCTACACAAGTTTCCAAAGAGGCTTTATGCTATTTATAAAAGTGAGCCCAAGAGGTGCTGGGGAATTTCTGTTCACACTCTTAGCTGGTGGCCTGCGAGGTCCCTCGGGACTTCTGTTCCGTTCTTCATGCTAATGAAAAGTGAAACTGCTCTGAGAGGCAGTCCAGAGTTTTGGAGTTCAGTGCCACCAGTATGACAATGGACAGGTTGCTTACCTGTAACAGTATTTCTTCAAGTGGTCATCTGCGGATTCACACAAATGGGTAATGACTGCGAATGCACAGCAACTTCGGATCCTTCTGGAATCACTAGGCAGACTTTAAAGTTGCAACTTTTCACTGGGCTGGACTTAAGTTGCAACTTTTTGGCGGTAGTGCCGCCCATCCCTATAAAGGCCCTCTGTCGGTACCGCCCCCTTCAGTTCCGGAAGTTCGCCGCCAGCTGTGAAGTAAACAGAAAACATGAGCAGGCACAAATGAGGGGAGGATGGGCAGGATTTGTGTGAATTCACAGATGACCACTCGAAGAAATACTGTTACAGGTAAGCAACCTGTCCTTCTTCTTCGTGGTCTCTGCGAATCACACAAATGGGTAAGACTGACAAGCTTTGGTCAATGGAGGAAGGAGTGTCCTGCCACAAATACAGTTAAATGAGAGGCTAGAATAGGGGAATGCACATCACTCACTGAGCCCAATCTGATGGTAGGCGTAGACATCTCAGTGCAGTCCCGACAGTAACACTGCCCTTCCAAAGGCTACCGCACATCTGGCTCTGGAGTCCATCCTATAGTGCTTGATGAAGGTCAAGGGTTGAGACCAGACCGCAGCCTTGCAGACATCCTCCAACGGTACTCCAGACCAAAAGGCAGAGGATGCAGCTACCGCCCGAGTTGAATGGCCCGTACCCCAACCGGAGGTTCTTTCTTAGCGAGTTCATAACAGAGGTGAATGGTAGAAGTCACCCACTTAGAGAATTTCTGAGAAGAGACAGGCAAACCTTTCTTGGCCTCTCCGTAGCACACAAAAAGACATTCAGAACGTCTCGAGCCCGATGTCCTGTTCACATAGAAAGCCAGAGCTCGACAAACATCCAAGAGATGGAGCCGCCTTTCCTCATCGGTGGTCGGGCTCGGGGCTAAGGTTGGAAGCACAATATCTTGTTTCAAATGAAAGGCTGATACAACCTTCAGTAGGAAAGTAATGTCAGGTCTCAATACCACCTTGTCCTTATGAAAGACCAAAAAAGGCTGATCTATTCTGAGGGCACACAGTTCACTGACCCGGCGGGCCAATGTGATTGCAACCATGAAGGCCGTCTTCCATGATAGAAGCCTCATGTCCGCTGTAGCGGATTTTCTCTCAAGATTTTCTCAGTCTCAGGGTCAAGAGGAACATCTTCCACTTCGGTACCAAGGGTGGCACGATCCTTGTGAAGGGTGGAAATCTCAGGAGCTAGCACCGGCACCTCTTCCCTGATCTCACCTTCAGACTCGGAATCGGACACGAAGGCCTGGGTGGGAGGGCACACTGGAGAGATAACCTCCAAAGCAGGCGGGCTGAGAACCACTGAAGAGGGCCCTGTAACAGGAGAAGGAGACCTGGAGCAGGATGGAAGAACCAGCTCCAGCATGAACTCGTGTTGGTCCTTGGATTTCTCGGGACGCACACGAGACTTCTTCACAGAAGTGTCTTTAGGCTTTTGAGTTTCCTTCTCTGAAGAGTGGTGCCTCTTCATGGCTTTCTTGTCCTTGTGGGACTCAGGGGAGCAGGCATGCTCAGAGAGGGTTTTCTTAGAGGTTTTACTGGATTCCTCCCCAGCCACCTCAGCCTTCTTTTTTGAGGCAGGCTTAGAAAAAAAAGCTCCTATATCCTTGTCTCCTGGAAAAGCCTCCTTGGAAGGAGGACGTAAAGCCTCCTCATAAAGGGCAGCCTTAAGCCGCTTGTCCCGATTCCTCAGGGCTTGGGAAGTCATGGAGCGGCAATCTGAACAGGCCTTGGTATTGTGGCCCTGACCCAAGCACAGCAGGCACAGAAAGTGCAGGTCGGAGTGTGGAATTTTATTGTTGCATCTAGGACATTGCTTGAAAGATCTAGATGCCATTTTAGAAGACAAAGAGAAGTCAGACGTACCGAGTCACCAGGAGCAAACGAGGATATTAGAGAAGCTAAATCGTAGTCAAAAACAGTCCGAGGTTCAAACACGAGTGATTCCAAACACTAAGTATTGCTAGCAAAGCAAGCAAAGGTTCTTTCGAAGCTGCTAACGTGGCAGACAAGAGGAACTGAAGGTGGCGGTACCGACAGAGGGCCTTTATAAGGATGGGCGACACTACCGCAAAAAAGTTGCAACTTGTGTGATTCGCAGAGACCACGAAGAAGAAAAAAATATACCATAATTCAAGACCAGGAAGGAATAAAAAGAGGTTGGATGCAAGACACAGAGGAATGATAAAAAAAAAAGAGATGACAAAATGAAGGGCATATGGAATGAAGTACCATATGAAGATGAACTCCAGATTCTAAGGTGGAAACTGCAATAAGAGAAATAGCGAAAAACAAATCACCAGGAACAGCCGATATTCCAATTGAACTGCTATAATCCACACTGTCAGAGTCAACTCTAGTGCTAACCAACATATGTCAACAGATATGGAAAACAAAATGATGGCCAACAGATTGGAAGAGGTCAATTTACATCCCCATCCACAAAAAAGGAGATACAAAAGACTGCCGCTGCAGGATCACAGCACTGATCTCCCACGCAAGCAAAATTATGCTCAAAATTGACGTTGACTGCATAGATCATGAAAGGCTATGGAATGCCCTTAAAGACATGAGAGTGACAACACATGTGATACTTCTGACGAGGAATCTGTATGACAAGAGGCTACTGAACATAGAGAAACAGAATGGTTCCAAATTGGCAAAGGGGTCAGACAAAGCTGCATCCTTTCACCCTATCTGTT
>CM034706.1:168242178-168273162 GCA_020142125.1 Phrynosoma platyrhinos | reverse complement strand
CCCCCTAAGTGACAGACTGTATACCACCCTATAACAGGTCCTGTGCAGGTGCACTTGGATGTTTTCCTGCACATATGCACAGGTGTGGAGAGATGGACCTGCGCATGCATTTGAGAACAAAAAAAATTAAAGCAGCTGCTGCCAGCCCATGCGGTTGCTCCGTCTCCCTTTGCAGCATCCTTGGGGCTTGTGATGTGGTTGCTGGGGCTTCAATACAGCCTCGGAAAAGCTGCATTGACACCCCCCAGTGTGGTTGCTCTGTCCCCATTTAGGGCAACCTCAGGGCAGGCAGTGAGGTTGCTGCAGCTTAGGGAAAAGGCAACTTCAGGTCACCTTTTCCTGCCCGTTTGCATAGCCCCAATGGTCTTTGATAAGGCAATAATCTAATGCAGTAGTGTCATGGCGGGTGTGGACCGCACCGGGTGACACTCCAGAAGGGGGATGACACCAGGCCGGCTCCATGCCCCCGTACAGGGCCTTTTTGGGTAGTCTAGGCCCTGTGCAGAGGCTTTTCTGGCCACTCCCCTGCCCTGGAAACCCCACCAGAAGTCCGGGGCCAGAAATCCCGTTCCCCAGAAGCCCCTACACAGATCGAGTATCACCTAGTGTGGGAACACCACTGATCTAATTGTCTCTAATAATAGTGGTACAGTGGTTTTAACTTTGGACTATGACTCTGGAGATCAGAGTTTGATTCCCTAATCAGCTGTGGAAACCCACTGGGTGACCTTGAGTGACTCAGGGCCTAAGCAGACGGTGCAAAGCACCGTCTTCAAGGCTAGGAAGGGGAGGGGCAGCCTCACACTGGGCGCCCCAACCCCTTCTCCAAAACGTCGTCAGAGCGGCCGGCCCTCCACACAGCCGGCACTCCAACGACGCACTTCCGCTGCAGCATCTGCACACGCTGCAGCGGAAGAGGCACCGAAGGTGCGCCAGACGCCTTTTGCAGTGCACCTTTGGCGTCTTGCAGAAGAAGTGCTATTTTAGCGCTCCTTCCTGGAGCAGGGACACTGTGCTGCGGGGCCGAGGAATGCGGATGCCTCAGCTCCGATCTGCAGCTTCCCAGGGCAGCCTCGTGCCGCCTGTCTGCTTTCCCCCGCACACACTCTCAGCCTGTGACAGATTTGCCTTGGAGTTGCCATAAGTCATAATACACTTGAAGACACAGAATAACAACATGTTCTTTACATATCTTTACATTTATTCTTGCTTCTTCTTTATATTTCAGTTCCCTCTGACCCACTGATTACCCCCACTTTTTTTTTTTTTACATTAACATAGCAAGTGTATAATCTTGCTAGTGAGGCAACACATTCCAGTGGAGCAGTCAATGATGTGCCAAATGCAACTTAACAGTCTATAAGGTGCCCACAAATGTCTGTTACTCCTGCTGCAAGAAATTAACAAAAGAATACCCTGGGTATGTTTAGGCTGAAATCCTAGATCAATTTACCTGGGAGTAACAACTCCCCTCATTCCACTTTTTGACTACTAAGACTGAAGTCTCTGATAATAGTGATTAAAACTGTGAAAACCTACACATTTCTTATTGTTAAAGAATAATTGTTTTAGCCTACGTATGTTGTCAAAAATAAAAATGGAACATGGATTCAAAGTCTCCCACTCCACCCCTCTCCTTGTGCAGTATCAAAACTGAATTCACCCTGTGACCATTGATAGCATACACTTTGGATGGCATCTAGGATGTAGTGTGGGCATCACTATAGATCAAGGTGGATAAATGTACCAGAGCAGGGGTCAGTTTTCACCCTTGTGCCTTTTTGGTGCCTGATCACAATCCATTATACCTGAACAGAAGTGACAGGACATTGCTTTCAATTTCATTTTTGGCTAAAAATTGGCCTTTTTGCATGGGAGAGATGCAGTAACTACAGAACCTTTGCACTGATTTCCTATGCAAATAAAATCATTCTCAAAACTCTGCAGCAAAGACTCCTGCCATATTTGGAGAGAGAAAGCCCAGAGATACAAGCTGGATTCAGGAGAGGAAGAGGCACTAGGGATCACATTGCAAACATAATGGAGCACACCAGGAAATTCCAAAAGAAAATCTGCATGTTCTTTATTGATTACAGTAAAACCTTTGATTGCATAGATCACGGAAAGCTATGACATGCTCTCAAAGAAATAGGAGTGCCACTACATTTGATAGTCCTGATGTGTAACCTGTACTCAGGAGAGGGTGCCATGAGAACTGAATATGGAGAAACAGAATTGTTTCCAAGGAATCAGACAAAGCTGCATACTGTCACCATATTTATTCAACCTACGAGAGGGTATCGTAAAGTAATAATTATCACCTGGAAGTTCAATCAATCAACCAATCAATCAATTTTATTAATGCTTAAGCCAAAGGCCAGTCACATGATTTATATTTAAAACCAATAACAAAATTTCAATATTATAAAATGCTCAATCAGATAATTAAATAATTAACATCCGAATTTTATACATTAAATATAAGAAAGTTCCAGACAATTCTAAAACAACATTAGAAACAACTTCATAGATTAGATAAGATCATCCCCATGGCAATCAACTGCAATGTCCGCTATGACTCTAGCCCGAATTTTGATTGCTGTTATTATGGTATATGGATGAAATTTTTCAAAAATGAAAAAATCTGTTGCCAGGCCACCGATTTGACAACACAGATGACATCATTCATGAAGTGGAAGAGTAGTTTACGGCGTAATCTGCAGACTTCTACAGTAAGGGTATTTGGAGGGTCAAGAAACACTGGGAAAAATGTGTAAATCTAGATGGCGACCACATAGGGATAAATTAACAACTACAAATCAAAATAAGCTTTCTGTCAATTTTTTTAAAGGTGATAATTAAAACCTTATGATACCCCCTCTTTCTTTGACCACATAATGAGAAGACATGAATCATTCAAAAAGACAATGAGGCTAGGAAAGGTAGAGGGTAGGAGAAAGAGAGGAAGAATGTATGCCAGTTGGATAGACTCAAAGAGGCCACAGGTCTGAGCCTGTAGAATCTGAGCAGGCCAGTGGAGGACAGGGAGTCTTGGAGATGTCTCATACACAGGGTCGCCATGAGTTGGGGTTGACTTGCGGACAGTTAAACAACAAAAGTGGCCGGACCTATTGCTGTGGTTCTTCAGCAGGTCCAGTTTGTCTATTGACTGATTTTACTTCCACATTTTCTCTGCCTGGTTTGTCTGCCTGTGGTGCAAACTCTTACTGGCATATGATCATGATCCAGGTACAGTTGACTGTTTGATCATGGCTATAAAGTGACATGGAAATGACTGGCAGGTATAAAGTGATGTGGAGACTGTGGCAGAGGAACACAAATCCTGGCAGGTTTTACCAAACACATGGGGCTTAGAGTAGGTCCCTGGTGGAAACTTCATGTCTCCCATCTGATACCCTCCAACATTTCACAGATGAAAACTAGGATACATGTAGCCAAACAACATCCAAGTGCAGTTAAGATGGCAAAATGTATTAACGAGGAAGAACACACAAGCTAGGAAAGGCTGCAGCAATTTGCCTGAGGGCCTATGCAGACTGCCAGAAATAGTGCAAATTGAGTCCACTTTAACTGCCCTGACTGGCCACTCCCCTGCCCTGGAAACCCCACCAGAGGACCCCACTAGCACTGAGCCAGGGCAGTTAAAGTGGACTCAATTTGCACTATTTCTAGCAGTCTGCAAAGGACTGTCTACTGGGAAGGGCAAGATCCTGCCTCCTCCTCTCCTTTCTTCCTGCTGAGTTAACTGAGTGCAAACTACTTTTGCACTTTGCAACAATGAAAGTAAGCTAAGAAGAAAGGGAGAAAGCTGGAGGAGGAGAAGTATACTGGGACATTTTAAAAGAAGCTGAAAAAGCAGGACAACAGAGGATTGATTGGGACTGTCCCTGCCAAATCAGCACAGTTGGAGAGTATGCCATCTGAGAAGCTGTTCACTAGAACCTTGGCCACCAGACGACAAGATGACACACAATCACAGCTTGAAATAGCCGCTGCCTTTGCCAGTACAGGGACTATTCACCCTTAGGAAATTACATCTGCTCAAAGTATTAAATAATGTTGTTTTTTAAAGAGCGAGGAGAGCTGAACAAAACTTATCTTAAAAAGCAGGACATGCCTCTTTAAGTGCTCATATTAGGAAAGGAAACAAGGAATATGTGCTTTTAAAAAAGATGAGCTGTTTTGTTGCATTTTTTTCCAAAGCAGATGGAAGATTCTTCATCATGCCTCAGGCTGGAGGTTGTTAGCATAATTAGGAAGGGAAAATGTCCAATATGAGACCTGTATGAAAGCCATATTAAAACACTTAGTGTGTAGTGCATCATGGGGTTTGTATTCCTCCTTGACCTTTTAAACAAATATGTTTGGAAATCTCTTGTTGAAATCTGTATGCAGGCACAGCTGTTTTCAGATGTTAGCCAGGACATAAACAATATTACCAATGCCGTTTCCTGGCAAAGATTCATCTCTCATTCCACTGGTGTAGCAACTGGGAATGTAAGTGCATAGATGATATGTTTTTAAATCATTCTCAGCAGAGAAGCAAAAACAAATGCTATTAGAAAGACAGGATAGAAGAGAGCAAGCAAGCAGGAGAGGGTTTTCCCCCAATTAATGATATCAATGAAATGATACAGTGTTTACAGTTTACAGAAGGAGTTGATCAAAAGGTTTAATAATCATAATAATTTTCATAACTGAGAAATAATGTCTAGTGGTCAGAGGGATCTGTGGTCTCCCAGCTTCCCAACATGATGGTCACTCACACATTGCCTGAAGAGGAGGAAAAAGAGGACAACCCCCCCCTTGTTGGGGGCAATTAGCTTACAGTTATAAACCACTGCATAGCGCTGTATGAAGTGGTATACAAATGAAGCTGCTATTGCTTTTGAAGGCACAGAGCACTTTTTCCACTGCCAACATCTCCAGTGCGTTGATATGGAGTTGGCTCTCTGGTGGGGACCACTTGTCCTCGATCATGAGGTTCAAGGTGTGGGTGTCCCACCCGTCCAGAGACGCATCCATCGTTATGGAGTTTTGGGGCCAAGAGGCAGGAACAGCATTGCAATGCAAACGTCAGATTCAAGCCACCAGTGATGTGATGCAGCCATAGGTTGTTGAAGCCATGTGTCCCAATGCTACTTAAGCAGTGTGGGCTCTGATCCATCTATATGACAGGCAGTCTCGAACCACTTTGGAGAGAGCTTGGAACTGATCTGATGGTAGGTAGACTATTGAGCTCTTGGAATCGAGGATAGTCCTAATGAACCTGACTTGTTTTGATTGAGTCAAACTGGATTTTTCTCTGTTGACCATCAGTCTGATGGACTCCAGTGAGAGGGTGAATTTGACTGGTAAGGGCTCTGTTGGTATGAGGGCTACCAGGGGCACTGGCCTCCATGCTGACGATGCTGGGGTGTCTGATAGGATGAAGAGTACATACCATGCTTCCATGCAGCTGTTTTCATCCTGTATCGGAAGTTAAGCTTCTTGTCCATCTCCTTGTTGAAGAGTTCAGAGTCATCAAAGGGCATGTCCTTGATCAGGGCCTGGACCTGTGGGCCAAGGTCTGAAGACCATAGCCAAGCACAGCATCGAAGGGCCATGGAGCCAGAAAGGACTTTGAAGGCACAGTCAGCAGAATGACGAGCCAAAATGATCTGCTGGCCTCTGATGGAGTGGGCCTTGGCCTGGAGAGCTAGGGCCAGTGGCTTTTTGTCATCTGGTAGGTCATTGAGAAAGGGGAGCATCCGCTCCATAATGTGCTACTGTTATGCCCCCATGCAGGCCAAATAATTTGCAACTTTAAGGTCCAAGACAGCCGATGCATAGAACTTTTTAGCAAAACCATCTACCTTCTTGCTGTCTTTATCTACCAGAGACATAGAAGTCTTTGGGATGAAGGCCAACTGAGCGCCCTCAACAATTGCCAAATTCAGCCTGAGATGTTCAAACAGCCAGGTGGAAGAAGAGGTAGCAATCCTGTAAAGATTTTCAGTCTTTCGGGACGTACTGGCGATCGTGGCTGGAGTCTTCCAGGAGTGCCTGGCTTTCTGAAGGGATGGCAGGAAGCCCAAGGCTGGTGGTGTCAGGGCTTTCCCATGGACTCTTCATTCAATGGAGTCCATAGTGTCATAGTCAGTCCTGACGATGTAATGAATGATTGGGTTCTGAGCTGACTGTATGGTCCCAAATCAGAGAACATGGCTGTGTGCAATGCATTGATGTGGGAAGGATTTGGACATTGAAAGCAAGAAATTAAAAGGAATGTTGAGTTGGCCGGAGCAGATGGAATTTGTAAAATTTGTACAAACAAGGTGTGCTGGACACTCCGAGCTGCATCAACTGATAAGAACTTGGCGTGATGGTTCAGGATGTTTTAATGTCAACAAGATAAGACACTGGTATGTTTTGAAACTGTGGAAACCAAGGAAAACCATGTTTTCATCAAAAGAAAGATGAACAAGGTATAGAAGAAGTGGTCTACCAGCCTCACTTTGTTGGCATCTACCCAGGCAAGGTGTCATCCCAGCTCTTCAGGGATGAACTGATCAATTGTCCAGCAAAGGGACCTGTGAGTATGTCTGAGTGAATGTGTGTGTGCCAGAGCTCTTGATACCAAAGTGATTGTCTTAAATAAATTTACATGCATAGTGTTTAAACCCAGATCTGGTTTCCCATGTGTATATTGAAAATCCTACAGTCTAATGTAGCTAAATTTCTCTCTGGATCAAAAGAACAACAGAGAACCTCAGTTCATGACAACAACTTCAATCTCCAGGGCATTGGCCATCCGGATGACCTGGTCAGCAAAAGTCTTCACATCGTCAGATGGAGAAGCTGGATCATGCTCTATGAGTGCGAGTGGCAAGTGTGGCACTTTTAGGTCCAAAGCTGGGGAGACAGATCAAGACCGAGATTGTGGTGACTGAGATGGCTGTGAATGTGGCTACCAGGACCATTGAGATTGAGGGGACCAAGAATGCCTGGAGTCTTAGGTAGAGGCCTCTGAGGTGTTGGTAGAGGACAGGCTGGAACAGATGGACGGTCCTGGGTAGAAGATCTGAGGACCTTAGCCTGTGTCATGATACAGACTGGCTGGCATGGGGAAGGTGATCTCACACGCTCCACCCAGCATCAAAGCGAGTTGGGATCAACTGGCATGAGGTAGGGGCACATATCATAATTGTAGATAAGGTCCAGAAATTGTTGAAACAGAGAGGCGTCGGCATCCTCTTGAGCAGTGTGTTGCCCTCAGTCCCAAGGGTGGCTCAGTCATGGTGTCATAAAGACTCAAGAGCTCAACCCTGAGCATGCTCTGTGTCAATAAAGGATCTTTGACAGGGAGTCAGGATGGGAATTTCTGGGTCCTGTAGCTTGCCTTCCGATGCTGAGTCCAAGTCGATGACTTGAGAAGTCTCAGTAGAAGCCGTGGGTGTTTTAGGAGACAGTAAAGGTAACTTTTTGTCGGTGATGATCCCAGAAGAAGGGAGCAAGAGCTAAGACCGTAGGAGGGTCTTGGCCTTGAAGACTCTCTTGCCTTGGTGATCAGAGTTTGCCTGAAGAGAGGAGGAATGAGCCCTTTTAGAGGTCAACCTGTCAGAGGATTTTTTCCGTCTGGAGGAAGAATCCCTGTTGGTAGAGTGCTTCCATTTGGAAGTCTTCTTGGCCCTGGGTTCGTCCGAAGACTGTTCTCCCTCTGATCTGCACTTTTTGTCTTTGGAAGTCTTTTCCTTGAGTTTTCCCTCTCCCTTCTCCTTCTCCTTTTCCCTGCCACCATGACTCCCTGAGGTACATAACTGAGGGTCAGCAAAACACTTCAAAGCTGGAGCAGAGACTGCTTTTAAGGTGTGCTTGTTCAGGGCAGCCTTAAGCCTTTTATCCTGGTTCTTTATGGCTTGAGTTGTCATGAACCTGCACTGGGCATAAGATTGGACCTTGCCCAGACACAGGAGACAACAGGAGTGTGGACCAAATCCTGGAATCTTGCCTCCGCACTTCTCACAGTATTTAAAGGGGTGAGTTGACATTTTCAACCAGGGTTGAAATTAAACCGTGTGGCAAATTCAAAGTAAGAGCCAATCCAGAGTTGATTGATTTGCAAACAAGGTCAAGTCCAAGATCCGAAATAATGGTCAGTAATCCAAAATCAGCAATCCAAGTCAAAGTGAAGAGAACAAGTGATTCAAACAGTGAAGTTCCTTTCAAGCAGCTGGAACAGTGGACAAAAGGAACTGAGGAAAAGAGTGGGATGCTAGAGGCTTTATAAGGGTGGGCAGAAATACCACCAAAAAGTTGCAAACATAGTTTTGCCTAGTGATTCCAGAAGTTTCCAAAGTTACTGCACAGACACAGGAGTAACCCATTTGTGTGAATTCACAAAGACCACGAAGAAGAAATCAAAGCAAAGCAAAGCAGCTTCATTTATATACCGCTTCATACCACGTGGTTTACAACTGTATGCTCATTGCCCCCAACAGCTGGGTACTCATTTTAGTGACCTCAGAAGGATGCAGGCCTGAGTCAAGCCTGAGCCCTGGCTAGTATTGAACTTGCAACCTTGTGGTTTATGAGTGAGTGGCTGCAGTACAGGCACTCTGGATTACAGTGTTTTAACCAGCCCTATCGAAAATGGCTGGCTGGGTTTTTTGATGTGCATGAACACCTCTACCCAGTGTTTATTTTTTTCTCAAACCAATTCCTCAAAGCAACAAACAAACAAACAAACAAAAAAACAACAAGATTGCATGCAGCTCATTGCTTGTAGTTCCGAGTAGCTAAATCATCACATGGCAAGCCAAAGACTTTTTATTTGTCTTTGACTTTTGTGAATAATAGATTACTTTGTTCTGATTCATCAGATGCTAATCTCTGTTGCTTTTGCTGGAAGAAAAGTAGTGATCACCCCTGGAAATTTGGAATAGAATGGTAATGTAGCTTTTTGAGGAGAGAGAATTTCCAGATTTTTTAAGGAAACCCAATATAATGCATATGGCATTGTCTATTGGAGAAAGTTTTCTGATTCCAACCATAACAAGAGACTTAGGGCCTCGGCAGACGGCTAATAGGGCCGTCTCCGAGACCCGGAAGAGGAGGGGCAGCCGCACGCGCGGCGTCCCTTCCTCTTCCTGAGGTCGCCCTGGAAGCTGCCGGCCCTCCGCATGGCCGGCGCTTCCAAGGCAACCTCCCGCCGCAGCGACCACATGCACTGCGGCGGAAAAGACAGCGAAAGTGCGCCCTACGAGTTTAGTACGCACTTTCGCTGTCTTGAGGAAGGAGCGCTGATTTAGCGCTCCTTCCAGGGACGCAGCAGGAGCGCCGCGATGCGGCTGCCATGGCCCTGCGGCGCTCCGGGCCAGGGCGACCTGGACACCCTGGTCTGCATCCCCCCTAATTCTCTTTGATCAAATCCTTACATTACCAAGTTATTACAGGTTGAGTCTCCCTTATCTGAAATGCTTGGGATCAAAAATCTTTGGGATTTTGATTTTTTTAAAATGATTTTGGCATATTTGCATATATATATAATAAAATATCTTGGAGAGGAGATGCAAATCTAAACATGAAATTCATTTATGTTTCATATACACTTTATACGCATAGCCTGAAGGCAATTTGTACATAATATTTTAATAATTTTGTACATGATACATGGTTTGTGTACACTGAACCATCAGAAAGCAAAGATGTCACTATCTCAGCCACCCATATGATCAATTTTGGATTTTGGAATATTTTGGATTTCAGAATTCCAGTGAAGGGAGACTCAACCTGTAACTGAATCTCATTCTTAAATTTTGATGGTTTGGAATTAAGCAACCAGTCAAAGGACAAATATCCACACTTTTAAAAAGCTGCTTGGGCAAGCCTTATGTAGCAGAAATATTGCAAGTGCCTACTCCTCTCTGAACAAGGTTAGATAAATGCATTTTGACTCAGTGAGAACTTCAGCATTCCAAAATGTATGTCAGCAGGAGTATTTACTGCCAAATCCAGCAGGAGCTGGTGGCTCTAACATCACTCCCATTAATGAGAAAAATGTCACTCTCCAACCTCTGCATGTTTTTTTTCCTGCTCTGCCTATCAGATCCTTCAAAAAACTGATAACTAGTCTTTATAGATTGTGAGAGCCAGATATAACTCTGAATCTATTATTGTACTGGAACCCTTGGGGTAAACTTATCACCTGGAAAGCATTTTACATGGACAATTTGACTTTCATGTGGAGTGTCATAATGTACCCTAGATGGAAATCTAAAATAAATTATATGGCATGCAGCCTTTCTGGTGCAGGAATTTATCGTTCCCCCACTACAATAATTTTGAAAGCTGTATCCCTTAAGCTACAAAGATGTGAGATATTATTAACTGCCTGAACTTTTAAGAATGTTCTGATTGGCTGAAATAAAATATAGGGGCTGGGAGTAATTTCTATGGAACCACAAGCTTATCGCAAACTGTTTTTCAACCATCTAAACTGCCAACTTTGTCTTCTTGTAGGACACAATGTCCATTTTATCACCATCATCCCCAACGGATGCTGGCATTTCAGTAAAGCTGTTCCAGGAAGTGAGAAAGTATCCAAGGGTCTCCTGACAAGGTTGTCACAGACAATTGTACCCCAGAGATGGTCGGGCGGGGGGGACCAGCCTTCATGCTGGTGCCTTATCTTTCCTTTGTATGACTTTATTCTCTCAGCACCTCTCCTGACTCCAGAATACATCATGTCAGCCTGGCAAAGTTTGAAGAATGTCAGTTCCACTTCTTACTCTTTTCCATTGCTGAAGGTGGAAAATTTATATTTAAATTATACATTCATAGATCTCAGTGCTGGGGCATAAGCAACCATTAGCACACATGCAGTCCCATTACTGCTTGCCTTTGCTGCAGAATAGAAGTTCCTCTGTACACATATGCTTAGCATTACCTCTCTGAACTCTAATTTTCCAAATGACTGAGAACTCCAGTGATGCAGGCATTTTGAAAAGGTGCTGGTTCCCTTAAAATAGGTAACTGGAGATTGATGGGCTTGTTTACATCAGTGGTGGACAACTCTGGTGGATACGTGGGCCAATGTCCTCTTCTGGGAACCTGCCATGAGTAGGTTCATAACCTACCAGGCTCATAACCTACCAGTGCCAAGGGCACCAGAAATCAAAACCAGAAAAGACTGGACTAGAAACCATTTCTGGTTTCATTCCAGCCTGTGTTGGGGGGCTTTGGTGCCAAAACAAGGGGCATGAGAGGCATATAGCCATTCAAGATGTCTGCTTCCTGGATTGTATTTTACTTATTTTGGCTTAGATTTTATTTGCATGTGGGAGGAGGCCTCTAGGCACTGTATGTGATTCAAAAGCCATATGTTCCCAGCCTAGATTCACACACACACACACACACACACATACACACACACATAAAGCCTGAGCACAGGACAAGGCTACAGATATTAATATCCCAATAATAACCCAATACGTTCTGGTTCCTCTTGTGATTTTGAGGGAAATGAAGAATATCATAATGTTTTATGCAAAAGGTTCTCTGTCTCCTAATTGCTTATCCTAGGGTGGGCAAAATGTGATACACACCGTCTGAAGCTAACTGCACCTCTCAAGGGGCCCAACTGGAGTAGTCAATAGTGTGGACTGCTAGAAACAGAAGTCTAGTTACATCTGGAGTGCCATACTTTTCTGCTTCCATAACTATCAGTACATTTGTGTGGACAAGATCTGGCCATAACTATGTTCCTTGAAAGCTCAGGCATAAGTCTTGCACTGCTTCACAATAAGACACTACACTCCTTTTGGAACAAGGTAAGCAACCAGGTAAGCAACTCCTGGGATAGGGGCCGGGAAAAGGAAGAGAAAGAGAAAGGAAGGATTTTTTCTTAAGACTGGAAAGCTGAGTTCTTAGATTCAGCTACTTTCTTTTCTCCATCTTTATCTAATTCTTTCCTTTAGTTTTCCTAAAGTTTGGAAAAGGGCCAGACTACCTAATCATTGGTCTTGTTGGCCATGGGTTCTGGATACTGAAGAACAAAGGAAAAACTCTTGAGGACCAAAGGAGAACCTCTGATCTAGGTCTAGTTTAAAACTCCAAACACTCCGGAGGGAGTCATTCTTGGCCTTCTTCATGCTCTTTAGTCCCTCATGGCTGGCTTAATCTGCAATCTGCTCCCCTTCCATGTTTGAGGATTGTAATGTTTTGTGTTTTAATCTGTGTTGTTTAAGCTTGACAGTTCCTTGGCTCAATGGCTGGTCAACCATAGACTTATTTAAGAGCCAAGAACATATCATAGGCTGTACAGTGGTCCCTTAGTATCCACTGGGGTTTGGTTCCAGGACATCCCTGCCCCATAGATACAAAAATCTGTGGATGTTCAAGTCCCATTAAATACAATGGCGTAGTAAAATGGTGTCCTTTACATAAAATGGAAAAATAAAATTTGCTATTTGGAATTTATATATATGGACAGGTTGCTTACCTGTAACTGTATTTCTTCAAGTGGTCATCTGTGAATTCACACAAATGGGTTATGTCTTCATCTGTGCAACTAGTTTGGGAACTTCTAGTATCACTAGACAGAACTTCAATTGCAACTTTTTGGTGGTAGCTCCAGCCATCTCTATAAAGCCCCTAGCATTCTCGCTCTTTCTCCAGTTCCGTACCATATGCCATATAGCAGTGACAGAAGAATTCTATCAATGAGCAGGACATGACTGAGGAGAGGATGGGCAGGATTTATGTGAATTCCTAGATTTGTGTGAATTCTTCATGGTCTCTGCAAATCACACACATGGTTTAGACCAGCGATTCCCAAACTTTGCTCCTCCAGGTGCTTTGGACTTCAACTACCAGAAGCCCCAGCTAGCTTGGCCAAGAGTATGGAATTCTGGGAGTTGAAGTCCAAAACATCTCAAGGACCAAAGTTTGGGAAACACTGGTTTAGACTGACAAGCTTTGGTCAGTAGAGGAGGGAGTGTCATGATACCAATTTAAAAGTTTAAACAAGTTGTAATTTATTAATAACAATAAAAGCTTTACATTTTGAAAATGCATTTGTCAGTGTCATTTCTTTGGTTTCAAAAGCATATAAAATATGCAATGCAATGAAGATTCAATGCAAACCAGAAAGCAACACTGCCCTCCCAAAGGCTGCGTCCTGTCTGGCCCTTGTGTCCAGCCTATAGTATCTGATGAAAATCAATGGCTGGGACCAGACAGCAGAACTGTAAACATCCTCCAAAGGCACCCCAGTCAAAAAAGTAGAGGATGCAGTTACTGCTCTAGTTGAGTGTGCCTAGACCTGAGGAGGGAGAGTTCTACCTGAAAGTTCATAGCACAAGTGGATGGTACCAGCCACCCACTTAGAAAACCTCTGAGCAGTGACAGGTAGTCCCTTTTTGTCTTCTGAGTAGCAGACAAATAACTTCTCGGAGTGCCTCAAATCCAAAGTCCTGTCCAGGTAGAATGCCAGTGCCCTTTGAACATTGAGAGTGTGTAGGAGGTGCTCGGCATCCATTGTCGGTTTCGGGGCCAAGGTGGGCAACATAATGTCCTGGTTGATGTGAAAAGCAGACATCACCTTCAGAAGGAAAATGATGTCTGGAGGGAGGACCACTTTATCTCTGTGAGGTAAGGTAAGGTTGGCCCATCTGTAGGGCACAAAGTACACTGACACAGCAAGCAGAGGTGATGGCCACTAAGAAAGCTGTTTTCCAGCTCAGCAATCTTAAGTCCATGGTAGCCATGGCCTTGAAGGGCTTGGTTGAAAGGTGGGAAAGCACCAAGTCCAGACTCCATACCAATGTTGGCACCGAGGATGAAGGGTGGAGGTTGTTGAATCCCTTAAGAAATCTGTTCACCAGAGGCTCTTTGAAAACTGGTAATGGGAGCAGATAGCAGACAAGTAAACACTTGATGGATGTGAGGCACAATCCTGAGTCAGCGAAAGTCATCAGAAACTCCAAGACCACTGAGGTCAAGACATGGGATGGAGACAGGTCTCTAGTATGGAGACAGGTCTCTGGTACAGAGACAATCCAAGAACTTGTTTTATTTGAACATATAGGACTTCTTTTTAGAGGGCTTCTGGGCAGCCTGGATGATGGTCCGTACCAAGTCCAGGAGAGCCTCTAAGGATGGATTCTCCACATCACCAGGGGAAGTATCTTGATGTCCACGTGTTGGACTAGGCCTCTGTGCAGAGACAGGAGGTCAGGGCGGAACTCAAGCTGGCGATATTCCCTCCAGGAGAAATGAAGGAGGGGAGCAAATCAGGGCTGTCTCGGCCACAATTCAGTGATGAGGATGGTGTTGGACTGGTCCGTTATCATCTTTGTTAGGGCCTTCATGATGACGGGAAATGGAGGGAAGGCGTACTGGAAGGCATCTCCTTGAGATCTCCCCCAAACCCAGAACACACTGATCATGGCAATCAGTAGTGGGAATTTTGGCACCACACTTGTCGCATCGCTTGCATGAAGCTATTTTCAACCAGAGTTGAAAGACAAAATGGTAAGTTAAGCAGTCCAAGGTCAAGTATTCATTGACAATCTCAAATCCAAAGTCCAAAAGAGTGGTCAGAGTCCAGAAAAATTGTCTAAGTACAAGCCATTAGATCAATCCGAAAGTGAAATGAGCAACTCTAACAGAGCAAATTTCCTTCCTAGCTGCTATTGCGGTGGACAAAAGGAACTGGAGAAAGAGCGAGAACACTAGGGGCTTTATAGAGATGGGCAGAGCTATTGCCAAAAAGTTACAATTGACATTCTGCCTAATGATACTAGAAGTTTCCAAACTAGATGTGCAGGCACAGACATAACCCATTTGTGTGATTCACAGAGACTGCTGTGGATGACTGAATCTGGGATATAGAATCCATGGATACAGAGGGCTGACTGTACAAAAACCCTGCAGTGCTTGCTTTACTTGGGACTTTATCACACAAGGCTATAATAGCAGAATTTTAACAGGATAAAAGCATCTTTAGATGGTACTTATTACACAGCGTCGTATCCATCTTGCTGCCGCCTTGCATTCCATTCATTACTGTAGTTCACCTTTTCATTGACAGGCAAAATTCATCAATAGGCTCTAAATCTTGCTGCTATTACATTACGTACTGCCTTTGTGCGATAGTTCCCTTCTGCTGCAGTTACACTTCTCAGGGAGTCACGTGGTGTTGTGGGAATGATTCTTTTCCTCTCCCTTTCTCCTTCCCTTCCCTTCCCCTCATAGCAATCACCAACAGTTTCCCAAAGCCAGCTGCTGTGTGTGCAATCACACAGCAGGCAGTGCAGCAGCCATAGTCCCTTGTTCCTTCACTCCCAGAGTGCGGGGCTGCTGTGCAAACATGCACACAGCAGCCCTGTGCTTCAGGAGGGGGGGAGAAGCAACAATCACACCTGCCAATAACTTCCTGAAGTCACCTGCTATGTGCACATTCCCACAGCTGCCGGTTTCAAGAGGCAGTTGGCAGTTGCGATCACTCATTCACCCCATTGCAATAGCTAATGTACTATTGTGGGGAATGGTGTGATAAGAAATTATGCCAAACCGGTATGCTTCCATTCTTAAACTAGTGCAATTGTGGTGGGACATCCAAATGGTGTGAGAAATTCCTTGCAGCATTCAGCTAAATGGCCTTTCATTTTTTGCACCCTGACCTGAAAGTCATATTTCAGTGATTAAAATGGCTTTGAGTAATGGTGTTAAGATCATACCTCACCCCAAGAACTAGAAAGATTTTTCACTGTCAGACATTCCTGATGCCCATAGCATTTAAATAATAGCTCAGATGGCCTGCTCTGGGTTCTTTCCTTTTTAAAATTCTGTGTGTCTGTGTGTGCTTGCACACTTACAAGTGATTGCTTAATTAGTGTACATTTCAAAATATACGTTTACCAAGTGGAAAAAAATTGACACCAACTACACACGTCTGGAAGTGTGATCTGTTGCTGTCACTGACATGCAGAAGCTGGGGCAGAGGGATTACACGATCTGACCTTAATATGTGTGACTCGCCAGGCTTTCAGTATAGAAATGTATATTTTTCAATATTCCTCTCAGAGCCGAAATCATGTCATTTATATGTAAATGAGCTCACATTCTGCAGCTGTTTCTTCTCGGCTGAAGCTCTGGGAATTATTTGCACTTAATAAAGCCTCATAAATAGGTTTTGCCTTTAAATAGGTGGGGGAGTAGCAAATCTATCATATCTATTTGCAGTTCCAAGCTGCCTTCATATTTTGAAACTTATGTGCATCCTTTCATAGAAAGTTTCACAGTTACAAGAGAAACACAATTTCATTTACCCAAGCAAAAGCATCTCTTCTTCCTCCATGAGAATGTTTCATGACACCATTGTCTACACCAGGAAGACTTTTAAGAATACAGCAAGAAAGGCTTTAATGTTTTTTTGTTTGTTTTTTACAAAAAGATCCATTTTCTCAGAAGCTCTGGATAGTGACCTTCAAGGTTTTTCTTTATAGGATGTTACATGAACAATCTGACTGGAATTGCACTTTTTCTTAGGTAGCTGGGGTGCTGGGGGCTGAATAAAACCTGAAAGCAGCACTTAGAAAGGTTTTGTTTTGTTTTTTGTTTTTGTTTTTGTTTATTTTGGACTTCAGCTCCCCATCCCAAGCATGAAGGATGGGATTCTGGGAATTTCAGTTTTTAAACATATTTTCAAGCTGTCCCAGAACAAGGCAAAAAAGTAACTTTTCTTTAGAAGATACTCACATTCTGTAAGGGGTAATCTGACAATAAATGTAATTTTTTATCAGCTTCATTTGCTTTCCTGGATTTCTTCTTCTTTTGACCACCATATCACCTGATGCTCCCAGATACTTCAAGGCTTACAATCACATCTCTCAATTTGCCATTCCCTATAGAAAACAAAACCAGTGATTATATCAAAATATGATCTAAATAATATCTCAACAGAATGTATTGACAACATAAGAAAAAGATTCGTACCACTAAGCATAATAGACCAAGAACCAGAGGAACTATGGTCTGAAGCCAGGGACATAAGAAAAGAAGAATGCAGACAGACACTTTCAATAAAGAAACAGAAAGAGAAAAAACCATGGATGACAGAAAAAACACTACAAACAACAAAGAAAAGAAGAGAAGGAAAACAAAAGGGAGATAGGAACAAACTAAGAATTATGAATACAACAGTACAACAGCTTGTGCGGAAAGATAAAGAAAATTACTACAATGACCAATGCAAATAAATAGAAGACAACAACAAAAAGGGAAGAACAAGAGATCTATTTCACAAGATCAGAGAAATCAAAGGAAAATTCAAACCAAGGACTGGGATGCTCTGTGACAATAAAAATAACATAATTCAAGACCAGGAAGAAATAAAAAGACTTTGGATGCAATTATACAAAAGAGATGACAAAATGAAGGACTCATGGAACTAAGAGCCATATCAAGGAAAACCCCAAATTCTAAAAAAAGAGGTGGAAACTGCAATAAGAGAAATTAGCTAAAAACAAATAACCAGGAACAGGCAATATTCCAATTGAACTGCTGCAATCCACACTGAGAGAGTCAACTCTAGTGCTGACCAACATATATCAACAGACATGAAAAACAAAACAATGGCCAATAGATTGGAAGTGGTCAATATACATTCCCATCCACAAAAAGGGAGACACAAGAGACTGCAGCAACTATAGAACTATAACACTGATTTCCCCTGCAAGCAAAATTATGCTCAAAATTCTGCAACATAGACTCCAACCACACATGGAGAGAGAAATCCCAGAGGTCCAAGCGGCATTCAGGAAAGGAAGAGGCATGAGGAGCCAGAATGCAAACATATGATGGCTAATGGAGTGCACCAGGGAATTCCCAAAGAAAATCAGCATGTGCTTTATAGACTATAGCAAAGCTTTTGATTGCATAGAACATGAAAGGCTATGAGACGCCCTTAAAGACATGGGAGTGCCAATGTATCTGATAGTCCTGATGAGGAATCTGTACTCAGGACAAGAGACTACTGTCAGAACAGAACACAGAGAAAAAGAATGGTTCCCAATTGGCAGAGGGGTCAGTCAAGGCTGTATCCTTTCACCCTATCTGTTCAATTTGTATCCAGAACATATTATAAGAAAAGAAGGCTTGGCCTCAGAAGAAGGAGGAGTGAAAATGGGAGGATGGAATATCAACAATCTAAGACAGGGGTAGGCAACCTTTTTGAGCTGGGGACTGGTCCCGCGAAGTCCCTCCTGCAGCTGGGCCGAGGGGGGGAATGGCGGTGAGCACTTGCGCGTGCGCACACACACACCGCGCACGCACACACACACACGCCGCCGCTGCCGCCGCCGGTGCTGCGCAGCTGCCTTCGCATGCACCGCTGCTGCCATTTTGATTTCCAAAATGGCGGTCGCGGCACGCACAGCTGCATGGCGGCAAAAATGGGCGGCGGCGGCGGCAACCTTCCGCCTGGGCCGGTAAGTCCAGGGACCTGGGCCTTAACCGGCCCGCGGGCCGTAGGTTGCCGGTCTCTGATCTAAGATATGCTGATGACACCATAATACTAGCAGAAAACCTCACAGACCTGGAACACCTACTAAGGAAGATCAAAGAAGAAAATGCAAAGACAGGCTTAATGTTGAACATAAAGAAAACAAAAATAATGACCACCGAGGACCTTCACAAGATCAACCTAGACAGTGAAGAAATAGAAAGAGTAAAAGAATTCTCATACCTGGGATCAAATATCAATAGAAATGGGGACTGCAGTCAGGAAATCAGAAGAAGATTAAGATGGGGAGGGTGGCTGTAAAAGAACTAGAAAAGATCCTAAAATGCAAAGACATACAACTGGGCACAAAAGTCAAAATCATACAATCCATTGTATTCCCTGTTACCGTGTATGGATGTGAGAGCTGGATAGCTAGGAAACAAGATAGGAAGAAAATCAACTCCTTTGAGATGTGGTGCTGGAGAAGAGTGCTGACGATCCCATGGATGGACAGCCAAAAACACAAACAAATGGTTCCTAGAACAGATCAAACCAGAAACTTCCCTGGAAGCCAAAATGACCAAACTGAGGCTATCGTATTTTGGACACTTCATGAGAAGAGAAGACTCATTGGAAAAGACAATAATGCTGGGAAAGGTGGAGGGAAGTAGGAAGAGAGGAAGGCCACATGCCAGATGGATGGACTCTATTAAGGAGGTCATGGGTATGGGTTTGCAGGAATTAAGCAGAGCAGTGGAGGACAGGAGTTCTGGGAGATGTCTCATTCATAGGGTCACCATGGGTCGAAATCGACTCGAGGGCAGTTAACAACAACAAAATTCCAGTCTCATAGAGTTGTCCTCTTGGTTAGTTTTCTTCAATTAAGAGAGTCTTCCCAAAGCTGATGTCAATATTCAAAGTTGCATCCTTTGCATTTTAAAGCAGCAGGCCTGGCTCTGATAAGTGAACACAACAGCCTTCTTGTTTGCCCTTTGCTAAATGGAGCAATAACCTAGGACAGTGATTTCTAAAGTGGACAGTACAACCCCCCTTGGGGGTGAAGGAAAGATCCAGGGGGGTGGTGAAGGGGAAAGGGGACAGGAGGGGGGAAGTGAGGGGAAAAGGGGATGGTGGTGGGGGTTGAGAGAAGGGGAACCAGCAGCCTTGAGATCCATGGTGGGGACATGGGTTGCATGAAACTTCTTTTCAGGGTCCTTTAAAATCACCATGAAGCCTCACAGATCACTTTGTGTACTGAACTGTCGCTCTTCCCCTGCCCACGTGAGCTCACTCCATTAGCTATATTTTTTGCTAGTAGTGGCGGGAAACTCTTGTGAAGCTTGCGCACAGGGCATCATTTCTGTGACTTGGAGTGGCACCATTTTGGGATAGGCTGACTGACTGGAGCAAGGAATTAGAGCACATGGTGGTGGGGAAGAAATGGCAGAAAAAGGAGCTTTCAGATCTGAGACTCTACTTAAGCTTTGTGAGCTTTGCTGGCACTTGACTGGCAAGTTGGAGAAACCCTGGTGCTCCAGCTTTCTTGGACAGGCTGAGAGAAGAGGTAACAGAAAAACAATATCTGTATGGGGGGGGGGGCTTGAAGCTGTTTGGTGTAGACATGTCTCTTGGAAAGAAGGGGGAGGAGTCTTTTCAGAGCTGCTCCTGTTGTTAAAATTTCTCCCTTTCCCTGTCTACACCAGTTTCTAGTCCAGAGCATGTGGCCTCTATAAACTCCCCATACACACACCTATTGCACCACTCTCTGCCCAGTGAAGACGAATTGAGAATCCTTCCTTTACTGGAGCAGTAACCATATAACTTGCCGAGCAGCAACTGAGATGCTTCTTGCTTGCACTGACCTTTGCCATGAGGCTGGCATGGGTGAAAGACTTCTCAATCACTGCTCAGCCTGCTTGGTTGCTGCTCTGAGGGTGACCGGGTGCATGGGGAAGAGTGACGAAGCAGCCCATCAAGCAGCAACTGTTGCTGCTCAGACAGCTGCTCAGTTGCTACTCCCAAGGTGATTGGGTGCAAAGAGAGCAGTAACCAAGATTGCTTGTTTTAAATATGCAGTAGAACAGTAGACCTAATATCACGAAATAGGCTGGGGGCACTAGGGTTGTCACCTAAGTGGAAAGAGGGTGGCAACCCAAACAAGTTTGGGGACCACTGATCTAGAGGATAATTCTTTGAAAAAATTATACAGATGGGTGACCCCAACTGCAACCAGACTGAGACAGAGCTGGAACCATTGGATTCATAGTTTCTTCTTACTGAAGCTCTGCTTTAGTTCTAATTTGTGGGACATGCAACAAAATCTTGTGTTCTATTTTCACTTGCTAGCAGGAGTTCTTCTGTTCCGGGTCCCAGTCAGCCATGCCCACTTACTAGATTCAAGTTCTGTAAGTTTAAAGAAGCTTAAGCCCTCTCCCCATTTCCTCCAGTTTTAATTTTTTCCTCTAAACCTCAGAACTCCATGGATACTCAGTGGTTTGTGTTGCAGGGGGAGGTGCTCCACTGGGAAGATTAGGAAAAAAAATAATAACTTCATCAAATTGTGGGACTTTCCCAGGCATTCTGGAGCCTGATCTCTTGTTTCCTAGTACAAAATGATAGAATTTATCATGATTTTTGCAAAGGTGCTCCCACAAATGGTGAAAAATGTCTGTTTATCAGAGCACATGCTTTCATTCGCCTATGCAGCTCACATTTAGAATGCTTTATTGAGTGATTAGTCATTGGAAGGTAAACACAGTTTTACTTAGGAAGTCTATTTGCTGAGACATGTATCTCTGAAGAAATCCAACTGCAGACAGCAACAGTCTTGGGAGTGCACATTCCTCTTAATGTCTACTTTGACCCTCAGTGGCCATATTTTCTATCAGCACACACCAGCTGAGTTTGCTAATAGTGTGAGTGATATATTACCAAAGTATTCTAAGACATGTCCAGTGTGCATACTGTATATACTCATGTATAAGTCTGGAAATTTTAGTCAAAAATGACCCAAAAACCTGAGTCAACATATCCACATGTCAATGTAAGTGATGTACTTTAATTCTTATTTTTAAAAAGGAACCATCCCCTGGTGAAAGGCAAGAGCTTAATCTGTCCTAGAGGCATTGACCCCCTGTATTCTCTCATCCATCCAGCTTTTAGTGTGAGCACAAAGAGTTATGCCTGCTGGAATTTCTAAGTTCTTTGGCATCATTTTCCTTTGCTTTGTCCTTTACATTCTTTGTTATATGCCCCTAGGTTTTATCCTTGATTTATCCATGGGTCATAATTTTGGCCCCAAAACCTGCCCTTGACTTATACATGAGGTCAACTTATAGTCAAGTATATACGGTTGCTTGAGAAAGAACTGTGCTTCTTCCCCCCCCCCCTTTTTTTTCCCTTCCTCTCTCACTTATTCTCTCTCTCTTTGGTAATAATGCCTCCATTCTTTCAATTGCACCAGATTCAGCTTGGGGCTGAATGGCTGAAGCTCAACCAAAGGCAAAGAATAGTTGGCACCAGCATAGAGGTAACAGGCTGCATCTGCACAGAAATAATGCAGTTTGCCATGGCTCAATGCTATGGAATTCTGAGGTTTGTAATTCTGTGAGCTATTTAGCCTTCTTTGTCAGAGCGCTTCGGTGCCACAGCAAACTACAAATCCCAGGACTCCATGGGATGGAATCATGGCAGTTAAAACAGAGTCAAACTGCATTATTTCTGCTGTCCAGATGGAGCCTCAGGGGCTGTTCTCACTACGATTTACAGCGAATTGCGATTTGCTGTATATGTGTCTTGTTCCCACTGTGAGCAGTTTCAGAAGCAACTCCAATTGTTAGGAGTCACTTTGAATTGCCACAAAACTTTGGCAAGGAGTGCCACATTGTCGCTGTCCTCAACCTCATCCTCCTTGTCCTCCTCCTCCAGAGAGAAGAGCCCTGGAGGCCCTTTATTGCCAGTGCACACGCTGTGCCTCCCTAGCCACAACCAATCTCCAGTCGCGGCAATCCCAAAAGGAGAGCCTATGGCAGCTGGGAAAAAAGGCCCTCAATAGGCCCCCAAATTTTCACAAATGGCACTAGTGGGAACTAATAGTGCCATTGCTGCAATTCACTTCATAGTGGGAAGTGTGCCTCAGCACTCAATCTCTTCAGCCACCCGGTGTCAACACGATTCACAAACCAATTCAAAGGTACATGGGAACGGCCCCTAAGAAGCTTAATGTGAGCGTCCTAATCCAGTTCTGGGAAAGGCTAATGAGTTTCATGTACCATGTAAGGTTACTTTTAATTGGTTTTAGAGCAATTAATACATAGTCTATCATGGAAACACTAGGTTTCTTCTTTCATTTTGGTTTTGATGACCACTTTGCCCTTCATTTTTAATTTTTAAAATATCTTTATAGAAAAGACTATAAAAGTAAAACATTGCATTGTGTTGTTAAAATGGTGTGCCCTGCTGCATTCCTTAGCTTATCTGATGTGTGATATTGTATGCTCCAGTGTATTACTGGAAGCATGTCTAAGCACTGAAAGAAATATATAACTTTTTTTTTACAGCAGTCCTTTGGAGATCCTGATTTTCAAGAATAGAATAAAGATGTTCTCTCCTCCCATGTTCAGGTGCTGATGTTGTCAACCTCACATTATATTTTGAAATCAATATATTGCATAGGACAAGAAAACATACAAGTGAGTTGAAATAAAATTAAAAGCAGGTATCAGCATGCAGTTTATTACAGAGCCTTGGACCAGGAAGATGGTAAATGTGACTCCTGTTATATTGAATTTTGTTTTCTCCACTCCATTATAAGAAAAAGTATAGTTATAATGCAAATTATATAGAATCTTCTTCTGAATAATGACTATAACATTCTAGTATATCACCTGAGAATTGGGTTGTCGTATTCCTTTTCTTTCTAAACAAAGCACTCATGTGGTGTTACATTTCAGTTCAAAAAAAAAAATAAATGATACCCATGATTTAAGTATCTTCTCTTGCACCATTTCTACTGTAGCTGGATGCTTCTCTTTACTGTGTGTTGCTGAATTATAGTAAAATTGACTCTTTGTTGCACGTAGCCATCTCTTTTCAAGACATGCGAAGGACACACATTGGAAATTACACAAACCACCATTTATGCCTTTGTAACTTTGGCTGTTTTAGGGCTCTCTCCTCGAGACTATTCTCAAAGACTCTATAGCAAAAAGACATGCTGGGACACCATCCAATCCTCCCAGATACTTTTTTTCCTCCCTACCTCCAGGATACAGACCTCTGTGGAAAACAGCACCAAATGCATTAATCAGCTCATTTATACTACAATGGCTGTTTGCTAATGACCACAGTTAAAGTAATTATCACTGCTGTGAACTTCTTCCATTCCTCTTGATCAGGGGCTGGCAATCTTCTTTGCCAGGGGGCCGGGGGGGGGAATGGCGCATTTTAGAAGGCCCCCTCCATGCCTGCGGCAGGCGCATTTGCCAGGCGAAGGCATGGGGGGGGCTTCCCTGGGCCTTGGAAAGGCCCCCAGTGTCCACGGCGGGTGAATTCGCCCAGTGCAGCCGAGGTGCAGCCGCCGTGGGGCCTTCCAAAATGGTGCCTGCTGCCATGTGCATGCACGTGTGAGCGCAGGCACCATTTTGGAAGCCAAAATGGAGCTTGTGTTCGCGCCCAGTGCGCCACCGCATGCACACAGCAGCGGCGGCGGGACCGGCCATAGGCCGGTCCCAAGGCCTCCGCGGGCCACACCCAACCTACAGGCTGTAGGTTGCCAACCCCTGCTCTTGATCAATGGCTCTTACCCAAGGCCCATCCACTCAAGTACATATATAGTAGTCTGTCAAATGACCACCATAGTTTATGCTAAATAAAACATTACCATCTCTTAGGTGACACAAGAATTTGTTGGAGGGTTTGTTTTTTTTTGGTGCAACAAATTACTTTTTGGGAAAGGTTTTCTTGGCATTAACAAGAAATGGCATTGCCTTTACTGGCAAAAACACTTCATGATTTTCTGAAACATCCTATCACAGAACCATATCTAATTTATTTATTTATTTATTTAGGGGAAAATACAATAAAAACAAAATTAAGTGCTTGAGTTCCTTTCTTTTTTATTATTATTATTAAAGCATATCCTGGTGATATTGTTCCCCCTTTCCCCTACTGCCACAACAAATTTTCAGTACAGTCACCTACGTAGTATGTATTCCTTCCATTACTAGTCAGGATTCGGTTAGTCAAATATCTTTACAACAGGATCTCCTGCCATATGTAAGGTAATCTTTTCAATTTTTAATGGCATCTGGGGGTCAGACTGTGACAGTGATGTCTTGAAATTCTTCCCATTGCATTATTGCTGGAAAACTGGAGTTTCTGCTATTCGCTTCCTGTTCTCCTCCTTCTCTCCTTCAATCTCTTAAAGAGATCTTGGAATATATATTGAGTGTGCTGCACTTGGAACAAGCATTGTACCCATCCCCGGCTCTTCTCTGGTTCCAGTTTTTGTACCTCTGGTGGGATGGTTGGAGCCATTATATGTTCATAGGACTTCACACACAGCAATCTGCCTTTTGACTAGAAAACAGATAAGAAGCCACCATGGTCTCTACTGGCAATTTGCTATAATGTTCAAGACATAATACAGAATTGGGTTTTAACCATCACAACTTTGTTTAGCTAGAATTCTGCATATTCTTTAATTTTGCATACTTTGTAACTTCTATTGCCAGCTGAGAGCAGAGTGAAACTTGAATGTTGATGTGTAAGTTACTCATCAATATATTCTCTATATCAGAGGTAGGCAACCTTTCCCCTTTAAGGGCCGAGGGACTTCAGCTCCTGGGATTGTGGGAGCTGAAGTCCCTCGGCCCTTAAAGGGGAAAGGTTGCCTACCCCTGCTCTATATCAAAGTAATTCAAGGTAAATCAATGAAAGCTAGGCTGGAGTTCTAACATGCATGTCAGTATACAGGAAAATATACACTACAATCTGATAATCTCATTGGTTTGGTTGAATTTTCTTCTGTGTCAGGAGTGGACAAACTAGATAAGGTCATACTTTCCTTGAAAGAACAGGTAACTAGCTTGGGGGCATTTATGGATTCAGCTTCATCACCGGAGACCCAGGGGGTCTTGGTATTTGGAGTCCTTTTTATCAACTTAGGCTGGTTCAAGCCGTTACCATTTGCTAATAGGAATAGTCTGGCCCCAATGGTCCATGTTGTGTCTAGTAGCTGAGACTGCCCATGAAAATGATAAACCAGATGCTTCAGCTAGTGACAACTCCAACAGCTACAGTATCAATATGGTAGCCAGACTAGAACCTATTGCACCATATGTAAATGAACAACACTGATTGCTTTTGGCCTTATTCAAAGTGCTGGTGTTTATTTGTAAAACCCTAAATAGGTTGGAAGCTAAATACCTGAATGTAGAGGGCACATTCTGGCCAGCCAGGGTATTAAAATCTGCAAGGGAAGCTCTTCTCAAGGTGTCTTTTGCTCACTGGAGTACAAATGAGTAAAGAGATAGCTCTGCTGTGACACCTTGTTTGCTGAACATCCTCCACACAGAGGTGTGAACAGTGCCAGGTCAAAATATTTTTGTTTCCCTGACCATTTTAAGTGCATTGGACTTGTTTACATTACTGCCTTTTATTGCTATTCTGTTTTTTTTAATTATATATATTTATGTTTACTACTCCAATATTTTTGATAAACAGTGATTTATAAATATCCAGACAAACAAATAATAAAGCATGAACTAAATCAACAAAATCAAGTTAAATATACTTTTTTAAAACTATGAGAAATAATGAATGGCATCTATCAATATCAATATGGTTACCGGAAGACATCCACCCATATGACACATTGCTCCACGTCAGTCCCATAGTACTTTCTTGCAGGTCAAATGTGGGGAACTTGAGAGCACAGAAGTGACCTTATTAATTTCAAAGGGTATTTTACTGGAGGAGTTTCTGTGGAAAGCACTGCATGTCAATATAAATTCTTGTAGGGAGCCATGCTAACAGAGTAATTTATTACCTTTGATCTTGATCAGGTATCACAATTACTTCAAAACCAGAAAAGTAAGCAATCAGAACAGTAGATGTAAATATTAAAACTTCCTTTGGAAAAAAAACCCCTTTTGCTCCTATTGACAATTCCAAACCAAATTTATGAAAGGGAAATTAGACTTTAAAAGAAACATAAACAAGTAGCATGAATAGATGATGCAAAACAAAAATGACAAATCAAGAGAGCTAATGAAAAAACAAAGAAATACATTCAACCTTTTCACTGGTGAAATACAGACTTTGCCCCAGAGATTCAGTGCTCCTGAAAGAACTTCTGCATTCTGAAACTCAACCTCTGAAAAGTGTGAAACTGTCAACAGTAAATAAGGACACTGTGTGAAGATGATCTGCTATGAGAAAATGCTCTGATGAATAAAGCAGAAAGAACTCTATCAAAGAAGGGAACTGTGGCCTTTCAGATGTTGGTTCTACAGTTCTCATAACCCTTTATCACTGGCTATGCTGTCTGGGGATGATGGGAGATGCAGCTTTACAAGATGTGGAGGGCCATAGCTGCTCATCTCTGCTTTAAAGTAAAGGAAGATATTTATTGTCGGTGTGCTTGGGCACAAACCAAGAGAAAAACATTTTCTGTTCAGACCCCCCTGAAACAAGTGGGATGAACCTGCTGTGGATTGTGCCCTCAGCCCGTGGCTGAAAATGTAAATGAAAGCCTCTTAAAATCCAAAGAACAGTGGAAAATATATTGCAAAAAAAGTGAAGCTATTCCCTAAAGTATGCAGGACAGATTATTGATGAGTAGCATATGAAAAATGAAGGCAATATTACACAAGGAGAAAATGTTATAAGAAAGAACCTCGAATTTATCTTTTGAAAATTAATCTCTTTTAAGACTGAAATAAAAACATTAATAACTACTAATCCCCTTCCTTGGGCAAGATTTAATTTAAGAGCAAAAAGAAAGTAACCTGGAGAATAACTTTTTCCCAATAAAGTTATCAGCAATAGTAAAAAAAAAAAAAAATCAAAGTGTAGAGTAGAAAGATTATATTCTATTAATTTTATTTTAGCGAGCAAGTAGACTTTGATTTCTGCTGCCAAAATCAAACACAAATAAAGGGACCACACTGAGTCTCTAAGTGGCTAGCAGTGTGTATCTAAATCTTTTTTAGGTTGATCAATGGATCCCATAACGATGGGGCAAAGTGTTAGTAGGCTGCAATCTGTTTTATGAACCATTCCTGAGGCCACTGGCTCCAGAAAAGACTGAAGACGAAAACAAATCAAACCACAGCAATCTGGACGTATTCTAGAAGCTATTCTCTATTTACGATGGAAATATATTAGGCTGGAAAAAAGAAAGAAGTTAGGTAATAGTAATATATTCTATAACAGGAATATCAACAATGTATGTTAGATGTTCAGTTTACATTAAAAACAAAGGTATATCATGCAAACTTTGGGATGTTGTAGATTGGCCTAAAGGGCTGGCCTGGGAATGAAGTTGGGGCAGGGCAGCCATATGCCAGCTGCCCCAACCCTAGCCTGACGCCGTCCTGACGCTGAGCACCCATACACATGGCGCATGGCATCAGGACGCCCTCCCAGCACATAGACATGCTGCGCTGGAAGGGCATGGAAGAGGCATGGCACCAGCTCTTAAAGCGGCCTTTGGCATGGCTTTGTCCTCTCAGGACTTATATAATTACAAAAATTGATTATTATTTTTAAGGCACACTGTAGTTGCATCCTTAAAGTATGCATTTTAGGTTCTTTATTTAAGACAAAGTTTGCATGATATACCTTTGTTTTTAATGTAAATTGAGCATCTAACACACATTGTTTATATCCTTGTTATAAAATATATTACTTTTACCATTTTATCAACTTTTCTTTTTTCCTGTTTATACCTGATAAGGTACAATACCCTTTTTTGTTGTTGATAAATATATTAGGCTGCACCCAAGGTTTCTGTCCTATTTGTGGAAGAAGAGCCCTGTACAAAGAAAGACCTCTTTTAATCATAAAGGAAGTCATCTGTGTATAGAAGAATCTTCCATTCATGGAACAGAACCTTTGAATCTAACTCAGTCTTGCTGGTGGTGCATATACATTCAGTTCAGAGCACATAAAAGAAAGCAGAGACTGCAAACTAAGCTTATTCCTTTTTATTTTCAAATCCCATTGTTTCATGTAATATATGGCATCATAAAGTCAGTTAAATGCAAATAACTGGCAAAGATAAAAATTCAACAAAGAAGGTATTTTTCTATGGATAGCATAAGAGTTGTTCACAAATGTATTTACATAGGAGATGCATATTACAAAGATACTTATTTTCCAGAGTAAAACAAATTACTTGGCCTGAAAGCAATCCTCTTTAATAAAAGGTATTCAAAGAGCTTTATATTCTACAGTATTACAAACAACAGCCTCATATAAACAGATATATTTAAATATCTATTAAAGATGCATTGTACATTAAATATCTGAAGTAAAGCATATAGCATTTTGATCATTACTGTGTAGTCCATGTGGCAAAATTGACTATTAATAAACTGGTATAAATAAAAAAGTAGAAAATCCTGACTTGGTGATTAAAGATCTTATCCTCAAAATGAGAGCTTATTCTTTGTCACTTGCAATGTTTCTAGTTTACAGGCATTAGAAAATGCCTTCAAATATTCCAATAAAAGGTTTAATATCATCATCAGAAAGCTGATGCCTAGAAAAAAGAAAGCAGAATAGAATCACTGTGTTTACTATATCAAACTTTACGAAATTAGATTAGTTTATCTGAAGCACAAATATGTAGTTCTATTAAACCAAAGTGGAAAACAATTAGTTGCATATAGGAAACTGAAGACAGGCAGTTAGTTGTGAACATATGACCTTTCTAGAATACCTGTTTAGATACAATTATGCAAACTGAAAACCAAGCTATGGCAGTATTTATACAATTTTTTTTTTCATTACCTGAGATCAGCCTCTTTTGTCATTCTTTTGTTACAGATAAAGAAGTCCCCCTTTCCACTGACTTGGTTACACCTCGAGACTGTTTCTGAGGTTGTTGTAAACTGTGCATACTTCATCTCTTGAGGAAGACTGTGTTCTTCTTGAAAGCCAAACTATGACCCAATAGTCAAAAAAGGGACGTCAGTTTCAAAATAACTGGCTTAAACAGAGACAATGTAGAAAATTACACATACTGCACCCAGACAAAAGGGCTGTACACCATGCTATGAGTTATGAAAATGGCCACAACTGTAATGCAAAATACAGAATCATAAATCAAACACTTTCTGATGTAATGTCAACCATGAGTGACAAAGTGTATGCACGTTCTGTTTGAGGCGACATAAGGCCCGACGGTTATATGATCAACAAATAGTCCAGCAGAGCTCCCAGCCATGCCCGTTAAATGCCTGTGGTCTGTTTACCCCAGTCAATCAGTGCATTAAGTTCAAATGGGCATGTGGAGGGGTTACCTGACTCTCTCAAAACTGCAAGTTACCTCTCCCATTGAATCACTAGCCCCTCAAGGGGAGTATGTAACTAAGTATTTGACTCAACAGAATCACTGCTACAGTCCTCAAAACTTGAGGCAGTAGCAATTCTTGTTACACAGATTGCACTTATACCTAACCTTCAAACTATTGAATGCTACAGCACAATGGGAAACCTGCAGGGAAACCTTGAATCTATAAATATGGAAATATTTACTTTAAACAACTGCAGAATACAGGTCTTTGTCGAGCACTTGAGAAGTTTTATTATTATTTTAGGAGCTGCATTTTCTTGGAGAAAGTATCTCGGGGCCACATACTGAGGTGGATAAGTTTCAACTCTAAAATGGACAGGGGCAAAGCTGGCAGTGAGTCATCCATTTCCTGTCTTCTATCCTTGTTTTCTCTCTTTCATCTGTCAGCCTCTTCTTCTTATCACATGCAGGGAGGGGGAATTAAAACAATTATATTTCTTCTGCCTCCAGCTGCCACCACCCTAACCCCCCCCATCAGTATTTAAGCTCAGAATGGGACTTTCATATTTTGGGAAGCCTAAATGCTGCACTGAGGTAGGTGGATTCCAAGGCACAATGGATCACATTTGACTTGTGGTTTGAAAATTCTCCACCTGATAGAAGTTGCAGATCAACATGGAAACAACCTTCCAAAAACATACATGTAATGGAATCCTTGTAATTGTTTTGTACCTTCGAGTCATTTCCAACTTGTGGCAACTCTATCACAGAGTTTTCTTGGTAAGATATATTTAGAAGGCCTTGCCTTTGTTTTCTGAGGTTGAGAGATTGTGACTTGCCCAAGGTCACCCAGTGGGTTTCCATGGCTCAGTGTGGATTCAAACCCTGGTCTCCAGAGTCTGGCTGCCTCGGCAGACAGCTTAAAAAGCCGTCCTGGAGGCAGGGAAGAGGA